>VZRN01001462.1:121312-148408 GCA_013397935.1 Dasyornis broadbenti | reverse complement strand
GAGGAGTTGGGAACAAAACCAACGGGGCCGGGCGCTCCCCGGCCAGGGGCCGTGTATGACCGGGGCGGAGGGAACGCGGGCAATGGCCGGAAGAGGGGCCCGCGGGGGCGGGGGAAGGAAACTCCGGGCGGGCGGCCGGGAGCGGGGGAAGGGGGCGGCTCGGCCGCACTCGGAGTGGGTGGGACGCCGCGGCCTCCAGGAATCGGGAGCAGGCACGGCGCCCGGGCGCGGGAGAACTTGGAGTGAGTGAGCGGCCCGGACGGGAACGCCGCCACTTGCCCAGTGCTTTGCCAGGGGTGATGGGCCAAGCAACCGTGAGGAGGCTCCGGCTCCGGGGACACCCACACGGCTCCCGGGCTCCCCCTGCGCGCCAGGCGCGGCCCGCCGGCTGCGGAGCCCCTGAGACACGGGCCGTGATTTCCACTCAGCGCCGCGCAGCCACTGCCAAACAACTCCGACACGGCAGCGGGCTTCTCCCGAGGGCAGCCCAGGCACAACAGTACTCACCCACACACCGGCAAAACGCTGTCCCCGTGGCTTTTCTCAGTCTCACGTCGAAGCTGCTCTTTTCCTGTCCGTTCATAGAGGAATGCTGTGCTAAAAAATGCTGAGAGGAGACTGAGAGTTGCAATAGGGTTGGAAAGCCACATCCCCAAGACAAAAGCAGTAGTAAACCAGCAAGTTTAGTAAATGTGACTACATCCTAGCAGCAGCTCTGGGAATGTAGCTACTTCAGCAAATTAAATTTTTTCATGGCTCCAGCAGGTGGTTTTGTCACAGATGCCTGGTATGCACCTGTGAAGAGTTATAATATGGTTGGCTTTCTTTAAAACTGCAGTATGTTGAAAAAACTGACTTTTTTGGTAAGAACCCAAAGTCTAAAAAGTTCCTACCTCCTTCAAATTGCAGAGACATGGAAACAGGTCCTAAATGTGTCCTAAGGCCTCAGAAACCAGATGGCAAACCCCATCAATTTCACAAAAATAAGGTTTTCTGATAACAACTGTAGGAATGGAGAGTATACAACATAAATAAGATGATGTTACAAAATTCAGTGAAACTATTTGGGGGGTGGTTTTCTGTTTCTTATATAAAGTCCTGTAAAGAATTAATTTAGCCACTGTTTCTATTAAGCCATAAGTATTTTTTAAAAACCCCATGTATATGAAAGGCAGTTCACTTCTCATCACATATTCACTGGGAATTCTAGGCCAGGTCTCATAATTATGTGACTTACATATTGTTTTTCTCCCATTTCCTTGCCAAATCAACACAACTCGAAGAGAAGGAATTGAAACCTATTCCTTCCTGTGAATCATCACACAAATTGTTTGCAGGACTTCAGTCAACTGCAGATGGAAACTCACTCAGGAGAATACAGGTTTTTTAGTGGCAGGTTGTTTGGGTTTTTTACTGGAGGTAATGCAGAACCAAAGTATTCTGCTTAGAACACAAAGCAGAGAGAGTTGGGCAAACTTAGCAGACTTAAATCCCCAACACTATCTGAATGATTCTGTTATGCAGCTTTTAAAATAAAGCCTTTCCCTCCCCCTGCCCCAGTAAATTAGTATTACTTTTTCTTTAATAAATAAAGGGCTCGATTCAATTAAGCTTTTTTTTAAAAATCTTTTGTTTTCATCAGAATTTTCAGCTGTTTTGTTGCAGACAGTGCAATGGGTTGCCTGGTATGGAGTTGTTAATTGATTCAAATTAAATTATCAAAAATTTCAGCTTCTGGAATATGTTCACCCATTTATGTATTCTCTAAAGTGCATGTTAAATTAACAGGGTAGATTATGGTTACCATAGCCTTTACCTTAATGTATGCTATTGAAGTTACTTTGCTTCTGGATTTTTCTCCCATTCTGGAACAAAAGAAATGACCTCCAGCTTCCAGTGAAGAAATAATAATTCGATATAGAACACGTTAAGGGGTGCAATGAGAAGACAAACTATACAGTGTACAGCTCAGAGATATAAGAGCTAACACTGGTACAGGATCTCTGCCCTCTGTCCTGGCAAGGCTTTCAATACTTGCTACCTCATAGTTGTAGCCAGCTATTTTCCCTGTTAGTAAGGGAACCCTTACACATCAGTACTTTTCTACTCTTCTTAACTTTTGGCTGGGCCAAATTTCTTGGCCCTAAGATTACTTAAGAGACTTTCTTAGTTCTGAACTAGTTCCAAACTGCAGTTAAGTACAACAGTTTGATCCTGTGGCAGGGAAGAGGAGATTTGTGACCTGCCAAAGAAGGAATCTGTCCATAGCTCCTTTACACAGGACTACACACAAACTCTTAACTCAGCTTGTAAATCATAGGGAAGGCTTTGCTTGTCTTTTGATCCAGGAACAGGAAACCTAATTCAATGTCAACTGAGAGATTTGCAGAGCTGTTAATACCAGCAAGTAGAGAAGCACACCTAAGTGAAGTATAATAGTTATGCTAACAGTAACAAAACCTCCTGTCATACTGCTACCAAATTCAGCAGCAAAACTTCAATGAGAGTGAGACTCACGCCTAAAAGTGCAAGAACTGTCTTTTATGTTTGTGAGCCAAAGAGCATATAGCAGCCTAGGAGCCATTTCCATCTGCTAGGCCTGCCTTTAGGGTTCATATTTAACCATTCAATACACTTCTTTATTTTAAAATTTCTCTTGGATTTCAAAAATGTTATATTTTCATGTATGCAACTAATATTACTGTATTAAGAACAAATGCCCAGTCATATTTCCTGCTTGGTTTTTCTCACCCCTCTAAGACTATAGTTTGGCTTAGATGGCAATAGTAGGAAAAACAGAGGTGCTTGAAGAATAGGGCACACATGTTAAGAGCTGTGCCGGTTTCTCGTTATCAGATCCATCATATCTCCTCCTATTGAGGTTCATACATCTCTCAGTGAAAGTAGGAAAATATAACCACTTCAACTTGATGTTCTTCCTAGCCTTCTATTATTTCAGTACTTGATTCAGAAAAATATGTTAATGTACTTCAACAGTTGAATGGGTTGAGACAGCAGGTAGGAAAACGAAGTAAGAACCATCCCATATGCCCTAACTGGATGCTGGGAAAAACATTAAAAACATGGACCAGACAAATGGAACTAGCTTAAACAATCAAAGAGAAACCAAGAACTATAGGGTAAGACCTGATAACTGGGAGGGGGGAGGAAGTATTACAGAGACTAATCATACATTAACTCCCAGACTTCTAAGTGTATGGGAAAAAAACTCTAACACTACAAAGAAAAAGAACTGTGAATTACAAAGGAAAAGAGGGAGTAAGAAGACAGATGATATTCAAGAAGATAGGAAGAAACTGAGATAATATGTCATAGAGAAAGAACAAAGTACACACACAAGTGACAACAAAATAAAAAATAATTTAGAATTATAGAATTTTCAATATATAAATTAGTTTATTTTCATTTAGATATAAAAGTTATAAATACAACTAAAGTAAAACAGTATCTGATAAAGACCACTGAATCAGTTCACCTGTCTGCATAATTTGACTGGGAGGCTTTGACACGATCATTTGATGTCAACAAATAGCTTTAAGAGCCACTGCTGACAAGCATAATTAAGTAAAGGGATGCTAACTGTGGCCTTCTGAGCACACAGACAATAATCTTGAATCAGAAATTAGCATTCTACCTTCAGGTCACCCCAAATTAACATAAGCCAACTTCTTTCACACATTCCTAGTCAGAAGAATAATCAGACAGGTACACAAACTGACTTCCTTTTCTGGATGGGCAGAGGGAATGCAGAACCACCATCCTAGACTTCAGAAGAGCACAGCTGGAAGGAAAACACTGCCAGGTCTCATCCTCAGCCTGATGAGCAGGAAGTACACAAAGGCACAAAACAGATCCATCAGAATTCAAGTTCTTGTACTTTTCTGATTGAGTCTTTTCTGATGAGATGATCTCAAGGAAATGTCTCAGCAGCTACTGCAAAATGGTCATCTGAGAGATACATGAGCTGGACTTCTCAGTCTCAATGCATATTTTACAGTTAAATACAGCGTTTACACATGATTACAATCACTATTCTTTCTGGCAATACCAGAAAACGTCTTCACAAAGTTTTGTTAATTTGAAAGAGCAAGTGATATCTACTGCTGCAAAGACTCCAGAGGCCAAAAGCAATATATCTGCTCTTTGCAGCTTGAGACAGAGCTAGTCTGCTGACAAGGACAATACCCAAACCTGGAGAACACCTAATTCGTGTCTCAGTAGAGGGACAGACTTTTCCAAGAACATGGTGAATATGTTAAATAGGCATGAAACAGGCAAGACAGTAACCGTTCTCTGCTTCAATACACAGAAGATGAGTGCACTGAAGCCTCCAGGTCACATTGTGCTGCAATCCACTTTGATGAGTAAAGGCCACATGAATCAAGAAGCGTTCCATGCTGTGACACACAGCCTCCATATAGTACATCCAGTATCCAGTATTAAAAACTGAACATTGAAAGGACATATCACAAATCCTTGTGATACAATTATGTTAAACTTACTGACGCTTTTGAAAATACCTGTAATCTCTCTCTGAGGTAACTCCTTCCTATAGTCAGGTTAAAATTATTCATATAAAATGTACTTTAATATGTCATGCCTTGAGACAATTTCACATTAAAAAAATAAAATTGGTCACACACTTATACCTAAAAATGTAGTAAATTTCATGAGCAATGGAGAAATTAAAAATATTTCTGATCAGTTTACAGTCTAGATTCAATCAATCTGAACACTGCTTTTTGGAAGTGGTACTGTATATTGTTACAATACTATCTTCTGCCAAATTGGGTCGTTTTCTATCATCCCTTCAGTCTCATTTTTCACATGGTTAAAAATATCAGAAGTAGCAATGAATATAATATCACCAACTGCAAGGGAAAGTTTGAGATTTGATTGTTCTTCATTTGTAAAAAGACTGTCAAGGGATAGAGAGAAATTAGAATACTGAAAGGGAAATGGAGTATCAGTCTTAGCAGACAATCATTCCCCAGAGTAAAAGGTTGTATTAGAGCCAATGTCTTATTCCAGCTGTTCTCTTTTTTTCTGAATTCATCTGATTAGGAACTCTTGAGTAGCATCATCTCCCAGGCTTTGTGGAAGCTTCAAGGTAAGTGAACATCTAGCTGTTATTTTTCTAATCCTAGCTGTAAGGAGTTCCAATTAGTGGGCTTAACCCACTCTTACGCAGCATCTTTAACAAGGATTCTAAAAGCAGAATCAATACCAATGAGAGGAACATCACCTAGATTTCTTGTTCTTCCACAATCCATACAGAGGCTGCTCCCAAGGTGGTCTACTGTCAACTCCCACAATGCTCTGAAGGCTGGAATTGGTTTTCCTAATAAGCCTGCAGAAGTCTGTCCTCCATTTCCCTTCCAATAAGCTCTTCATCGCTACACCTGGAACTCTTACAAGATGTAGAGGTGGTAGTGAGTTCCATGTTTCAAGTCTGCTGTCCCTCATTCACAGACCAATTTACTATCAAAGCTGGAGAGTCCAATAGCAAAGGCCTGAAGAGCACAGAGAGGGTAATTATAGTCCAGAGTGAACACATCTTCCGCTACACGACCAAACTGCATCACGATGTAGTCAGCTGGGCAGAAAAGACAGTCAGAGATTAACAATTGCACAGTGAAGCAAAAGAAAACAAACAAACAAAAAAAAGCTATACAAAACCCAACCACAAAGAGCCCACACATCTGGCAGTCCCAAATATAAGTGGCTGGTGTATCCATTCCCACCAAAGTGGCCTTGAAATCTGTCCTCTAGAGTGACTGCTATTCTAGAGATTTATTTTCTTCTCAGAACCAAAGCTCAAACCATTCTTTAGCTTGCCTGAAGGTACTGTATTAAACCTTTTCTTTCACTTCAGGAAGCTTTCATTTGCCCCCTCTTTTGCTGTAGTTATGGACAGCAGCATCTGCATCCACCCCAGAAAAAGGAGGCCTTATATAATTTCCCTCACAGCTCAGAAGTTCCCAGTAATCCTGAGCTAAATTCTTTCACCCAGTTTCCCTTCTCTGGGAAGTGTGTCCTATTTCTCCCAACCCTCATGAAATAAATTAGGTTCTCCCGGTTAGAATAAGTCCCACCCACTCTCCACCAGGCTCTTACGGTCATTGTCATGGACAATCTGGAAGTTCTTCACTGAGGCCTGAGTGACCCTCCCATGGAAGTTCAAAACATAAGATTGAGTATCATCATTCCAGACTGGAGCCTTGTTGTGCAACTCAATAAGGTTCTCTAAATTTTTATTTTGCCATTTTGACAGCAGACCCTCATGCTCCTGTTCAGAAGAAAGAAATATATTTATCAGATTTGGAATAGCTCTGCTTTTGAATCCCACCTCTCTTGTGTGTGCACTCTGTCACTTAAAGGTCATTCCCTGTTTAATGAAACACAATGACATCACAAACTCAGTCCTATCAGATACTTTCTGCAAGTACCAGGAAGATACTTTCAGAGATTCCCAGTCCAAGCATTCCTTTTCACCCAATAAAGTAAAAAAGAATGATAGGGAAGGAAGTGTTGTACAGGAAGGAGCGCAATTCAGAGTCCAGAGCTAACTGCCATACTGCTGGCATGAATTCCTTCTGAGTCTCATAAACTTTCTCTAATCCTGTTGCACCCAGTTTCCATTTCTAACATTCTAAACTTTGAAATAAAAGAAAATAATCTACAATTAACTGTACAGTGCCAGGCCCTAAGGTGCTTCAGTAGAAAGTCCAAAGGCTGCAGCAGGATGTAAGGTTAAATGTCATCCTACTGTGTCTAACTAGAGAGAAATAAAACCATAAAGATACAAAGAGGAAGTAAAACAGTACATTAAATTTGACAAACAATGAATTACAAGGAGGTTCAGGTTGCAGTGAAACATGACAAATTATTTAATTTTATATGTTCTGCAACAAATAAAATCCAAACTATGTATGCAAAAACTCTGAAGAAGTATTCAAGCTTAAGCTACTAACAGGAAAAAATGCTCAGAAAACAATCTGTTGTGGAGGTTTAACTGATATGGCTATAACATCTGCTTTAGTATTCTACAAATATATCATACTGGATTTTTGAGGATAATGTAAATAAAACTTCCCATTCAGTTTAATTACTTTACATTTTTAATTTTATCTTTATTTACTTTTTAAAGATGCAAAACAAACTCCTGAGAACTGACACCAAGAAAGTGCATTTAGATGCAATTTCTCCTCCTTTAATGTGGAGGCAGTATTTCTTAATTGAAGGTCTCACACTACAGAGAAGGAAGGATTAAAACAGAGTCAAGCCTCTATACTGAAAGCTTTGCCAGCTTTCCAGGACAGCTTTGTGTTTCAGCCTTGCCCACTGCAGCATGCTTGCCTGAGAGCAACACAGTTGGGAAAATAGGAGAGAAAAATAAAAGCAGAGCCATGGAACCATTACTGTACTAATGAGGGAGGCAGCAATTCCAATTGAAAGACAAAGAATAAATGACCACTTCCAGATACAATTTTCCCACACATTCACAAAAATTAAATCTTTTCTGGGCTCTCGTGGGTTTCAAGTTCCATTCTTGAAGATTTTTTCTCTGTCATCAGGAAATACATTCTTGTCCTACTCATATCTACTCACAACAAGGCTGCAAATACCATTTTCTAGCTTAAAACATTGACTACATCTTTCAGTTCCTACCTCTTCTTTCTGCCTTTTGGTCTTCTGTCACCAAACATAAAACTCACATTATGGGAGCCTTACAGTTTTCATTACACACCTTAACATACCTTCAGATAGACTTCTGTAAGCTTTTAGCTATAATGTCCCTCATATGTATGAGAAATTCTCACTAAACAGTCACAACAAAACTCCATCCTTCTCCTCAAAGAATCCTCATTTTCTGCTGCACTACAAAAAGGCTAACAGTATTCTAACAAAAATTGTGTTTATTCTCTTGCTACACCAGCAGTACCTTATCTATAACCTATCTGTTGCAATCCACGTCCTGGCTAAGAATGCAAGCTCCTGGAAGAAGTGTGTTCTGTGTTCATCCAAGCCTCAGCACAACAGAGTCCCACCACGAGGGCCCCTTGTAGGTGCAACAGTAACGACACAGAGATTAAGTAAATAACATTTAGGCTGACCAAAGGACACATAAGGATACAAACACTAGTCAGAAGGCTACAGATTAGGTAAACTGGCAAGCATATTAACCAATACATTTAAGCTACATTGTATTTACTCTCCAGAAACTTGCTAAAGCCCGGGCTACTAAAAACCCTGATTATCAGTAACACTCCGACCTTTACAGGGAGGTTTTAACCTCTTCCTTCAATCTGAAACGCGACCAAACTCGATAACTCACATTTCGTGGACGGATTGGAATTCGCTTATGATTCATGTTCATTCCGGGAATGATCACGGACATTTTTCTGGGACCCTTGAATCCCAAGATATTGGTTTCCTGAAAGACAAGGAGGCCATTTTTTTCACTAAATGAGATACTTAATCTCAGAGAAGGAAAGACAGCAAAACTGAACTTGTATCCCCACTGGTATTAGCTTTTAGAGTTTTGCTGGCTACAACTGTAGCAGCAGTTATCTAACTGCAACTGTGTTTAATCACTGAGAACTGCTTTCCTTCTCATTTAGAGAACAGTGTTAGAAGATATATGGTATCAATTAATATGGAGTGCATTTCTTTGCGTAGTGAAACATTTACAACAAAATTATACAAATGCAATATCCAGGCATAAGTTTTTTGCATCTGAGGCAATAATGTGTTGAAATCTTGCTAGTGAACAAGGCTTAAGTATGATAAAAGGCAAATATCTTTGACCTGAGCTTATGTTATCTGTATATCACCAGTTAAGTCTAAAATGTTTCTGAACAATGACTGACATTTTTCTTTAGGTGCTGTGCTTAAGAACACACCTACAATTTTTCTCAAATCATGCTGTTTTAGAAATCATTAAGAACAGACCGAGGAAGGCAGGTATTCAGCAACTATCCAAGCTTCAATCTTACGCCAAGCAGATTTTTCCAGTACTGAAGGAGACTGCTCCAAGTAGATTGAGCACAAAAAACAAAGAGAAAAAAGTCCTGGTATTCTCAAACCATTCATTTAACACTATCACCCAAAATCCAAGGGTGCATTTAAAGTGTTCTGTAACAATGTCAGTGATAACCTTTAAAATTCCCAAAGACCAATTAGAAAGTCAGAATCTTTTAGAAGCACTGAATTGATTGACACAGATGATACAGCTTCTCCTAACATGTTAATGCATTTTGCAGACACAGATAAAAGTCTTTGGAGTTGCAATCTCTGTTACTTCACTTCAAAAAATCTAAGGGCATGTATAAGAATGAAGGTACTGATTTTTTCGTATTTAAACTTCATGAATTCCTTGCAGATCAGAATTCTAAAAAGCTGACTTTATATTAACTGCTGTGCTCATTTTAACACTTTGCAGTGTCCAACTAGGCAGGAAACTGAAGAATACTCTATACAAAGAAAATATCCAGTGATACTTCTGTAAACAGGTTACTACTGGAATTATCACATCCATTTTTTCCCATTAAGATCAAGAGCAAACGCAAAAAATCAAGGTTCTGCTCCAGTAGGCTACTGCATCTTTAAGTTTCTGTTGCCATACCTGTGAGGACAGCAAAAATCCTTCCACTTGACAGCCATTGTTTTGTACAAAACCTCAAATTTTACTCAAACTGCAGGATTGGAATATGAAACAATGTGACATGAGAACTCTCATGTAATTCCACTGTGTCCACAAGTGCCTCCTCACTCTGAAGCCTAGAGTGGCGTGATTCACAAAAGCAAAAGAACATCTCTAGAACAGAGCTAATGAACCACGATTTCCCCTGGAACCACATCCTTACCACCAACAAGCTGCTACTGAAATAATACCAGCTCCCTCCTATTCCTCAAAATGCCTTTGGTTCTGTAAAAATTAATTCTGCTTCACAGGGTACTCCCAGTTCCTTCTCAGGGTATACCAGATACCAACTGGGCAAGAGTAGTTCATGCTGTTACTGGCTCGATGTGAACAATGTGCTGAAAGGCCACACACTGAACAGGCCAGGTAAGAAGGTCATAAGGATGTTAGTTTGGGTGTTTCTCCCACTCCTGGCATTGATTTTTTTTTCTTTTCTTCATTAAACTTGTAAGAATTTATCTGTGAGGCCTCTGCCCCTTGTTGTATCTCTCTGAAATTGGTCACTTGGTTCCAAAGTTAAGTGGAGGAGGCTGGCAGCAGCATGATTTTGTAAGCCCTGTTTCCTTGGTAACTAGGCACAAAGAAAGGGGCAATAAGGGAGAGGCAGTACTTACATAACATATAGCTGCAAGCTCCTGTCTTGTATGAGCCTTTTCCACTAGACTTTGTGCCTTGACTGGGTTAACTCCATGGTCATAGACTGTAAATTTGGTTCCCATGAGGTTTGACCTAATGTCAGGTTATGGAAAAACACAGAAAGAGAGGCATCAGTGTAAAGTCTTGTCATCTTCTGAAGGTATTTGTACAGCCCAGCAAAAAC
The DNA here is from genome assembly GCA_013397935.1 of Dasyornis broadbenti. Classification (NCBI taxonomy): domain Eukaryota; kingdom Metazoa; phylum Chordata; class Aves; order Passeriformes; family Dasyornithidae; genus Dasyornis; species Dasyornis broadbenti. The sequence continues at coordinate 137,861 of VZRN01001462.1, read as the reverse complement.
ATGCATCTCCTGCCATCTGAATCTTCTTGTTTGCAGCTCAGTAACGAGCTTCCATGAAGTGATGAATTCCATGGTGAACTGAGCCTGTAACCTATCCTGGAAAAGCAACTAGACAATTTCTTCTCTGAGTTGCCACAGTGAATGGTAACGCTGAAGAAGGCTGCCAACCCAAGGGAATACAGATTACACTGAGCAGAACAATGCAAGTTCATTCTCTTGGAATTTATACCAGATTGCTAGTCATAACCACAACTCAATTAAAATTAAAATCCTATCTCAGCTACCCATAGTTTTCATCTGTGTTTCTCACCTGAGTTTTCCAATGAAACTTTCCCCTTTCCGAGATAAATCAGTTGGATCAACTGATATGAGGTAATTGGATGTTTTGCTCTTCTTTCTTTTTCTCCCTGCAAGTAGGAATGTCTGGAAATACAAAATTTTGATCAAGACTGGTGCTTTGAAAGAATGCAGAGGCATTGCTACCCAAACTGTTCTCTCCATTTCCCATATGTATTCCCTTTCTCGTTCTGTGTTAATATTACTATCTCCACAATTTTATTCTCTTCCAAAGCACCCAGCCTGAAATTCTATCCCTCCATCAGCTCACTCGGCAGTCCAGATTTAATGCAACTGTCCTTTCTAGTCTCCCCTCATTTTCTTCTGAAGCAATTCAGTCTTCCTGCTCTTTTTCAACATCTAACATTTTTACACTTTTAAAATTTCATCTTTCACTTTATTATGGCTTTGAAATCGTAATACAATGCTAATTAGATGTTAATTCCCTTCTTAGTACCTTTGCCAACTATAAGCTGTCCTCATCTGCATGATGGCTCTCCTCAGCTATTGGTTTCTTACCAGAAGCTCTCCCTTGCACCAAAAATATTCTGTGGTAAGAGTACAATAACCAAGATAATGTGTGCTGCTTCCAATACCTTTTTGTTGTCATCCCTTTCCAGATGCATGTAGTAAGTAGGGAACAGACCCCGGTCCATTCCCTTCTTATCTCTAGTGATTCGACACTTGACACTAATTCCACGGGGTGCAGGGCGCAACACAAAATCCTCCAAGTTCTCTACTTCTCCCAGCTGTGCATCTGCCTGAGGGGATGGACTACAGGAAGCACCTGTTTCCTGTGGAAAGAAGCATCATATTAGCAAATTAATATCAGATCAGAGACTCTGGTATTCCACAAGAAAATAGTGGTTTACTGAAACATAAGATATCATGTCTCCACAAGATACTGGGGAAAGGACGGTTAAACAAGGTACCACCTGTGTTTCCTCAGAAGAAAGCAGCTGAAGGATTTACTCTGAGGAAAGACTAGGTTTCCAAGGGAAAAAGAGAAAAAATACCCATTAAGCAGACAAGAGGGAATTGTTAGAAAGGGGGAAATAGGATGAGATGCTGTAAATATTCTAAGCAAAGAATCTCTTTGCTTTTAGAACTTCAAACACTGTGGAAAATAAAGCAGTATAATAAAGCAGGGCTGATGGATGCTGCAGTAAGACAGGCTGGAATTTTGCGACTGAAATGAGTGCTGACATGATGTTGCTTCAGAACAGCAGCAGAAATGGAGTTAGCTGCTGGCGGAACTATATCAACTAAATGAAGAGCCTTAGAACAATGTGTATAGTCAGGATGCATAGGGTCATCAAAGGAATTGGAATTCTAATGGAAATCTGGTACAGGTCATTAAAGCAATTTTTTCTTAGAGGTAGCTGAATCCTGTGAATTGTAGCACACAAGAGACTCCTCTTTGGGCCTTCAAGATGAAGTTGCAGGTTTATCCCCATTCCCAGCTACAGCCAGTAGGAAACCTGAGTGAATAGCACAGACACACACACAGAGATTTGAAATTCACTAGAGGGTCTCACCCCTTCCCCCACTCCAGCACCCACCACCCTGTATCTCCAGCAGTTTGCACCCACAGCCCAATCTCCCAAGAAGCTGACACCCAGACCTTTTGTATTACTCCCCTACTAGTGCAGGGCAACATACACATAGTCACCTCACAAATACACTCAGATGAATCTCTCCTATAGTATTGACTTTGAAGGGTGGCCAGCATCCATGCTCAAACCCCATGGCCTTTATCTAGTCTGAGCTAGCTCAGACCCTGGGTCTTCCTGGTGCTGGTCTCTTCCAACTCTCTGTGTAGTCCATTATATAATTTGTCAACATACATACATACGTATGTATACATGTATGTTTATCTCACATACGCACACACAAGAACACATTCACACATTACAGAGTTAGAAGTGGAGTTTTAGAAGATAGTGGGACATGCTGAAGTAATCAAGGCACAAGGCTTGGGCAAACAATCATACTGTTTTACATTTGTTTACACACATCTGATGTCTTTTACCCCCTTTAATCCCTGTCTTCCCATGCTTATTACTCCCTGATCCACCTTGATACGTTTCTTTTCCCTCTTAAGTTCCTTCCCCCAAACATCCCATACAAATTTTGTCCAATCCCAGCACCCTCTGTTCCATTCCAAAATTCTGTTCCCCTTTGCATCCCACAACAAATGCTATAAACCTTTAGGAAGAGATCTCTCCTAAGATTGAATGGCATTTCAGAGTTTCTCTGAGTCATTCTGGTGAACTTTGCAGAGACAATGGCCCAGTCTGTCTTCTTTAAGGGTCATAGTGCTGACTCACTGTGTTCCCATTTTCACTGATTAGGTTCCTTGGGATCCTCCACCCACAACTGTTCCTTTGATCAGTGCTAAGTCTTTATGTTTAACTCAGTGTCCCTTCAGTCAGATAACATGACAATCTTGACCTTCCTCTGCTTCCAGGGGATAATATTGCTGGCTACTGTACTTGCAGCTACTATATTTTAACCCAGTGCTCCAGGTGTTACCACTAAAATCAAGCATGTGCCCATTGCTTATCAGAAATTAATTTCAAGACACTTACTGCAGAAGACTTTTCGCTGGATGCAGAACTAGGCCTCTCAGACTCAGGGTATGGGGAATGAGATACTGGTCTCTTACCAGCTTCTTCCTCTTCTGTGTCCTCCTCATCAAAATTCAAACTGCCTGAAATTCCTGTCAGAACACAGGATCAAACATGTAATCTCTGAAAGAACATGTCATGAGTTCATGGCATCACTAATTCATATATGACTCTTGAACATCTATTCACACTCTTAATTTGTTGTTTCAAATGCCGATTTTCTTCATGTGCTATATCTCTTCCTGAGCCTTGTAATTCAAATTCCTACTGATATTTTCAGCAGTTACTGTGCAGATGATTAAGCAGCTGTCAGGCCTTTATTAATATGTATTTTACATGATATTCCATGATGTAACATATTGCTTAGTTTATGTTGTCATTGAACTAATTTTGCCTATTTTCATGAAAAAAATCCTCCTTGTCTTAACAACAACAAAAGGAAAATCCAGATCAATATGCTGACATCTATCCAGTAAGTTGGACTCTGTACAGTTTACATCCTTTACCATTTCCCCTTAGTCTTACACACACCAAAACAGAGCATGTCAATTTTTCAGCAAGAGCCCCTCCTGTTCTTACATCAGTACCAAAAGCTCAGGTCCATAAATATTAATAATGACTTGATTTCTAAAACTGAGGCACAGACTGAGAAGTTTCAGGACTTACTTAATCTTAACCTAAGCACAGTCATGTAGAGATGACTGTGGGTATATAACTAAAATAACTCTGCATAAAGACATTTATAAAGAGCCTCTATACACATCACTGTTTGGGGTGTCCTTTCACTTGGAACTGCGTCATCAATTGGACATTAGGAAGAAGTACTTCACAAAAAGGGTGACTGGCATTGGAAAGGGCTGCCTAGAGAGGTGGTGGAGTCACCATCCCTGGTGGTGTTTAAGGAAAGACTGGATGTGGCACTTAGGCCAATGTCTAGGTGATAAGGCATTGTTAGGCCATATAGTGAACTCGCTGACCTCAAAGATCCTCTCCAACTGAATTGATTCTGTCATTCTGAGACTTTGTTCTATGATTCTTTCATTTAATTTGGCTGTACAAAGGAAATGTACATAGAGCATTACAGAAAATGAACACAGTCAGCCTGCTAAGCTGAATTATTTTCTGAGAACCAATATAAGAACAATGCTCTGACATGGCACTGCAGAGAAGGGGCATTGCTGAAGTCTCAGATAAAACAGAAAAACCCAGTCTTAACAACCTGTCAGTAAACTTCCCAAAGGACATTTGGGAAGAGGAAAGGCGTTGACCCTAGGACTGCAGCCAGTTTCAAAATTCACTGTTTATATTCTATCTCCACTAATTTCCCCTGAATTTACTGGATATTCTCTCCTGTTTCCTTTTCTAACTCTTGTGTAATGTTGCTATCTGTAGGTAAGCAACTGTGGCATCTGACAACTGGATGAGACTACCTCTATCTGAGACAGTACCTCAATACATGAAGTGTACTGGAAAGATACTGGGAGACAAGCTCTGCAAAATAAAAACAAGCTGTATACTAAATTAAACACTAGCCATGATTTTGTTGCAAAGTGCTTAGGCTGCATGCAACAAAAAAAGGTTTCCTGTAGTACTGGCAGCAACTTAAGATACTTGGCAGACAGAGCTCAACACTCCACTAGGAAATTACTCAATGGGATATAACTTCTGAATATATAACTTGAAAACCGCTGATTGTGACAGCCTCTGACTCAGAAAACAACACCTTTCCTGTTAGTCTCCTAAAGAGTTAAATCACAGCATTTACCGATTATGGAGTGTTCTGCTGTTGTGAAAATATTCAAGCATCTTATCAAGATATAACGTATCTGGAATAAAAATACCCCAAACTTCAGCAAAATGTGGTATAGCATTTTGTCAGCAATTTCCTTGGAAAGACCAGAAATTATACAGCACATTGATAAACGCTTAAAATATAACTGGTATGGTCCAAAAAATATCAGGAAAAGGAACTGCAGCACTGCATTTTCACATGCTGTAGAATCTACTAGCTCTTTTAAAAGTGATTTCCTACAGACATTTGTTTCATGATCCCTTATTTTTTAATGCCACTGAAATAAAGTTATAAAAGTAGGTGAGCCCAAAAAAGACATTTGCCCATTATTAACTCTTACCTCGTTTCTGTAATATTTCTTGCAGATCTGGCTTGCCTGCTGTGCCACTTTCAGCCTCTCCGTCATTTTCCTTATCCACATTGTCTTCTGGTTTGGTAGATCCAGCAGACAGAGTTTGGAGCTTTGTCCCCAAATCCTGCACTTCTGATTTCAGGAAAGCAGCTGGTCCATCAATGCCTGCAAGCCAAAATTAAATTGAATTCTAAAGTCCATTTTTTAATGGCCAAGGATGCATCCCAGGACGGTGGCTCCTTTCCTCTTCCCTTCCTTTAGCATCTCTTTAAAGTACTGAAACATACTTGTTCAATTTTTGTCAGAAGGCTTGGGAGGAGTCAACCCTGGCTCTGGTACAGACTGCCTATTTAAGCATATCATTTATCAGTTTCTCCCTATTTAAATATAGTGATTGTATCTACTTTTTTTTACAAGGGCTTAAGCAATTTAAACAAGGTGTATTTGTCATGCACATGGATAGTTTTCAATTTATCTACAGACATCTCTCTTATTTTCTTTTCCTTCATCTTGTTTGTTTGCTCCTCTGCCAGTGAGTACTCTACAGTGAATATCAATCAATTTGATAAAAGTATCTACTGCCATGGACAGAAAAAAACCCTCTTTTTGTTAGAATGAAATTTCCATATTTAAACCATACAAGACAGTTGTGCACCACACTTCCCAATTGGTGAAGGCATCTTGATGTCAGGGTTTAGCATAACACTTAACATGTAGCACACAACATATAAGTGTAGTTCCAGCTTCGGGTTTCTTGTTTTCCCATTGTTTTCCTTCTTAAAGCTTTACTGTTTTATCTAGGCATTGTATTTCTGACATGTTTACTGCTGTTATCACTTATTAACAGGATTTGTTTGCACTGAGGAAGCCTCAGAACTATAGGGAAGGTAGTGAGTGAGCAGTTAAATTGTCATTTGAGTATTACTGAACACTCCTACCTTAGAAGTTATACCAAGCTTATCTCTCACTCTCTTCTTGACTCAAAAGTGTCTTTTAACAGAAGCTTTCTTATACCTGATTTCAAACACATGAATGCTACCATAAACATTACTACTTTCCTTCCCATTCTATGATCCTGAAAGGCTTCTGGAGAACAAGAAAAATATTCAAGAGAGGGGGGATAGCGTAGTTCCAAATGTGATCTTCAAACCAGGTAATACCGATTTGTTTGGGTTTCTAAATTCTAGTGTGTCTATTAAGTTGCTATTAATACAATGCTTGTATTATAACATCCCGCAATAGCACACATCTCAAAGCCTTAGAATGTTTCCCATTATCTTCTTGATAGGCTGATGGGATCCTGGCTCTCATAAACAACTTCCTGACACTTTCACTGGAATGTAAGGATTTCATTGCTATTCTTTTTATCTCATGGGAGTCGTACTACTGTGTTTCTTTTCACTCCTAAAATAATGGTCACTATTTTACTGTAATGTTTTGAGGCCACCAAGTTATTGCCTTTGGCCCTGATAGCACTTTGTGCTTGTGACTTTGTGGACCACTACAGCTTGTTTGTCATGTTTCAGTTGTCTCAACGAAGCCCACAGAATACAACAGATAAGGTAAAAACCATCAAGAACCCAATGCAATGTTCACAACACTGTTTGTTTGCTTTCTCTACTTTATCATTCAGTCATATGCAATCTTGAGATGGAGTATGCCATGATACCCTAAGGAAAAAGCAGTCACTACTTAATTATTTTATTTTCTTTATCTAACAGCTTCAGAAGATTTTCTTACTTTGGATTTCTATGTACCTACCTTTATAGAAGTTCCTAGTCCATTTCTACAGTTCTTCTAGCCTAACCCAAGGGAGAAATAAGGGCACATGAAGACTTCCAGCTGTCACAAAATTCAAAGTGAGGTTTTTGTTTGCTTTTTTGTAGTCTAGTATTGCTCAACTGTATGGTACTACAACTCAATTTTTCATAGAGAAGAGTATGTAATCAATCTTGTTTATCACTTGACCACTGCCACGGCAATGTAGGTGCCCACCTGTGACATATAATGCAAGCACTGGGGTTTGGGGGAACACTGTTGCAATCAGATTGATTATTTACCATGTAAAACAACATCATTGTGAACAGGGGTAGGAGTTTCTACTAAAGGAGTCTGCTCCTCACACCCTTTGGGCTTTGATCTACGCAGCTTTGCCTCGGGATTTGGCTGTACCATCAACGGATCAAGACGTTTCTTCCTCTGCTTCTTCTCTAGAAGGGCTCTCTGGGGAATAAAGAAAAGCAGGAAATGGAGATGAGTAACCACATCTAGAAAGGCAGAAATCATGCAATCTCTTACAAAAATCTCAGACACAGCTATCACTGTGGTTTTGGAGGTATTGCCTTTGATTCTCCATGAAAGGTTGACACCTGCTTGTTTCCTGACCTTTCTTGAGACTACCAGCAGATCACGTTAAATTCTTTCACCCCATCTAAACTGGAGCAATCCTTAACACAAATAGACAAATTCAGCAGTCATCCATAATCCAGTATGAAACAGTCAGGACTTGCAAAGGAAAAGGTTTTTATCTCAAAAGCTGTCATCTTACAGGGAGAATTAAAAGCACATAGTTTCCAGAAACCAATATTGAGAGATAAGACTTAAAAAGGGAGAGACAAATAAATAAATAACAGTAATTAAAACCAGAATGATCCACTACAAGGAAATTTGATACCTCTTGCAAAATTCTTTCATATAATTCAAGACTGAAAGGAAAGACTGGTATGTCCAAATACTAAAAATTAAAATTTTACTTCTCCAAGATACATATACATTTGATATTTTTGTTTTCCTACTCAATGAGAATAGAAACAACTTCTAGACTGAAATCAAGGCAAAAAGGAACATAGTACCATTTTAAAGACAGACATGCTTAAAGTCCTTAAAAATAAAGGGGATGCATAAATAAAGAAAAACCATATTCCAGTATTCTGCACTGTTATGCAAACAATGTACAAGTGTCGTACAGTAGATGCAGTTTATTCATGGCTGATTCTTAGGTACTTGAACACCCCAAAGGCTGTTTTTAATGACAGAAGTCATTTCTCCATCAAATTATTTTCAGTCTCAATGGACCCATCAGACAAACAATTCATCAGTACCAACAATTCAATCCACTTGAGACACAGACATCTTTGGAGCCCTTTCCTCTCCTCTCTGGTTGGTTCTTTCCTATCAGTCTTTTTATCTCAAGTGAGATTAGTTTCTCAGACAACCTCTCCCTGAGGAATTCCAACACAACTCAGTCCTTGATTCTTTATTCTATCTAGTTTTATCACTCATCTAAAAGAAAAAAAAAACAAAAAACAAAACCCCAACCATCCAAAACCCAAACAAAACCAAACATAGAAAATCTCAAATCCAACAAATAAACAAAAAACCAAACAAAAAAAACCCCAAAAAACACCAACAACAACAACAAAAAAAACCAACAACAAAAAACTTGAAACAAAATTACTCTTTTCTTTAAACTCAGAATTACCCTTTGAAGACTGGCCCGCAATATAGGTTGTGTTTGTTATTTCAGAATTATCTGCAAGGATTGCCCTGCACAGTTAAAATTACGTAGAATTTTAAAGAGATTATCATATTGGTCTAGAATAAGAAAAGAAAAATAAGCAGTAAAGTCAAATTCTTAGAAATTGTTAATTACGGTTGTGTTTTCTAGGAAGGTAGTCAGACCTTCAACAAGAATTTGCACTGGTTTGTGCTGTCTGTTTATTTTTTAAAGTAATGCTGAGGAAAAGTAAAAAAATGTCATGAGAGTTTACAATTCTCCAAAAGAGTGAGGAAAAACAAGAACCAAAAGATTATACTCAGAAAAAGGATTCGAGAAAAATTGTTGTCAAGGCTTCTCTACATGACAAATAGACTGGCAAGGGGAAAAAATGAAAAAACAAAGGGAAAAAAAAAAAAAACAAACAACCAGCAAAACAGACATACCCTAAAGGCAGTAAGAAAATAAGTAACTATACAGCTACTGTTAGAATGTGAAATTGAATTTGGAATCAACATAGGATATAACAAATTCAAGAGTTATTTAGCGGATTATTGTATTAGATAAGCTTTTTTAAACATTTCACTACTCACCAGTCTAAATTTGAATTATTATTATTGTACATTGTGTTTCATTGAAAAGTTTCTAGGACTCACGAATCCAATAGGATCAGCTTATATTAAAACATACAGTTTACTGCTGGTAGATGTGACTGACCTTCTTTCTTTCTTTCTTGCAAGAACCTCAGGATAATTAAAGTGACAAAATTTGATAGTAATTTGTTTTAAAAAGGCTCCTTTATACTACTTTGCTTACTGCGACGGAAAAAATATCTGCAAGTCCACTCAAGACAGCAAACGGTAGTGCATTTTCTCTCCATACGGTGGCAGAGCAGCCTGCCCTTCAGTACCATGTATTCCTACACTATTCCACTAAGGAAGTAGAAAAAGGAAACAGTATTTTTGTTTCATTTTGTCTACTAATTAGCCTTTGCCTCCAGCTTTGTGTTACGGTAAAAATTTATACAATGTTACAACATAAAATGTAGATCGTCTATGAACAGGACACCAGAACACACAACCCATTAAATAAATAACAGTTACTAATTAACATTATTTGTTGGGATTTTGTGAACTCCATGCATTAAATACTTCCAGAAACACTACAGAAAACCATAATCTCAGAATACAGGACGATTAGAGGATCACAAACCACCAACTCCTGTTCAAACGAGCTTTCAAGAAGTCAGATGAGAATATCTAGTGGACTACTAAAACAACCAGTTTAGTATTCTCTTTCTCCAGCTGTGATGGCAGGAAGATGACATACAGGAAGGCTCCAACCACTCCAGCCTTGAAGAGCAATCCTGTACTACTTACTATTTGGAACAGTCCTAACCCTAGTAGGCCATGCAGGATGGATCCTAGCTCTGGGATTTTGGGGATCAAAAATGGGATGTTTCCTAGCTCAGGAACATCCTCTTATCTCTTCCAGCCACCCCTTAGCTCACACTGGGGCAGCAGTGACAAAGCCAGTGATGGTGACATCAGTGAAATTTCACCTCAGGAGTAATGCACCACACCAGGTATATTCTGAAACACCTCAGGCTTTGTGCTCTCCCGGCACAGTGAGATGGCAGCATTGCACTTGGAGCTGCAGATGCCTCAGAAGACTCAAAAATCTTCTGCTAATGAGGAAATAAGCACTGCCTGAGCAACCACACGTTCTTGCCTCAAGGAAAAGGCAGTAGTCCAGGAGAAAAAAAAATCATCTTGGCAGGCAGAGCTGGCCCACAGATGGAACCTGATGTCATGCACTGTTACAAATAATATTTTACTGCAGTTACAAGGTTTCCAAACCCATCATAAAGATGGATGGACCTGTATGTCTCTGCTATGGCTTTTTCCAGATTCTCTGAATGATCAGAGGTCCTATACAAGATCCTGCTGGATTTGAACATTTTGCATTTGTTTAAATTCCAATTCCTACAAATGTTTATGACAAACTAATCAAGCAGGGCATCAGCTATAACCAGCAGCGAGTCCATAATATTTGGTAGTGATTTCCTATTGACCTTTTTTTCTTCAGAAGGCATAGTACTATTCACGTAAAAGTAGACTTTAGAAGTTAATATTCAAACCTAATTATAAAATCCTAAATTAGAGACTATTTGCACTTCTCATTTGCAAAGAGCAGGGTGTTAGTGAAATTTTCTAGCTGTTGCTTTTGCAGATGGTTGCAATCTCAACCAAATCCAAGAAAGATGGAAACAAAAAGGCAAAAGGGAATGAATTCTTTAAACTAACTTCTTCATGATTCAACTGTCAGCTGCTCTGAGGGAATCCCACCCAGCCCAGCAGTTTTATTTGGAGGAATGGCTGTGCATCCCCATGGCAAAGTCTGACACTAAGCATACACTGATCGCAGTACCCAGCACTAGGCGACAGTGATTATTACCAGCTTACAACCCTTGCAAGACCAGTCCTAAAACAGACTCATGCTTGAGGATCATCACCAAGCAGTCAGACCACCCTTAGTTTTGGAACTTCTTACCAAATGGTATTTGACACTCAACGTTCTTTTATAGATCATTTGAATTAATTCTATTTTATAATAAATTGTTTGTTTGTTTTTAAGCAAGCATCACTTGATAGTCTACAGATAAAAGACTATCGTGGTTTCCACAAATATGACCAAAGATAAATTTTACCTTTTGACTCTTAAGTATTTTAGGTAAGTGCTATAGAGACACAGATGAAGTTGGCAATAAATTCACTCTCTGAAGTCAAAGCTTAGCAAATTCAGACTACAAATAACGACCAAGTTTTGGTAAAGAGGATTATTACCCACTGCAACAGTTCCCTGAAGACTGTTGTGTCTGGATTTAAAGATCCTCAGTTGAGACAGAGCCCTCCTAAAAACCATACTTTAATTTGAACAAGATGAGTTTCATGCAAGACTGATTTGTGGTCCATGTGAAATGGCCAGCTAGAGAATCATAACAGTCTCACATCTTCTAATCTATTTATAAGCATTTGAAATTTCAGAGAAAGAATATTAAAGCTGGATACTTTATTGCTTTGAAGAATATGGTAACATAAGCATCCAGCAAACAGCACTTCAAAAACTGAGACCTATAACCTAACAGTTAACCCATGCTTGGCTATAAATATTTTCATTGCAGGAAACAAAAAAAAAAAAAATCCTTCTCAACAGCAGTGTTAAAGAGATTGTTCTATAGGTCAGTGAAACTGTTCCTTTGATGCCTAAAACGGATAATTCCCTGCAGTCTTCCTGTCTTTTGATTTATTCCTGTACTCTAGTGACTCAATCCCAATGAAATAAGAGGATTCAAATAAGAGGATTCATGAAAAATAAATATATCAAAGATACTAAATCTATAAGCCATGGAAAGGTTGACTGAAACTAACAAAAACTATTAAAATCTTCAAAGTTCTTTAGACCAACCATTTTTAGCACTTCATCCCCATTTCTCAAGTCTCTAGAGAGTTGTTTTCTATACCTATTTTTACCAGCTTCAGCACTATCATTTACCTGATTCTGTAGTTTCAGCTGTCGTAGTTTCATGCTTTCATCCTCAAAGATGCTGCAGAAACAAAATAAACAAATTAATTAATTATTGCTATTAAACAGTTTGCATTACAAGAGCATAGGATTTTCTCAGATTACAACTTCACCATCAAGACTTAAAAATTACTGTTAGACACTACTTCCATTTCACAAGAAGACCACGATACAAGGTAATAAAAATAAACATACTTCATATTCTGTCATAAATAAGACTGAACTCTAATTTAGTCCCCTTACTAAACTGTTTCGAAAAGATTTTGAAAGCACCAAAGGCTTCATTACTGGTAGATTGATTACAAATCACTTTTGAGGTGGGGCTCTGAGACAGTTTACACATGAAGGTTTAACACAGTTTAGATTGATTCAGTGAAGACCCTGCTCCTTCATAATATACCTGATTCTAAATTAACTCAGTTTTATCTTGGAGTCAAACCTATATCATTTTGTCTTCCTGCCAGACCTTCCAGAACTATTGTTACTATCCAAGAGAATCTGTATCTGCAACATCTGATATTAATTCCTAAAGATAAAAAATTAATGATTTCACTAGTTCAGTATTTTATAGAAAACTTTCATAAGAACTCTTTTTAAGTCATGTTCCATATGGACTTCCCATTTCCTTTTGTATGATAATGAACAATTGCATTAAATGCAATTTAGAACAGTTAACTCCACAAAGGGGAATTGTTAATTGAAAATTAAGCACCTATTCTGCCTATCAGACTTGTGCTCTTTCCTTCAATATAGCTTTGACAAAGACCTCTCTGGAAGTGAGAAAGCATCAGGAAGAAGACACTTAACATGGGAAACAGACAAACATTATACATTTTATTAATAGCATGCAAAAAGCAGGGCAAGCCACAATTACAATTTAAACAGGAAATTCTCGGTCTGGTCTAGGTATCCATTAATGTCCAATGATGTGAAATCACGAGCTCGCATACAACCGTAATAAGGAAAACCAGAGATGGAGTGAGACAGAGAGAGAGGAGGGGTGGGGTTTCTGCAAAACACATGCCATGGAAGTTGGATTACAGCACACAAAGCTAAGGAGAGAAGAAAGGCCTCAGAGTCCCTTTAACCCCTAGCAAACCCAACTTCAGGCAAGCAGATGACAGATCAGAGGTCCTTGAAGCCAGCCTACACCAGCCAACACAGGCCCTGCTCTGGAAGACTGAAATATGCAGAGAAAGAGTTCTGTATACACACATCATGTATAACGACTCATATACTCTAAAATTGATATTAATTGCCCAACTCATAGTATTTTAAAGCAAGTTATGACTGCCATTGCTTTTTTACTCTGCAGTTTTCCTTATTTCTGTACTTCTTTTTCCTATTAATTTGAAGTGTCACACAACAGGTCTAAGACCTTAGAAACATCGTGTTTCTAAAAACTGATGTTATTCCTCACATGGGCCTGTAATACATAGTGTGTTGGATTGAAAGGCAATGGAGGGCCTGGAAAAATAAGTGTCTTTTTTGAATAGGGATGGAGAGCTTTTGTGCATGCCCAAAGCAACAGTTACAGTAATACACTCATCTTCGCTTGAAAGCAGCCACAACTTAAAAAAACAAGCAGAAGTAACATCTACTGAGTGCAGCATAATATACAACAGCTGTCACATGAAACTTCAGCATAAAAGGTGACATACTTATTATTTATAGCATAGGTGATGGAAAGGGCCATCTTTAGCAAAGTCCAAAAAAGAACTGGAAGTTCCAAAGAACTAAAATATTCATGACAAAAGAAAAATACAACAAAAGGGAGGGGGTAAAATTCCTTCTCATACACCTACTGACCTAAGAAATTGACAACATCCCTTAACTGCAGTTGAGAGTTTATTATAAAGCAAACAATGTATCTGTGATCAACAGTAGATTTACAGACACTTTCGGATGGACACAGAGGTGTCCTATGTAGATATAAGCTGCTGTCTGTGGTTTTGTTGCTTTTCCTAATGGAAAATGCATCCCCAAACAATTCGAGCCTCTTCTTTAGAGAATAAAAAGAAATGAATACTATCACTTCAAGAAATAAGTTTACAGGTTTTTCTTTCTACCTGGAAGATGACAAAGTGCTGAAATAGTAGGACTCGAATACATGCTTTGTGGATATCTTCAGTGAAAATTATTTATTTCATATGTCAAATTATTTTCTACCCACAGTGAAATAAAGTAATTACATAATGTAACAGGAACATAACACAGACTACACAGTGCCTCAACCCTGGCCACTTAACTGATGCTCAAAGATTCTAATAGGTCCCAGAGCTTGTTGATAAAGCAAAAATATAACAAGAGTGTCGACACCTCTCTTACAATTTACTTTTAAACACAGACCAAAATTGCAGGCCAAAAAATGAAAGCAATCATCAATACTTTACATTTTATAGTGTAAGCATTCACACAAGGAGTAAAATAAAAAAAATAAAGTCATGAGCAATGTAGTACTATAAATAGTAGCTTAGAAACACCAATTTCACACTATTTTTATTTACTGCTCCTGCAACCCTTCTTCCAGCACTTCATCGTTACAGAACAGTAACATAATAACCAGCCAGAAAAAACCTCCCACACTTCAAACCTTTTTCTACCCCCGACAGCAGGGTTGGTGTCATTACAAGCTTTAACGGGAAAAGGCTGTGCCAGAGTCAGTCCCACAGCTCACCACTAAAGAATGTAAGCAGCGTGCTAATCCAGCTGCAGGCTTCAAACAGGAATCCTCCTTCAGCTGGACTGACAACACAGATCAGTGCTCTTTGAGCATGCCCATGCCAAACTACTGCGCTCTCTCTGCCTTGCTTTTCTGTTTGAAGGGTTTACATGCAGTAGGAAGAGTTAAATATCTATCAGGAGCAGGAAGAATAAACATCATGTCCATAGCTACAACACCACCGCAAAGGGAAGGAAAAAAAAAAAAATAAAAAATCACAACCATCAAATCAGTTTGACAAATAAGAACTGAAAATACTTAAGCAGGCTGTAACCATGTCCTCTCCCCAGCCACTGCAGCACAGCAGCCTACACAAGACCCTGCTCATAGATCCCATTGCTACATTTACCAGAATCCACCTGCAATCCTACTGAAGCTGCACGACAGGTAACAGACACGTGCCACAGAGAAAGGAAAAATTACCCAGAATGTAACATAAAAGGAAATATCAGGATACAGAATAAAAATGAGAGTGGGAAAGCAATTATTTAATGAAACATGGAAGAAGACAGCAAGACACAAAGGGCTTCACAGGTTTGACATAGACCAACATGAAGCAAAAAGTTTTATTTTCAACTAGTAGCATCTCAAACTCCTGCTGAAATTAGAATCAGCCTGGTTTTCATTTCACAATCAGAAATTAAAGTGTTGCAATAAGAATATGCAACAAATTTATTATAAATGTGTATATTTGGTCTTTACTAACCATTTTCAGAATACCAAACAACCACAATGAAGAAGTGACTCACAAATTATTTAACAGATACTCATATATGCAGTTTAAGCTTCCTTTTTGTGTAGTTTATTCTCCTGTCTGTAAAAAACACATACTAATCTATTGACAGTTCTTTCAGAATGGACATTTTTCAATAACACTGAAATTTTGGCATGGATAGGCAGAGTTAACACTTGTTTTCACTGAAGCTTGTCTATGTTCCTGAATATGCTGTACTTGAAAAAAAGAAACCCAAAATACTTATGTTCTAAGCACTTGGCAATAACTACTATTGAATCAGCCAAACATAAACTCACAGAATAATTGAACATGGAGAACAATGAAAAACCCTGATACTAAAGCCAAATGTAAAAAATAAAAGCAATTCACCAGCCTGAAAATGTTCTTCCATTCTGTCCGAGGTCCACACAAGAGAAAGAACCTGAAGAATTGAGGAGGGTTCAGCAGAAAGCTGAACAAATCGACCAAGGACTGGAAAGTGCACCTCTTTGCAAGATTTCAATGCATCCTACAGTTTATTCAAGAGACAAGTCAATACACTCCACTCAATGGATTTGAGGGTACAAATGACCCTTGATGAGAGAGAAAACAACAAAATCCAGACAAAAATAATGGAAGCTAAACAAATTCAGACAAAAATAACTTTTTATATAACACTGTGACTAATTAACCATTAGGATAAATCATGGAACTGTGGATTTTCAACAGAAAACAACAGGTTTTAATCAAGCTTGAATATTATTATGTTATAAGTTTCTGTTGTAGAGTAAGACTATGGTTTACCTCCTACTTCAGGTGTGTTTATCCCAGATGGGAGAGCTAAGCATTCTTCTTTCAAGTTATATTAATTGAATCCCCTTTATATACTGACTACTGAAATGAAAAGGACGCAAAAAAAAA
>VZRN01001462.1:36151-110853 GCA_013397935.1 Dasyornis broadbenti | reverse complement strand
CAGCGCCGCGCACGCGCAGCGTAACCCAACGGCCGCACCCGCCCCTCCCCGCGGGAGCCGCCACCACCGCCGCCGGGAGAGGGGAAACAGCCCCGCCGAGAACCACGTGTGGCGCGGAACATTTTCCACAGACATTTCCCCAGGGAAGACCGCCCCAAAAGACCCGCCCCCCGTCGCCAAGACCCTCCCCCGCGCCAGCCCCGGCGTTCCTCGGAGGCTTTGCCAGGCGGAGTAGGGGGCCTAGCTGAAATCACGTCCCCTCTCCAGCCCCCGAAGCGACATCGTCTGTTCAGGCGTGTCCTTGCACGCAGCAGAGCAGATGGTCCCGCCAGATCAGGTGTGGGTCTGTCTCCTCGAGAGCTCGAAGTTTGCCTTCACCAGGATGTCCGCAGCGCTCAGCTTCCCTTGCTCCCGCAGGTACTTCATTAGGTGAGGCCGCCGTCTCCAGGTGACCTTTATCCCATATTCGTGCTCCGGAGTATCTGTAACCAGTACTGCTGCCGACTCCCCTCTCCCACAGGGATCAACACCAAACGCCAGCTCTTTTTCTAGGTGCCAGGCATGACTACTTCGTGATGCAATGTTGCTGCATCTCCCATCCCTTGGGGAAGGCACCTGTGCAGCCTCTGCATCTGGTGGACTAAGGACTTCTTGCTCCACAGGCTGGGGAGCAGGCTCTCCACAGTTCTCTGGACTCTTCACTTGGATGTTGCCGTTTGCTGCTGTCTCTTTCTTAGGCTGGTTGTGAGAGCATTGTGCATTCTTTCTCAAGCGATTTGAATCATCCAACGGATGGACTGCATGTTCCTCTGGATTCTCAAAAGTTAAAGGAGGAAACCTGCAGGCTACAGGTCTTCGACAAGCTCCTCCAGCATGAAATGAACTGTGACTGGCATCCTGATTATAGGGCTTGTGAGGACCACGATGCTTCTTTTGGCACACTTTCAACAGCACTGACTTAGTTGTGTCAAATTGTGGGCACACCTGAAGGGAAAGATATTATAAGATGAAAACCCAGCCCTTTTCTCCAGACAAGTAATGTCAAGCTGATTCTACTTTTCCACCTTTTTTCAATGTGTTCATTGAGTAATCTGGTCTGCAGTAAAGCAAATGAGTGTCTAACAAAGCTGCTCTTCAGGAGATACCTCTGAACTTCAACATCATGTTCTGCCACTCTTCTCTGGAAAGTCATTGGGGTGCAAGTGAGCTATTCTCTGGCTGCTCATAAAGAACTCAAGATCTGGGTTTTAAAGGAAGTCTAAGTGGTGTCTACTCCTGTAGCCCCTGCAGATTTAAGAAAGTTCAGAATGGATCCTTTTTCTTTCTGTGTCTTAGCATAACTCAAATAGATTCAGTGAACTTAATCTTCAGCCTCCTCAAAGAAGTACAGGCTGAACTTAAAGAGAGAGCAATACAAAATTATTAAAGAGTGCCCACTTAGCTCAGTCCTTTTAGATTATGTTAATATGTTGTTCAAAAAATCTTCCTCAAAACATCTTTGTTTCAAAGCATAGTTAATTTCTGTATTCTGGAGTAACAGATCACCCAAAGTCCATTTCTAAAATCCACATTCTATAGAAGATGGTACAAGCTCAATAATATATAGTTCTTTGAAAGATTCTGCCCTCAAGCCCTGGAAATCCTTTTACTACAGTGTTCTTAATCTTCCTGATTATCAACAAAAGAGTCAGACTCAGTTTCAAATACTAATTTGCTTTTCCCAAGAGCACACCAAACTGAGTTCTTGCTACAATAACTGCAGTCCTCCTTCAGCATTCCTAAGTTACTACATAGTTCCTCAAAAAAGTGAGTGCAGTTTAACTAAAGATGGTGATTGTCTGCTGTACAGCTGAACTGTTTGAATGCAAAGCCTTTGTGCAGGAAAAGAGAAGTGATTCCATAATAATTGCATCCTGGTGTATACTTAACATAGTTCCTGATTTTAAGAATGTGGCTTTCTGGCTTCCGAGAATGTGTAAGGTGGGTTTCACCTATGCAGGAACCTAGCAGTGGAAAAGGTATGAAAAACTTAGATAATGCCAAAGAGAGAGGAGCGGAAAATCAGTTTCCACTGAAACAAGTTGACAGACACTCTGCAGAGGATCCCTCCAGAAGTTACAAACCTACCACAGTTTTCAAATTGAAAAACATCTAACAGTTTCAGTGCTGATAGTATCAAACAAATTTTACAATCCTTGTATTTTTCAAATCAAAGAGCTACCAGAGTGGGTATTTCCACCTCTTCCAGACAAAAAGAATGCTTATTTACAGGGGTTATTTGACTTAGTGATTCAGAGACTCTAGAGATAACTGCCTCAAGCATATACAAAAAAAAAAAAGGAAAAATTGAACATGTTCTACTTCAAGGCTAAGGCATCACAAAAATACCTCCAGGTCAACAGGAACAAAGGAATGTTTCATGCAGGTTTGAAACCACACTTTCTGAGATTGCTTTGTGAAGAGCAGAGTCAAGCAGCAATAATGTTTAAACAGAGCTCCCCTAGGTGATGACTACTGTTGTATAGGAACAGTCTGTCTTTGCTGCAGCTGTTTGCTTAAAAAAAAATAAATCTTTACATTACATGATATAAGGAGTATTTTGGGACACCGCAAACAGTCCCAGAAAAAGAGCCCATCAGAAGATTGCTGTGGAGAGAAACTATGAAAACACAAAGAATGGAAAAGAGGGCAGAACAAATAATTCTGAAGTGAAAACCTATGTTCTCTAAATTTAGCAGTGTCAGATGTAAACAATTCACCTAATATTTTAATGTGTAATCTTTAGAGTTCAGCAGGTATTTTAAACAGTAAGCCAATAAAAAAAATCTTCCCTAAGTTTTATTGCATGCAGGGTTTTCAGTTGCCAAGGAAAACAGTGTTTTCCTGATGGGATATATTTTTCTAGAAGACAAATAGTCATATTAATCAGTACAGACTGCACACAGTTTATGTCTTCAAATAACCAAGACCTTAGTGCTTGTTCTTAGAATGTGAAGCAACTCAAGCACTTATTTTTGCTTTAGGCTGATACGGGGAATTTGGGTCTGGGCTACTAATTTTCCATATCCAGAACAGGTAACTTTCTGTTGAGACATAGAGGAGAATATTGAAAACTGTCTCTGTGGGATGCTGGGGAAGGATTATCTATACCAACCCAGGCAGCAGAGGTGTTCTGGTCCACAGGTTTTGTAGGCACACGTCTGGGATTCTCAGCCGAAGGCAGAGGAGTTTCATAACAATGGATGGGTCCTGCCCGTGGCCTCTCAAGGAAAACCAGCTCTGCCTTCCTGGCCTTGAGGGTACACTTCTTCTTTGGAGGCATCAAAAGGTGTGGTAGAACTACTTAGAAACCTCATTATGCTTGTTGGAGCCAATTGAAGAAAGAGGGAAGCACTCCAAGGAGATGCTAAAGTGCTCTCAAATCTGCAGAAGGCAAATAAATGGATTTAAAGACAGTCTTGCTTGGAAACCTCAGATGTAGTCTTTAACAAAAGCAAAACATTTATGCAAAAGCACATTGTGCAAATCTCTAGGCAGACTTTTTCCCCACAGTAGTTCCTGAACCTTTTGTCAATTTTCAGGTAGATTTAGAAATGCACTGCAGGAAAGGGAGCATTTGACCTACTGATCCAGCTATATCAAGAAAGCTATTAAAAAAAAAAAACAGAAAAACTTATTTTCTTTTTTTAAATTCAGTCTGGTTTGTAATGCCAAGAAGATGCTATAGGGCCAAGATAATCAGAACTCTTTCCATTTTTAATTGCTAACTACCTAATCTTTTTAATTTCAAAAATTTTAAGTTGTTTCATTCTTTTTTACAAAACAGAGTTGACATCTCCCTCCTGTATTCTACAGATCTTGCGTGATTTGTGTATTTGTTTTACCTAATGAGTAAGTTTGAATTGAAGTAACATTGTATTTAATTTTCCATTGGAAAACAGATTGTATAATCAGTTAGGTCAGAAAAGACCTCTGAGATCATCAAGTCCAACCTATGGCCAAACACTCCCATGTCAACCAGCACTCAGTGCTGCATTCAGTCTTTCCTTAAACACCTTCAGGGACAGTGACTCCACCTGCCTGGGTAGCCCATTCCAACATCTAATCACCGTTTCTGTGAAGAAATTCTTCCTAATGCCCAACTTGAACCTTCCTTAGCACAGCTTGATGCTATGCCCTCTTGTCCTGTCATTCATTGCCTGGGAGAAGAAGCCGACCCCTACCGGCTACACCCTCCTTTTAGGGAGTTGTAGGGAGTGATTAAGGTCCCACCTGAGCCTCCTTTTCTCCAGGCTGAACACCCCTAGTTCCCTCAGCCTCTCATCAGAGGACTTGTACTCCAGACCCTTCACCAGCTCTGTTGTCCTTCTCTGGATCCACTGCAGCACCTCAATGTCCTTCCTCAATTGAGGTGCTTGGAACTGGACACAGAACTCGAGTACCTCACCAGTGCCGAGTACAGAGGCACAATCACTGCTCTGGTCCTGCTGGCCACACCGTTGCTGATACAGGCCAGGATGCCTTTGGCCTTCTTGGCTTCCTGGGCACAACTTGCTCACGTTCACCCAATTTGACTTTTCACAGATCAGCACAGACAAGGAAACTTGAGAACGTTTTATGATAAATGTGTAAGACTGCAACAGCTTGTCTGCTTACCTAAGGCGCAGCCTCTTCAGGGAGTCCTGCCGGCCCCACTAGCCCGGTGCAGCCGTGACACACACGTTAAACGGTAAAACTCCGTAGCTCTTCACCAGGAGTCAGCCCAAGGCCGGTCGGCCGGGAGTACGGCTCGGCTCCCAGCCGCGGGCGGCATGGCTGAAGGAAGCTCCCGGCACTACCCCAGCCGGGGCAGGGACGAGGCAGTAGCGGCTGTCCGGGGGCAGGGCCGAGGCGGGCGGGACAACGCGACCCGAGGAGCGACCCCGGCGCTGTCTCCGTCGCGCCCGCACATCCGTATCGCCCGCGGCCGCCGCCGATTGGCCCGGCCCGGCTGGCCCCGCCCCCGCTGCCGCTCACTGGCCCAGGCCGGCACGTGACTGGGCCAGCGCTCCGCCGGGCGCCAAATTCAAACCGGGGCCGCTCCGGGAGCGCTGGAACTGCCGTCGCTTTGCATTGGCCCTGCCCTGCCGGGCTGCTGGTGAGTCGCGATCCGCGTCCGTCCCGCTATTCCAGGGTCTCCCTGCAAGGGTTGGCACCCCTCGGAGGGCCGCGCTAAGGGCACAGGGCGGTCGGGAGAGGGAAGCCACTAGGCCCGGCCCGGCCCGGCCCGGGGCGGAGGGCCCTGTGGGAGCCTGCAGGGTAGCGCTGGGGCTGGAGTGGGTGAAGAAGGAGCTGGGCTCCCTTTGGCCCTGCCCTCTTTGCTCCCGCGGGGCCGCATGTACACAGCGGTGCCCCTGGGCCCGTACGGGTAGTAGTAGCTCGAGGAGCACTCCTAGCTCCTTGGGAAGTGACGCGTTCCTGTAAGGAACGGAGCCTTTTGGAAGCTGGCTGAAGGTTCTTT
The DNA here is from genome assembly GCA_013397935.1 of Dasyornis broadbenti. Classification (NCBI taxonomy): domain Eukaryota; kingdom Metazoa; phylum Chordata; class Aves; order Passeriformes; family Dasyornithidae; genus Dasyornis; species Dasyornis broadbenti. The sequence goes on along the minus strand of VZRN01001462.1, from coordinate 105,353 downwards.
TGGCGCTGTCCTACCGGGATCTCTCGTTAAGGGGGTGGAGCAGATCGCAAAGGGCCATGCATGTGCCGGGTGCCAGAACCCGCGTGGAATGATCGCAGGGCTGTCTCTTCCCTGCACATAGGGCATCAGCCCAGCTTGTTATCTGCTGGACTCTGCTTTGTATTAATGTAGGAGATTCTTGCTGAGAATTTTCTTGTTTATTTGCTGACCCCGTCAAATCTAGCAATGCAAAAGGCCTCTCTTTTTTGTATTTGTTTCTATTCTGTTTGCCATTTCTAATGATAAACAATAAGTACAATTTGTATATTGTTCTGGTATAGTTTGCTGAAAGATACAGGCTCCACCGAATTCCTGATGAAATTAGCACTATTTTCACAGCATCTTTCCCTGGAAGCAGTATCTCTGAATTTTATTTCCTCTGCTTCCTCTTTATAGTCTAAATCACCTGTTGTCCAAAAGTTTGACATTTAAATTGTGTGCTGCCCAATGATGAATTTACCAGGTAAATTCTGACAAATCTACAGAAGGAATGGCCAGTGCATTTACTTTGCATCTTTTTTAAAGCACCTTACTTCTGCTGCATTTATTATGTGCCTTTGTAGTGTTCAGGATAATCTCTGCTTCCCAGATCTTAAACCACCTGTAAATTCTCTTTTCACTCAGGCTGTGTAATCTGCTGCTTGTACCAATTTGCTATAAGAGTCAGCACTACTATTTCTATGTTCTACCTTCCCTTCCCTCCAGCTTGCTGACTGATGCTGGTCAAGTCACATTATAGCTAAGTCTTTCAGTAAAGCATATATACACACTTTTCTCATTATCATGTACTTTGTGATGCAAGTTATCTACCTGCAAATTTGTCTCTTGTCCTGCTTACACAGGGTGTGAGTAGAGGAGGTACAGTATGGTTTTTCAGTAGCCTTCTCAGCCTTATTAAATGCTTTAAATTTTATTTTCCTTTTGTGTTTTTAGCTTTGTAGCATTGCTGAGAATGTGTGCACTGTGGGAGGCCTTGAGATGATTTGCTGCACCCTTTATGTTGTAACTTTTGTTTTGCAGGATTTGTTCCTCTCTCTTTCAATGGAGAGTGACAGTGCAGATCAATAATGAGGACCAGCCCTCGCAGGCCCTTAATTCTGAAGAGACGAAAACTGACCCTCCCGCAGAAGGATGAATCCAGTACTTCAGCAAGAGATGAGAACAGAGGTCAGGATGAAAAGACTTCTGAAGAGGAGCACAGCCAGGAAGACCAACACAACAGACAACCCAGAGACAAAAGGGACTGTAGCCTGCAGAAATTCCCAGCGGGAATAAAGATAATTGACCATCCTACAATGCCCAACACACAGGTGGTGGCCATCCCTACAAATGCTGATATCCAGAGTATCATAGAGGCATTGACTGCAAAAGGAAAAGAATGTGGCAACAATGGACCCAACAAGTTCATTCTCATTAGCAGTGGGGGCACATCCCGTCCAGCACCATCACAACATCTTGTATCAGAGAAGAAAGCCAATGCAGCAGTCAAGGCGGCAGATGGTCAAGAAAGAGAGAAGAATGTTGCACAGACACCTGGTCTTGCAGGCAGTACAGCACTCTGGCATTCAGGAGTTGATCCTGTGGTTGGGCAGGAGCAGGAGAGCAATTGTATGTAGACTTTATCTGGTTTTTTGTTGTTTTTTTTTTTTCTGTCCTGACAGACAGATGTGAAATGGGCCAATGAGTGTAGCACTTGGATCTTGGTATGCAGTAATTATTAATATTTTGTTAATTATAAAGTAGCTACGGATTTGATTCTAATAATCTATAGCTTTGCATGTGTAGTGAAATCTGAAGGATTATAGTGGATATGTTTTTGATGGAAAACATCAGAGCTTCTGACTCAGGTCTTGTGCTAAGTCTTTCCATTCTTGACGTACTAGATCAACATTGTATTGTTTTGGTTGACAGCAATAGACTGGATTGAGTGTTTGTTTTTAAGGCTGCAGCTCTTTGAGAAACTGGGCAACTACACATGAAATCAGGAATTCAGGAGGAACTCCTTCCACAGTATTAGCATTGCAATACCATCTTTTAGAAGTGTGACTGGTGCTTTTCTTTTGACAGCTAAGATGAAGGGGTAGCAAGGTTACTTGTGAGTAAGCAGAGTTATATGATGAGGGTAAGGCTGTGGCTGTAGCCTGCCTGGACTTCAATAAAGCCTTTTGACCTGTTTCCCATAACATTCTTCTGGAAAAGCTGGCAGCCTGTGGCTTGGTCCGGTGTACTCTTCACTGGGTTAAAAGTGGCTGGATGGCTGGGCCCAACAAGTGGTGGTGAATGGTGCTGCATCCAGTTGGCAGCTGGACACCGGTGTTCCCCATGGCTCCGTATTGGGCCCAGTCCCATCTAATATCTGTATCAACAATGTGGATGAGGGGATCGAGGATACCCTCAGTCAGTTCATAGATGACACCAAGCTGGGTGGGAGTGTTGATCTGCTGGAGGCAGGAGGGCTCTGCACAGGGATCTGGACAGGCTGGATTGGCAGGACAATGCCAATTGCATGAAGTTCAATAAGACCAGATGCCAGGTCCTGCACTTGCATTGCAACAACCCCAGGCAGTGCTACAGGCTGCGGGAAGAGTGGCTGGAAAACTGCCCAGCAGGAAAGGACCTGGGGGTGCTGGTGACAGCAGCTGAACATGAGCCAGCTGTGCTCAGGTGACCGAGAAAGCCAATGGCATCCTGGCCTGTATCAGCAATAGTGTGGCCAGCAGGACCAGGGCAGGGATTGTCCCCCTGTACTTGGCACTTATGAGGCTGCACCTAGAGTTCACTGCTCAGTTTTGGGCTTTCATGACAGGAAAGACATGGAGGTGCTGGAGTGAGTCCAGAGAAAGACAACAGAGCTGATGAAGGGTCTGGAGCACACGTCTGATGAGGAGCAGCTGAAGGAGCTGGGGGTGTTCAGCCTGGAGAAAAGGAGGCTCAGGTGGGACCGTATCACTCTCTACAACTCCCTGAAAGGAGGCTGTAGAGCAGTGGGGGTCAGCTTATTCTCCCAGGCAATGAATGACAGGACAAGAGGGCATAGCCTCAAGCTGTACCAAGGAAGGTTCAGGTTGAACATCATGAAGAATTTCTTCCCTGAATGGGTTGTCAAGCATTGGAACAGACTGCCCAGGGAGGAGTGGAGTCACCTCACTAGAGGTGTTCAAGAAACAGCTGGACACTGCGCTCAGTGCCATGGTCTAGTTGACAAGGTGGTGTTTGGTCGGAGGTTCGACTCAATGGTCTTGGATGTCTTTTATAACCTAGATGATTCTGTGATTATTACATGGGCTTGTTATCCCAACAGGCAGTGGCGAGCCAATGAGCTCTATGTTGGACAGTAGTCTCACTAACATCCAGTGGCTGGGGAAGATGAGATCTGAAGGGCTAAATCCCTCTTCTGTGAAGGAAGACACAGAGAAAGAGAATCAGATGCCTCTGCAGGAAAGAGTCAAGGTAAGTAGGAGAAGACAAGAGCATGTGCTTAAACTTTTGATAAGAAAGCAATACATGTGGATCAGAATGCTTGCAAGAATTAGGCATAACTATTTCTAAGTAACCTGAGTTTGGCCTTTACTGATTTGAATAGCAGAACCTGGAGGATCCAGGGATGTTCCATGTGCCTTCTTGTCAGCTTTGTCAACATTCATGTATCACCCCTTCTGTCTTTCAGACTGAAGAAGAAGCTGCTGTTACTGCTATTCCTACTGCTGCTGCCTCCTCCTCATGGCAGGATTCAGTGTCAGAACGACCTCCTTACTCCTACATGGCCATGATCCAGTTTGCCATCAACAGCACTGAGAAGAAGCGCATGACCCTGAAGGACATCTATACCTGGATTGAGGATCATTTCCCTTATTTTAAACATGTAGCTAAGCCAGGTTGGAAGGTAACAAGCAGGCCCTCAAGTTGCTGTGGGTGATGTTATATGCCTTCTGGATCAAAATGAAAGGTTGTTCCCCAGCCTGCAAAGCAAGTTGGAAGTTTATTTAAACATTTCACCCCAAATATGCTCTCACTCCAGATGTTCCCTGTACTACTTCTTGTATCTCTTGTCTCATCCTACTTAAACAAGATGATGAGATATTTGATCACTGGAGTAAGAATAGCGATCTCAAGAGTAAATAGAATAAGAGAGTGACGACGAGTTTGACTGGGTGTGCTGTGAATATGAAATTTCAGTGTTGTCTGCACTTTGGAAAGTAATTCCTCTGCTAGGGCAGCCGTATCTGAGGTAGGCCTTGCTGTGCTGATAACAAAACTACTGCTTTTCAGCCTCCTCCTCACTCCTTTCTCCCCAGAATTCCATTCGGCACAACCTGTCCCTTCATGATATGTTTGTCCGTGAGACATCTGCTAACGGTAAAATCTCCTTCTGGACTATTCACCCTGATGCAAACCGTTGCCTAACATTGGACCAGGTATTTAAGGTGAGTTGCCTCGTGCAAAGAAAATAGGACAGGTTATCCAGTTTCTTAGTGCAACCTTAGCCTGATGCACCTTATTTTAACTGTGAAGTCAAGCTGCTTTGACATCAGCCTTTTTGTAGAAGCTGGATTCAGTCACTTCACTTGACAAATAGATGAGCTCTGCATTTGAAAGAAAAGGTGCTGTGGCTGTGCTTTTGACCTGGAGTTTCTGTGGGATGTGTTTATTCTTCAGGTTCTGTGCCAAATACAATAAATAGTCAGCTTATTCAACTTCTTCCCATGGGCCTGATTCAAATTCCTAATGAGAAGATTTCCACTGAGGCCAACCAGGTGTTCTTATGCTGTTTGATAAATCAGTCACAGGATGGAATTGTCCTAGTCCAATTAGATATTTTAGGAAGTACCATTTTGTGGGGGAAATAGATCTTGTGACTTTGGTATAAGTGTATTTAGACTCCTGTGTTTTCTGCAGTGGGTGGGTAGAATTAACTTTTGTTTGCTCTGATTGTACAAGTTTAAAATGCCCCATTTGTTCCCCTCTTTGGTTGATAACTTCATCTTCATTTTTTTCCCTCTTAATGCCTTCTGCCACCAGCCGCTGGACTTGGGGTCACCAACATCACCTGAGTACTCTGAATCAGTAAGAATTACCCTCTGGCTTGGGGCTTGAGCTTGTGTTCTCTTCTTGCCAGTCACTGAAGGAAAGAACAAGAGGCTTGGGGAGGGGGACTGGGTCACTGCTGCACCTGCTCATACAACTCCATGCACACCCTTTTTGGGGAGAGGGGTCTAGCCAAAGGTTGACTGCCTTCTGATGATACAATTGCTCTCAGGCTGATAGAGGTGGACAGCTAAGAGCTACTTGGAAGTCTGCTGCTGAAGTAGGCTGCAGTGGACACCAATAGGCTTCAGAGAACAAGCCCAAACCAATTTCTGGTAAAATCATCATCTCCATGGCAACAGTCCCAATCTGTTCCGGGGCTCAGATCCAGAGACAATAGGGTCTCTCTCTGCTCCTTTTTAATTTTGGAATCCACTGTATTGTGACTTTTGGAAGGATGAACCTGTTTGCTGTCGCTCTTGCATTCAGCAGTTTTAACAGTGATGGATTTGCAAGCATCCAAACACTTTTCTGTCACAGCTACAACCTTGGCCTGCTTTCCATCTGCTCAGAATTGTGATCCCGCTCTTGCCGCTGCTATTCCATTTGAACACCTGTCTGGTCTATGGTTTGTATAGACATCCAATATACAATAAAGTCACACTATTCATTGTTCCAGGCACTGAGGGTGCTGAAACCAGGTCACTTCTGCAGTAGAGTCTGCAGCTGGAGGACATCTGTCATGTCATCTCTTTTCCTACGTAACTTTTAGTGGGTAGCTGGCTTTGGGATGGCATGGCTGCAAATCAGCAAGTGGCACAGACCTAGAGCCAGACTGAGTGCTGGGTGCTAACAGCTGCTCTCTCTTTATTAGTGCAGCACAGACCTCTGGTTTCACAGTTCTCAGGCAGCAGAATAAATGTGGTTTTTTTAATTTTAATCTCTTTCTTTTCTCCTTCTCTTACTTTTTTTCACAATGACAGCAGCAACAGAAGAGTCGTCTTCCAGATCCCCTGAAGAACATGGGAAGCAAAACTGAACCCCAGAATTCACGTAAGTGTCTACATCAGTCTAGGCCAAAGACAATCAATCCAATAAATCTGGGGCACTCTCCCAGATTCCTTTAGGAATACAAGTGGAATGTGTTGTCCCAGTTTCCCAGCTTTTATGTTCCTTACTGTCAGGTTTGAAATGGAAGGCAGTATTGCTGTGTCTGAGAGGATGTGATGGTGAGATGGTGGGGATTGGGCACTCAAATGGAGTGAAAGCCCCAACTTGAGGGCATGGATCTGTATGAAAGTCTATTTTCTTGATCATAAGGCTTTCTGATTTGGTATTTGTTTCCTTAAATTTAGCAGAGAATGCAAGTGAGCCTATCTGACCAAATGCTTATTCTGGGTTGCTTAGAAGGACTTCCTGTAAGATGCCTGGGTTTCAAGATGTAGCAGTAGAGGACAAGCAAGAGGCGAGTGAGTCCGTTCTTTTCCCTTCCAGGCCGAAAGATGAAGCCTTTGCTTCCTCGCATCAACTCCTACCTGGTTCCCATCCAGTTTCCTTTGAGTCAGCCTCTTGTCTTGCAGCCTTCTATGAAGGTTCCCCTGTCCATGGCACAGGGAGCATCCCTCAACAGCTCGGAGACTTTGCAGAGCAATAAGCGCGTGCGCATTGCTCCAAAGGTTGGTTTCTTCTTTTCTCAGGAGTTTTGAGCGGTTTTGTGTGGTTCCCTTTTTGGTTTTTGGTTTTCAGGGGGGGTGGGGGGTAGTTGTGTGAGGAGGGGGCTAGGGAGGGTGTGGGGGTATTTTTATGGGGGCAATTGTTTGTTTGGATTTTTGTTTACCTTTTTTTTTTTTCCTTTATCTTTTGCCTTCAATGGACTTTTCTTCATATGGTTCCTTTGTGCATCTTAAGTAGGTGCTCTAAAAGTCCAAGCTCGTATTAAGGAACAAGCCAATGATAATCCTTGCTATCTTTTCTGTCTCTGGACTGACTATTACCTGCCAGTTTACTTGCTATAAGGATATTTCTATAATTCAGTAGAGGAGTGGCTCCATGGCTCAGTCAAAACAATTTTTCTCTACTGCTTGGATGTGAATAAAGAAAAATGGGAGGAATGGCTTTGTCCTGACCCTAAAACATATATTTTTGATCGCTCTATATACATTTAACAATAAGGAACTTATGAAAGAGTATTTCATGTAGTCTCTTCCCAGAGCATTTCCACATCTGCTATTTGCTTATTCTGTGAAATTCCCAGTTATTCTGGGCTCAAGGAAAACAGCTATTGAACAGACCTTTCTTTTGGCATCTCACTGACTGCTCTTGTATGCTTAGACATTGTAAAGCTTTAGCTTCTTCCATCCTATCTAACCATAATCCTATTTTCCTTTGTATGCCTGCTGCTTTATGTTCTCTCCAGCTATGATTTATCTTTCTCCTGCGCTCGTTTTCTTTTGATAACCTCATTTTTTTTCTCTTCCTTTTTTTGGTTTCTGGGAAAGCTGTCCTCATTAATTTTGTTATTCCCATTTAGATAATATAAGAAGAAATCAAAGGGGTTATATTTTTTCCAGAAATATTCAGCTTTCTTTCTGCCTGTATCCCTAGAAGTTCTTCAGAGCAGGAGTGCTCTGAAGGGTATGACTTTCAGTCACTTAGCTAGAATCCTTCTCATGTGATTTTTAGGCTTCTTTCTGTCAACTTCACAGAGATCAATCTCAGTCTGTTATAGTTACTGCTTCCTGAATATCTTCCTCCTACACTCTTTGCTTAAATGCCAGTCTCTTTTCTTTCCACTGTTATTTGGATTTTTGGCTGGGTTAAATCCTTGCTTATTGGTTTCATGTCACCTGTGTTTCATTGTAGATGTCACTGTCTGCAGAAGAGTCACCCTCTTTACCTGTGGCTGCTGTCAAGGAGGAAGGTCAATGTGATGAAGGTTTATTTTCTCAAACCCATTCCATACAGGAGAACAGCTCCCAGCCTGGTGAGGAATTGTCTTTCCCCGATGGCGCCTGTGTAAAGGAGGAAGAAGGCTCTCAGCTGGGTGACTGGCTGTCCCCATTTGCATCAACCGTAATGGTCAAGGAAGAGCCAAGCTTGTTCCTCCCAGACTCATCCACAAAGGAGAGAAAACAGTTCACCACACTCAAGTCCCCATCTAAGGCAGTTTCTGACTCTTTAGTTATAAAGAGGCGGGAAAGGCAGGAAGTGGGCAGATCCAGAAGGAAACAACGCCTCGCACAGCCTTGTTCAGAAGAGCCTGTCCTTGTTTTGCCAGAAAGCAGCGGCTTTGACCCTTTCCGGTTAGGGGCAGACTGTCCTTTCCCACAGGAACACCAGCCCCTTGAGAATACATCACAGCTCAGCTACTCACAGGGAGAAGAGGGGGCCTTTAAAACGCCAGTCAAGGACATGCTCAGCAAATTGCCAGTTTCTTCCACTCCCAGCAAAGTCTCAGCCACTACTGCCCCTTCGCTAGAGGGCCTTGACCTCTGGAAGTCTGCTTCCTTGGCCAAGGGTAGTCATGAGCTGGACTTCAGTCCGGTGAAAACACTTCAGTTGCCATTCACACCCCTCCAGGACAACCAGGACTTTCTGGGTTTTAACAGCACACCCCTTAAAAATCCTCTCTTTGATTCTCCTCGGGAACTGCTCAATACAGAATCCAGTGACATGGTCCATGCACCCCTCACAAGCTCTCCAGCATTTATTCGTGACACTTCCAAGCAATCCTCTGTTGAACTGACAGCCTCTGGCTTTACTGAAAACCGATCACTCATGGAGGGCCTTATCCTGGACACCATGAATGACAGTCTCAGCAAAATCCTTCTAGATATCAGCTTTCCTGGTCTTGAGGATGAACATTTAGCAACAGACATTAGTTGGTCTCAGCTCATACCTGAACTGAAGTGAACTGGCCTGAGAACTGAATTTGACTTGTTCTGATGTTACAGAAAGCACTCTACTCTTCTGAGATTCATTTGTATAATGTAAGGCAACTGCTTTTGACTAATTCCCACGTCCATGGGAACAGAGAGCATTATTGACTCCTGCTAAGCTGGGAGACAGGCCCATCAGCTGCTATCAGCTTTCTTTATAAGATGCTGTAGAGTCTGAGTGGAACAAGATGATAGAACTTCTCTAACCTTTGTGCTAGAGATGTTCTCATGATAAGAATCCTTGCAGAGGCTATCTATGTAGGCCCTGAATGGCATTTGCTACTCAAGGTATCAGAGGAAATGAACATACTCCTCAGTACAATAGGAAAGAGCCTGGAAACCTCCTCCTAACTCTGTCCTAATCTCCCTTTACCTTGATTCCCTATTACTTAGTATTTTCTGTCTAGTTTTACTGGCTGTAAATACTGTACATTCCTTAAATTAGCCCTTAATTATAATAATAATTTTATTATTGTAGGGTTATGGGAATATTTGGCCTGGTAATGGTTTGACCTAGAGTGTTGTCCATATATTCACATCTCTTGTATTTCTTCTACCCTAGCTGAAAGCCCAAATTTTTTATTTTTTTTTTTTAATTTCCAAAACACATTGTGCTAGGTTGTTCTGAAGTTTGCTGGGGCAAAGATCTGAAAAATTGCCTATGTGTAACCCAAGTCAAACTGAAAGAGGTTATTATCTGGATTGTAGCATAAAATCTTGGTTTGGGTTCCTTTTCCCTGGATGGAATGGAGAAGAGCTTGGATCAAGCCATATAAGCTCTTCTGATTCCAGAGGTCTGTTATATACCTAGAGAATTAGGTAGACACACTGTTGCAGTAAGATGGACCTCTATTGAATGGTTAAATCTGCCCTCATCACAGTCAGCAGTTGTAAAAAAGAATCTATAATGGGTATGCTGATATTTCTACTGAAAAGTGACCTCTGGAAACACAAGGTGTGTATCACTTGGTGCAATAGAACAAGTCCTCCCAATTCTCTAGAACTTATGTCATAGAAGAAATTGCCACGGCAAAGATCTCATCCTTCTGCTTGCAGACAAATGGTGACTCCTGTATCTCCATTCTCAATAAAGCTTCTGTGGGAACACAGCTGAGTGTTATCTGTACTGCTCTTAGCACCATGCTCAGGTTGGGCCATACCATGAGCAACCCCTTCCTGCTTGTCTCATATGTGCTTTGTGATCACTGAGTGAGTGATCATTAGGACATTTTCAGTATTCCTCAGGCCTTGTTGGCCAAACCACATTAGATTTGGTTACTCAACCCATTGTTTCATATAATACACTTTTTCGTGCTGTTCAAGGGTAAATCCTGACTTTACAAGTCAGGAGCATATAATACAAACATAGCCTAAAACATCACAACACCACCAGCAGACTAATTTCTGTGTCTTCTAAATGCAAACCAAATATAACCTGAAACTATTTTTACCTTCCCGTATAAACATAAAACCAGTTTTAGATGGGTGCGGTTTTCAGAGCTGCAGTTCTCTTGTGTGCTTGTTAGAGGTTATTTGGCCTCATACACTGTTTCAGGAACTTTGGTTTAATAGTTGTTATTTCAGTTTTTCTCAGATTATAAGGCTGCAGAAGGGGCCTGGTTTGTGGCACACTTTCTGCTAGTACATCTTACACAGCTGTCAACACTTGGCTTTCTCAAAGCATCCTATCTCCCTTTCATCCCCCTTCTTGCTTCTGAGAGGATGTGTATACACAACTAGCACCTGAGAGCCAGCTAACTAAGGATCATGTCTCCAGCAAATAATGAAAGGGTCTTGTCCTTTGTGTCAATTCCAGGCAGGTGATCCCCTGCTGTCCCTGTCACTTGAGGTGCTTTGATGGCCACTTCACATTTTATTTTGAACATAGTACTGTCAAAGTTTCGTTTCCGCTCTTGTTACGTATTCCAGTGAGAGCACTGCACAAGGGCAATTATATCAAAAAAGGTGGGGGAAACAACAGAAAAAATTCCATTCTACCTCTTGCTCTCAGAAAAGATGTCCTACTGTTTTGACCAAACTAGTTTAAAGCACCCATTGGTGAGGATTTAATCACAAAATATGACTTTATTTCTCTCCATCTATGTTTGCCTGGTATTCTGCCTGGATCCTTTCCTTAAGGATGGGCAGTTATAACCTGTTCCCTTGCAGGCTCAGTTTTTGGGTTATAGTGTAGAGGTGTGATGGTGTCAGACAGTGGATGCCTTTGTCCACCCCTTGCAGCAAGAGCAGAGCCATACTTCATGTCTTCTCCTGAGCCCAAGAGCAGGAAGGCACAGTTCTTTACATCCTTTGCATTGCACTCCCAGGGCTTCTCTGAGTAACGTGCAGGAGCATCCCAGCACTATCCTTGAGTTCTGGTAACAGAGAAGCCTGTTTAACGCCTTCTAGCCTGGAAAACCAAACATTAACTTCAGATAAAATTTTTAAGAGATCTGGGACACACAAATCTACAGGTAGCCAGCAAGTGCTGTGGATGCTCTGCTCTGACAAGTCTGCTCTATACCTGGCAAGTGTGACAGATGCAAAGAAGGTAATTCCCTTTCATAGGCTGAGTGGGGTTCCTCCCACTATGTTTTGTAAGCTGAAAAAGACTGCATGCCCCCTGAGATGAAGTAAGCAAGGATGATTGCCACCTTTTTACTTTTGCAACTTAGCTGGTAGAGGAAAAATTCTATCGCTTCCCCATGTAGAAGGAAAGAGACCCTGTCTTACATTGCAGCAATCTTTTTATGAGGCTGTCAGGCCTTTGTTTCTCCCAGCGGGCAGTCTAACTCTTAAAAAAGGTGAAAATTTCTTTTTTAGTAAAATATCTGACTTCCTCTTTAAAATGCACTGTAGGCTCAGAGAGAAAAATGACAGGCTTGAAAAATGTGAGTTGGTTCCTGAACAGCAGTAGCTTCCATTCCCCCTCCCCTTTCTCCTAGAAGAGGTGAGCTACAACTGGATAAAAAGATACTCAGGACAGAACAAAGTATTAGCTGCCTGAGATTAAGAAGAAAATGTCCTGCTTCACTACTCATCTCATGCTTTGAAACAAACAGAGTTTTAGAATGTCAAGACCATGAATCTGAACTGCTGATGCAGGTCAAATGACACATTTGTCCTTGCGTTTCAGTTACAACATTTCTTGGAAAAATAAAGATGATAAATACCCTGAAACACTGTTTACAAGCAATACAGGCAAAAGATTATGCAAAGCAGATTCTCCTCCACATCTCAAAATCTGTGGGAAGTCATTACATAGAGCACTGATGAACTGTTTGCATACAAATATATAATCAGAATTATTTATCCTCCACATGTGCTTTTTCTTTTTCTTTTTTTTTTTGATGCACCAAATTTAAAACCAGAAACATCTAATGACGTTATTTAAGAAAGTCAAGGAAAACAGCTGGCATGAATTATTAAACTACAGTCAAACATGGATTTATGTTCCAATCCCTGTTGTTGGTCTCTATTACCTTCTCATGCATGTATAGGAGGTTGTTGCCAATAGGGTCTGTGTTTATTTAGCTGTATAATTTGTAGAAGGTAGGTCTTTTATACTCATCTGTGGTTACAAACAAGAGACTGGCTCGATTAGAACCATGACCAATTTTCCAACACGACGAGAAAAACTCCTTATCTTCGCTGGACTTCAGAAGAATCTCTTAATATTGTTGAAATATTCTATAGAATACTCGTTTTCACTACCAGTATGGCATCTTTTCTTGGTGCAGTGTGTTCTTTCACATTTGATGTACTATCCTGCAAATTTTAATACAGACGAAGTTTTGGATGTTATCGTTGTGCGACAAGCCAGAACATTCCATCTCAACTTTATACTTTTCTCACAAAGTAACCTGTTCAGATTACTTACACATTTTAGTTTTTTTAAATTCTGAATTCTGAGATTACATGCTTGTCTATGCACAAAGCTATTTCGGATTGTGGAACTGTTCCAGCTGCAATTTCTGTTGTGGATAATGCATGTGTATTGCAAGATCCTGAAACACTTGATTTAGGAGTATTTATATGAGTCTTGTGGTCTAATCTGTCCTGAGTTATCAACTTGTATTTTCCACTTTAAGCTTCACTTTAGAAAACCTTCTGTTTGAAGCAGTTTTGCCTGCTCTCATGGTAGCCTTAAAGTTTTGGACAATTTGATATATTTAGCATCCAATCCAATCCCTCTAGGAGGGGAAGAAAGGTCAGGAATGCAGCAGAACTGACACCATAAAGCACATCCCTTGGAATTTGCGGGATCACTGAAGATACCTTCAGCATCAATATATTTTTCCAAGTATTTGCAAGTAATTATGTCAATGACACAGAATGGTCTGATCTGAGGAGCTCCACTCTGTACCTAATTAGTTCCTGACAGCCTGCGCTCTGCTATGCATACCCATGGGACTGGCATGCTACAGTGATAAGAGCAGTTTTGCTGTTTCCCATGGCTGACTTTCAGGTTTTATTTGTTTGTTGTTTTTATTAAAATCTTGAAGTCAGGAGATCATGAGATAATCTCAGTTGCCTTTTAAATCATGCCAAGGCCTAGCCATATAACAAACAGCCGGTGCACATACAAATGCAGTCCTAAAGGCTAGGAAACCAAAGGAGTCCAGTATTTATAATCAAAAATAAAGTTACATTGTTAGAGCAGCATTCTTACCCACCAAACCCCTGGGGTGACAACACATCCCTCTGTCACTGTATGTGCATTGTGTACACAAAGCTGCTTCTGCACTAGAAATACAACTGTGCTGGTGATTCCATCATAAAATCCTGAATTGTCTGAGCAGAAAATAGCCATACTAAATATCATAGCTAGGTAGAGTTATTCTGCTGGGGAGAGAAGGGGTAGAGAACACAGGAAATGCAGTTCAAGCAGCCCAATTGCTTCTATAAATAAGAGCACCAGAATGTTTTGCTCAGATTAAAAAAAAATCTTTGTAGCATATTATTTCTTGAAAAGACCTAGTGCCTCCCTGCTTTGTAAGAATTTTGTCAGGGTGTCCTTCTTGACTTTGATGCTTCCCTTTTTATGAGGTGAGTGAAAATTTTCCAGTTTTTGGCTGTTATAAACATTCTTTCAAAAAATCTATTTCACATCCTTAGCAGAGTCAGCTGGCAACTAAAATCTGAAAAGAGATTTATTCAGTACAGTGTGCCCCAGCACAGACTTGCTGGAGTGTATCGAGATTTCTTTCTGAACTTGTTCTTCACGACTGCCAGCAGCTGAGCATAGCAACATGAGCTCTCTTGTGTCCAAGGCACTTCTGCTGGGATTCAGGGAGTAGATGATACAAAGAAAGACTTTGATGAGATGAAGGTGTCTCAAAGAGTCAAATGAAGGCAGGGTTCAGAAGACAAAGAACCATAGAATCATCTAGGTTGGAAAATACGTTTAATATCATCAAGCCCAACCATTAACATGACAATGCCAAGCCCACCACGAAACCACATATCTTAGTGTCACAATCTACACATATTTTAAATACCTCCCTGGACAGTGACTCAACCACTTTACAAGGAAGCCTTTTTCCAATGTTTGATAACCTTTTCAGTGAAGAAATTTCTCCTAATATTCATTTCAAACCTCCCCTGGCACAACTTGAGGTTGTTTGAGAGCATAAAGAAAGAGCAGAAGGTTGGATAAGGACCATCATAGTCACAGATTCAACTGTCCTCAGGTTTAAGGCTGGGGCAAAATGATCAGGTACCACAGAAAAGCATGAGAGATGTGAAATACTCATTTCTGGTCTTGGGTTTGACTCTTTTACAAGGTATGAGCCCAGTGCTTTGCATGTAGCGGCAAGGAGAAAACCCAGTGTGGAAAAGGTGCCAATTCACTAAGCAGGACTGAGGGATTGTCTCTGAAGAGCCATCCACAACAGGAGCATGACTTGAAAGATTTAGTCTGTCAACACTGAAGCTTGAATTACTGCATTTCTAAATAAAAGACTGCCTGGAGAAGAGAATAGGAGGTGGGTTGCAACACCCTTTAGAGTGGCTGACTCTCCCACTGGTTGAGTTAATTTCAGCAAGTTATACTGCTGACTGATGAAGAACTTGACTGATCTCAACTGCTTTAAGGTGCAAAAAAAGCCATTTACAAACAAATACAACAGGAGACATCACAGTACACCTGGCAAGTGATGATAGGAAAGTTTTCCACAGCATCTGATGGTGGACTCTGAAAGTAAAACCTGCCCCCAAAGGAAATGACACTGGAGGGCAAAAACAGCCATCAGAGAAATTCTTACCTTCCAAGAACTATATCTGGACTTCCTTCTGAGCAAGATGAGATCTGCTCTGATTCTATAGCTAGCTGGGCACATGCAAAAAGTGTATAGGTGACTGTCTTTTTTCTTTACTCTTGTTGTTTTATATGAAAAAAATTTTATAGGAGCCCAAAACCAACCACTCAAAGCACCTTGCCAACACTATCTAGGTGGTTTTAGAAACATACATACCAAATTAGGCTTTACCAGGCAACTCTAACTGTGCTGGCTTTTACTGTTCAAGTATTCAACTTTAGGGACATCCTCTGAAAGGAACCTTAATGGTGTTAAGTTTTCATCATTATTTTTATGGCATTATCTAGAGACTACAAAAAAATTGCCTATGTTAGTGTCAAGTGCATTCTTAGCCTCAAGCTAAGCGGATAACGGAAATATTGTTCTCCCTACGGGTGGGGAGTGAAGGGACAGCAAAATGAAAGCAGCTAGAGACACACACAGGAGAGACATCTTTTAGACTACCCATTTCCAAGTAATGTGCTATTGGCCTTAAATATACAGCTATCCTTCACCTCAGTCTCTTGCACACTTTTATGGGTAAGCACATTCCTGACAGAAATTATTCTCTACTTTAAACTTCATGCTGAGCACAGAGAAGCTCTAGCAAGAGCAAGACAGTTTCCATTGCTATGTGCATCAGCACTCCATAAGTGGAGATTCTTTCCCCTCCTGGAAACAAAGCCAAAGTCTTCTAATGTGATACAGGAAGCTGTGTAATGGAAGGGGAAATTTTGTATCGCCTGCTGCACAATCAGCAACTGTTCTGTGGCAACAATAACTACTCCAACCAAATAGAAAAGGCCTCTTTTTAATGGAGTTTTGCCCAACCAAGACAAAGAATACAGATAGGACACAAATCATTATATTTATAATGATATTATATTTATCCTTATATTTATAATGATCGAGAAGTATTTATACAGCAGAGGAATTTTATATTGGACAACATTGTTCCAAGTTTGTCACAGTGCAACCATAAATTTATACCATAGGACAGATAACTACTGAGACTCGACCCTAAATTACCTAACTAAGCAAACTATTCTACTTTCTGACTGACCTTGCAGGCAGGACACATTTTGCTGTCCAGCAGCCGAGCTAAACATTATGTACATCTGAGATGACATTAATCTCAAGGAAACTTGCCAGATATACTCAGAGATATAAATACCGTAACCTTTTACTTATTATTTCAAGAATACAAAGGTATTTTATTATACAAATAGACAAACTGGAGGGAATTCAAAGTGGAGGAACCTTTTCTTTTTCAAAGAATCTTTTCCAGAGATGGAAGGGAGAGAGAAACAAGAATGATTTGCCTGAGTAAGGTTTGTCCTCTCATTCCTCCTCTGCACCATCTGTGCATCCACAGACTGCATAGGCTGTGAGAATGCAGGAGAATGAGCAGAAAGTTGCCTCATTGTTATCCTACAGTATCCACCACAAGGAATCTCCTGGCTTTGACATAGTCGCTACACCCAGGGTCACTTTTACACCCACTTGAAACTTACACTACTACTGAGACAGTGCATTGGAAACTGATGTACTCTAAAAACAACCTCTGTGCTGGTTACATTATGTGGGGGCTATTGCTGAGCTCTGTAAGCACCCAACTTGTCACAAAAGAAACGTAAAGCTCTCCATCTACAATCCACCCTCCCACCTGCACTATGTCAACTCTCAGGAGGACAAAATAATAGCTTCCAAACCGGTGAAAGAGAAAAATTCAAAGCTGTAAAGAAATCTCAAAGAAAGAGAAGCAACCATTAGAAGTTGCAAAAGTAACAGGAGAACATTTAAAAGAGAAATTATTAGGTTAGGTAAAGCTTCCCAGAAGTGAGATACAAGGAAAATCTCTAGCAAAAGAACTTTGGCCTGTGAAATTTAAAGCCAAACTACTGAAAGCCCTCAATAGAGCAGCTTCTCAAAAAATTCTCAAATGAAACAACAAATACTCCCTATTTCTCCTGGCAGAGGGAAGTAAAATCTTTGTCTCACATTCTTTAATCTGTGAGTTGCCTCTTTCAGAGAGTCCATTTCTCCCCTTCACTACTCCAGGTACTATTCATGAATTTCTTCCAACAGAGGAGTAGCTGACTGGAATATATTGATCCTCTCTTGCTTCTTGGCTGGGCAAACTGGCTACTGGGAAATGCTGCTTTTCAGTGCCTTTCCTTAGAAACATGGGCACTACTTCTGATTTCTTCAGTGTTTCTCAAACATGGAGGTGATCAGGTCCAGGGACTAACATCCACAAACATGGCTACAGTGCTGTGCCTTTGTGCTTAGAACCCGGAATCTTTTGCCCCAGAACTCTCACTGAACTGTAACTGCTTGAGCTGGAATACCAAGCTGGTAGCTGGAGCAGGGAGAAGAGCTTTTATTTTCTATGGAGGCAGAGTGTTTCTCCTATCGTCTAAATAGCACTGTTCCACACCATGTAAAGATTTCTATATGAAGGGTGCAGAATAGTGAGGTATAATGGGTTGTGATTATTTTATGTGACTGCATCAGAAAAGGAAAATAATTTATTAGTGGTATGGGACTGTGTATTAATATTTTTATCAAAATCAGTTTTATTTTTCTAAGACACATTATTGGTGAGTCATATACTATTTTTCAGGGCCTACCAAAGATGACTGGGAAAGATATAACCACTGCAAAATCCTCTTGAATTTACTGCACTGTGGTCTGATTTCTCACTAGAAAACCTTTAGGAGTGTCCATTCTGAAAAAAAAAAGAGAAAAAAAAAAAAATCAAAACCAGAAGTCACCTAACCTACTTAGTAAGTGGGCTCTGTTTAAGAAGAACAGGGTAGAAAAAGTAGTAGCTGAATAGAAAAAAATCAGTGACCTAGAACTTTGCATGCCTCTGAAGGGAGAAGATATCATCTTAGCTGACTTCACCTCCATAAAAATGCTGGGGTTTTCTCCCAGATCTAAGAGCTAACACATCACAGGATATAGAGAGATAAGTGATCTGCACCTGAAAAAGAGGTATGAAGGCGAGGAGAAAGCTTCAAACAAGACTTGAAGATTTGTCCCCTTTGATGCACAAAGAGAGAAATACTTTATGAATTAACGACCAGGACTAACTGGTGAGACCCAAAAGCAGAACTCCTCAAGCAATGGCTCCAGTCCAGCTGCAAGGCAAACCAATTTTGATTAGATGTTGCCAAAATGCCGTGCAAAATAAACAAAGACAGGGTGCCTAGCTGCAAGAAGGTACCGAGACTGGGAACTAGGAGTGCTCCCTCCTCTTCATGCCCTCGTATCCATCCAGGGTGGGAGGTGATCTCGTCAGAAATTGTGTAACTCTGCCCATAGGCTTCAAGGCAGGAACTGTAGGTGATCTGGTGCTAAGATGTACTGTAGCACTTTACAGTCTTAGGGTCCATTTCGAAGCTTTAAGAAAATTGGCACTGCCATTGCTACCAGCAGAAGCAGACCTGCCTTGTCATGGCTGGCCTGCTGAGGTATTCACTGTCAGCAGGAGGGGAAACACCTCTTGGCCCTGTGGGAGAGTAGAGGTGCATGATTCAGTACTGGTTTATATGGGTGGTTAAAGGACTTGATAGCATGACTCAGAGGGCACTTGGTTGGGCCACAAGAGGTCAAAAGTGTGTGCGTCAATCAGGAATCACAGCAACCTACAGGCAAGAAAACAAGACTGTGGTAACACAGCTTCCCTGGGAATAACGATTACTTAAATCCTCTTCTTAATTTGACTCACAGACAAGGACAGCTCAACACCTCTGCTGAGCTCTTGATGGGACTCTGCCTGCATTATGGTATTGAAATTTGGCCTTGGAGAGTAAAGCAGTTAGAATGTATTTCTACTCCCATTCCTGACAAATGTAGTCCTGTGATTTGCTTCTGTGGAAACCATAATACCTTGTATTGGATTTACTGCCTAATATTGCAGTAATACTCGCTTTTTTATACACAATCGAGAAGACAGAAATAATTTGTATCAGTAATATTAGAATGTTACATTCTACTAAGATAGGAAACAAAACGAAAGAAGCAACAGAAACTGTCCTTTTGCTGTAATTTTCATAGTCAGTTGCTGCTATTCCTTCTGTGTTGCACATGAAAGCTGTTTCAACTCTTCATGGCTTTCCTGGAAACATAATACTGCCCTCAGCTTCACAGCTGAGTAAAATTTGGGTTCCTCCTCTGCACATGATATCAGAACTGGTGTGTTTAACAGGGTAATGTATTAACCAGAGAAAAGGGATCAAAAGGAGACAGCACCAGTTCAAGTTAAAATTTATAGTTTCAAGCAGGACAATATGGAGACAGAAAGTTGAAAAGGTGAGCTCTACCATGTATTGTCTCCCGTGAGAGAAGGGATGTCTGCCCTGGTCCAGAATCTGCAGGAGTGTCAGCACTCTTTTGGTATAAACAGGGAGCCAAGTCCTCTGTTATCGACATGCCAGTGATTTCAGGCTTCTGCGACATCAGAGTGGATTGCTCTCGATAGAGTGGGGTGAAAATGAAGGCAGAGCCGGGCCCAATACATTTGCCTTGGCTGAAAGCAGAAGCCAGACCTTCAGCACTTCATTCAAGCTACACAGAAAAATCATTCAGTGCAGCCTATTCCAAAGGCATGGCACTCTCTGCAGAAATGAGTCTGGGCATGCCTGCCAGGAGCCTCGAGGAGGATGCTCTCTCCCATTTACCAAGGCACTGCATCATCTCCAAGGCTGAACCGAGCTGCTGCCAGCATTTCCAGAGACACTGAGATGCGTCAAAGCCCCCTGGCAGAGGCAGCGGAGCGCGCAGGCTGCCGCCGGGAGATTTAGTCCCCATGGAGCCGGGGACAGGCGGGCGCACACACACACAGGGACACGCGCGGTGCGTGCGCGCAGCCCGCCGAGGTAAGGCCAGCCCCCAGCAGCGGGGCCATCCTTCTGCTGCTGGATTTTTCCAGCCGGAGCATCCTGCCGGCTCTGCCGTGATTTATGGAAATCGGTTTCTGACGCGGGGCTTTTTTTCTATTACGACAGGGACCCACGGACTGGAAGAGGCAAAGCTGCAGTCAGGGCAGGAGAAGTGAGGGAGAGGAAGAGGCGGGAGCAGAGGGACACGGAGGAGTGGAGAGGACAGAGGGAGAAACAGGCACGCAGACACTTCAGAGATGGGTGAGTTATAACTAAGAGAGCAGGAGGAAAGGCAGAGAAAGGAAGAGAAGGAGAGCCGTGGGGAAGGGAAAGCGAAAAGAGATCAGAGACTGAGTCAGCTTCCAGAGGGCAAACACCAGGAGACGAGTTCAGGGAACACCCCAGCCTACCAAGAAGGACCTGTTCTGTCTGAATCTTCACCATGAGCACAAGGAAGAGCTGCCCCCTGCCACTGGGGCAAGGAGACCAGGAGGAAAAGCACAGCGAGGGTATTCCTGACCTGGAGCGACAGGAGTGTGAGATGGAGCTGAGGAACAAAGCTATTCTGCAACAGAAGAGGCGCCTCAAACAGGCCACCCAGTTTGTGCACAAGGACTCTGCTGATCTGCTGCCCCTGGACGGCTTGACAAGGCTTGGCACCTCTAAGGATCTGGTGAGTCCAGTGGGACCCCATTAGGGAGGGAGTCCTCCTAATAGCCTTCATTCCAGGTGGGAGCTTCTCTCAGGCTTTGTGAAAGGATCATAGGTTCAGCAAAAATGAAACTTCCCTTCAGGATCATCTAGGAGCAGGTTAGGTTGAGGGGGAAGAATTTGTCACTCATTTTCTTGCATCCATCTTTCCATGCATCCCCATAGACACCAAACTCCTCAGAGAGGCAGGCAGACATGGACTGGAAAGACTCTCCAGAATCCAAATTTTCATTCACCCAGTACCTATATATGTTCATGTGACATGTATGTTTCCATGTGGGTTGTCTCTGAAAGCCCCCATGTATTCATCCAGCTCAAAGGCAGACTGCTTCCTGGACTCAGCTGGGAGGGAAGTACAATTCATGAAACTCTGAGACTTATGTTTGACCTTGTCACTTCTTTGCTTTTTTCTCTTTCCCCTCCATTCTCTGGATTTATGAAGGGGTAAGCAAAGGGCAGGACCACTAACCAGACACTCAGGCAGTGCAGTACCTGGCACTCATGGATGACTCCTTTGGGGAGGAGGCCTGTGGGCATCTCCTTGTGGTGACGTGGAGCAGGAAGCATCAGGGAGGGAGGTCTGTTCCAGGAGCCTTGGCAGTCTGTGGTCTGGAAGGGCTTCCCCAAGGCTGGAAGCAGATTCCCGCAGGATCTATTGATGGCTCAACTGCACACATATTCCTCTTGCTTCAGCAGTTTTGCTGTCCAACTTCTCCTCTCCACTGTTGAGTTAAACTACTCAAGGATGTGGAGATCTAAACCATTTTCTCAAAAGAGGGCTCAGGTCTGGTTGTGATGGGGGCACAACCACTTGTTCTATCTGTGGCTGTGGGTGTCATAAAAGACCTTGCACCTCCCTGCAGTCCCTGCTTCCCTCTGTATCCTCAGACAATCGCAGCCACACCACAGATGCTCTCGTGTGTGCACCTCCAGTGCTTTCCCAGCTGCCGTGGCAGCGAGGCATACGGTGGCACAAGGCCACACGTGTGCGGGACCGGCAGGTCCCTGGCACTGAATGGGAGCTAATCCTCCTTACTGAAACCTTGGGGTGCTGCAGCTCTGCCCTGCCCAGATGAGGGGTCAGAGCCATGTTCCTGCTGCTCCTGCCACCCTCCCCTTAGCTCCCTCAGCTGCCTCAGCAGCTGCTGGGAGTCCCTGGCTCAGCAGGGTCAAGGGTGGCTCCTCAAAGTCACCGTGGGCTGTCACCTCACATTCTGCCGGCCCTTGGCAGCCGCACACTTGGCTATCAGCAGGGACCGGTCTGAGTGTCCCTCCGGCCCTGCACAGTCACGGCTGGAGTGGGAGGGCCGTCACATCAGTGCTGTCTTAGCGAGAAGCAGGGACTCTCCTCCCCGTGGGGAAGGAGGTCTGGCCACGCTGGAGTCTGGACAGCTCCACTGAGGCTGGCAGCACAGGCAGGCCAGTGCTGCCCTTGGGGCCTGCAGCTCAAACCTCCCCTCAGGAGCACAGCTGGGCATGGCCCTGGGCCCATCCCTAGGCAGGGTATGTATGGAGAGGAGCCACTTCTGAGCCTTCTAGTGCGTGTTTGCTGACCCCAGTCACAAAGGCAGGGAGCAACACGTCTACCTGCTTTGCTTTGAGATTGACTCCTGTCACAGCGTGCCTCAAAGCAACAACTGGCACCCTGAAGCCCCAAGGGGCTCCTCGAGCTAGACAGTCCTTGTCCAAATCACTTGCCACAAGTAGCTCTACTGGTGGAATTAACCATTCTAGGCAGGAGAATTCCTTGTGTGCAGACTGCATTTGGTCAAAGCAACCCACTGCAAACTTCATGTTTGCTCCATAACAGAATAGCTGAAACATTTTTTACCACGTACCTAGGGAGCAGTGAATAAAGCATGACAGAGGTTTTTCTTACATGGACGTTTTGCTCTGATGTTAGAGGGCACAAAACAAAGTGTGGCCCCTATGCAAAGTTTGCACTCATAGTGCCGTACCTGGGGTCAATGTGGTACCTCCATTTCTGCTCTAACTTGGAGCAAAAGAAGAACTAGACCCTAGATTTCTAAGAGGGATTCAACAGTTCCTGCAGCTTGATGGGACACTAATATTGCTGTGTTTTGGGGGCTGCAAATCAGATTCCAAAATATGCTTTTGGCTTATTTCTCTAGGCACTTCTCCAGCCCTCTGAAAACCCAATCTCTGTTTCCTAAATGGATCTGGCTCCCTCCTGGAGGACAGGAATACAAAAAACAATGTACTGAAAATGAAGCAGCAGTAGGAAGTGCTGGAGAATTTGATCTTGGAGAGAGAGTTAAACACCCCTGACTTCTATAGCACTTGCACTGGGAGGAAAGTTTAATTAATTCCCCAAAACAGGTCTCCATTGACAGTGCCAGAGACTCCAGCTGTGGTAGCTTCATGTCCTAAAATTAGAGCAAGGCCCCACGTAATTTAAAAGAGAATACCTGCTTTCTTTCACAGTCGGGGCTGTTACTTTTTGCCACTCTTTTCTGTGTATTCTGGGTGTGCATTCAGCTTATACAATTCATCCAGCAGTGCCTGGGATTTGATGGACCCATCATGTCTCCAATAATTAGTAATTATACATTTCCCTGGAGACCTCGTGTTTCTGGCTTCACAACAAAAAGCACAATTAGTTTTGGGGTTTTTTAATGGCAAAATAAAAAATAAGTAGCTACATGAGTTAAAATATTTTGTAAGTACCGAGAAGGTCTGAAGATCTGGCTTCTTGCCTCCCAAAAATCAAGATCCCCAGCTCTCACAATGTCACTAATCATAGCAAGGCCTGGAGATTTCATGCTGGAGAGCCTGAACCTTCCCTAAATTGCACTGGGAATCTGCTTTGATCCCTCTAAGTGCCTTGAGAGGGCACTCTTTCCAGCTCCTGGCCACAACACCCACAACATCCTCCCTCACCATCCTCTGAATCTATTTGTTTCTGAGCAGTCCAAGAGAGATAACTATCTCCACTTCTCCGTCTCACTAGTGAGAGAGAAGATAGGCAGGGCCCTAGGAGTCCGCTCTTGAATCAGATGCCTCCAAAATCACAAAGCTCAGCTAATCCCCACGAGCACTTGGCCTCTTCCCAGACTGAGTGACAAGAAGGGGACAGAGGAGGCAGCTGCAAAGGGCCTCCTCATTCTGTGGGAAAGGTTGCAGGGAGAGAGAAAGATCCTTTGCATGCCAGATTACGAGAGGCAGAAGGGAGGATGGGAAATGGGAGACCTGCTGTTTGTTCCCTGCCCTTTTCCCATGGCCCAGATGTTAGCTGGCAGCCAAACTGGCACTGTGCTCAGAGTATTTAGGGAGCTAAGTACAACGGCCAGCTGTGCTGTGGGCTGACACAGTAGGCTGGGAAAAGACCAGGAACAGAGGGATATTTTTACCCCACTTTTTCAACTGCTGCAGTGTTTCTCAAGCAGCATGTGAATGATCTGACTCTCACCCCTTGAGTGACAGGGAAACAGAGGCATGAGGAACTTGGCACTTTGCAAAGAGCAATGCTGGGTGTGACCACAGAGCCAGTGACAGCCATCCTGCTCCAACCACTGGGTGAATCTGACAAATCAGGGTGCTTCAAATTGCAGTTTGCACACTTCCCTGGCCTCAGCCCTCTGGCCACACATGAAGCTAGTCCAAAACACAAGTACCCCTGGGGTTAATACAGCCCAGCTCAATGGCAGGTCTGGTCTAGTTCAGGTGTTTGGCCAGCCCATTGACAAGATCCTACATCAAACTGCTGCACTACCTGGGAGATGAGTTTTAATTTATTGGATTTTTTAGAAAAAAAAAAAAAAATGACAGTTTAAGCTGCAGCACATTAACCCTTTAGATTATTTGCCTTTCTTCAAATAGGCAGCTGTTATTGAGAATGCCATGGCCACCACAAAGCAGCTGTTCTCCTGAAGAACGGCCATGGGGCTGAGTACATGGAGAAAGGACAAAGCTACCTCCAATGGGCACCTGTTTTATTGGTGTTGCTCATTGTTGACTCAGTAGCTGTGCAGGGACTGGATGGATTAATATTGAGCAAAAACTAGAGCATCTGATGGTGGGGAGCAGAGACGGACTCCAAGGAACATTAAAAGCTCATTTTAGTTTCCTCTCCAGGAGGAGGTTCCTGCTTCAATAATTGCTTGCACACATAAAATATCTGCAGTTCTGCCTTCTTGCCCACACCTACATCACGCTGCATTCCTTATGCCCTCCCACATTAAAAGGTGTGAATGTGCCTGGTGGGAGGCCAGCACACACCCAGCAGACAGTGTATTGCAGTACCTGAACAGGGATGGAACTCTCCAGTGCATGTTTAGCTGAAGGAACAGATATATGTGGGGAGAGCACACATCAGGCATGTTCTTCTGCTCCAACAATTGCACCCCAGAGACCTGCCTGTAACATCCCAACACTTTAACATCAAATTAGTGGCTACAGAAAAAAAATCTTGGGTTTTAAAGAAAGTTTTTTGGGATAAGTATGTCTTTTATAAGGATGATCAGAGGGGTCAAGCATTTGCAATCTGCTTCCCTGAGCTAGTTAATGTCCTTGTCCTTAGCTCCGCACTTAGCTGGGATTTCCTTTTCTTTGTGATGGAGACAGCAGCCTCATAGTGTGGTCCAGCGGCGCCTCTTGGAAGGCAACCTGAACAAGCTGCGGGGCGAGGCCAGGGGTCAGTCTGCACGGGTTCAATCTCCGTTGGCAAAAGACCAGGATGCAAAGATGGAAAAGGGAGAGGACAGGAGAAAAGAGACTTCACCCCTGCTAATACAGTGCCAGGTAAGGCAACAATACACTGCTGCTGATTTCACAGTGATGGCAAATGCTGAGTTCCAGCTGCCCCCCTCCCAAGGGCCATGCTGAGTTATAAATTGCAAAGCCAGCTGCAGCCAAAGAGAAGAGATTTCATGCATGGCCTCTCCTAGAGTGTGGATTCAGGTTTTCCAATAGGCAGAGGAAAGCCTTTCTGCTAGTGCACTCTAGTTGCCCAAATTTGAAGATAGATTACCTCACTCACATCTCCTTCCTTTGAAGGCCAGCTTTCCCATGATATGAGGTATTTCATAACAGCATACAGAAGCAAGGAATGTCTCCTTATCACTTGAAGACGGGTGCCTCTAGTTGATTGACACTTAACTAGCTCCAATCTAGTCTGATTCTCTCAGGTGTCAAAGGACCTCCTCAGAAAGTGGCTAACTGTGCTCCAAATTAGCACAGCTGCGTCTCTTGATGGAAGCAGCATTTGTAGCTCCCTTTTCTTCTTATATCCTCCTGTACAGCAGAGCACACTATTCCCTGGCCCCTGCAGGTAGAGAAAGCACATCCAAAAGCTGTGGCCCGTGAAAGAGGGCTGGATGGTTAGAGCTGCACAGTAATATGCAGATAGGAGACTCACCAAGATACAGACCTGTTGTATGCATTTGAAGCTGGTTTTAGTTCAGTTACCTGTCCTAAGGAATGTCTCCCATACCAGAGTGTAGAGGCTATACTTTCAAGGAAAACATACTTTTGAAAATTCAGTTGGCACAATAAATTATCATATGAATACAGCCTGGTAGCAAGTTTCTGAAACGCTTAGGTCAGGTCTCAGTACCAAGCAAAGGCACTCTCTGGTTTGTTTTGCAGCCTTTACTGTTGCAGTTCGGCATTGCTTGATCTTGGGTTTTAGACTTTAATTTAGCTGGGTTAATGTAACCACACTTGAGGGCAGACTAGTAGGATGAATGGCTCTCAGTGTAATTTCTCCAATTACTTGGAGCCTGGTTTTGAGCAAATAAAGGTGTTTCTTTGATAACCTCTCCTTATTGTTCTGCAAGAGGAAATTTAGTGATAAAGGGTGGGGTTTTTTCCAAGGCATGCACATTGAACAAGGACGGGCATGTACAGGTATTGTATCCCAGGGGCAGTAGCTAAGTCAGCGTTACAGTCCACCGGCCATTCCCTTTTGTGTTTCGATTGGACTGAACCCCAGCTGTCACACACATTTTATTTTCCCTCACAGAGGAAGGTTAATGAGCATCACAAGCAAGGAAACACGTCTAACGTTGCATGTAACGCTCCCTGAATCCTGCGCAGGCATTTCTCTCTTTTTCTGCCCTTCTTAGGAGCCAGTCACCGTTTGTCACACTTGGTCTTCTTAAACTGAAGGAAGTGAAGCTCTCCTCCCCTTCTTTTTGTCTTGCTGCTTTTGATGCTCACATTTGTGAACTTCAAAAAGCCTCTCCTGTCAGTAGCAGATCTGTGGCAGGAAATAGGACTCAGGCTGCCAGTTCATTTGAACCAGAGAGGTGAGCTGGTACATTTTGGAGATCTGCTTGATTATGGTGCAGTTTTTATTAGAAATGGAGCACAGCCCCAGAGAAGTCTTTTTGCCCCTGACTCCTGAGGAAAGATAATCATTTACACACAAGAAAGTATGCTGAAAATCTCAAAGTGGTAACAAATGCATCACCTGACTTGTAACTGAACTTGACTAGGGAATAACCCTGAATATGTGTAGATTTTAGTGATACAGGGAGATTCAGGCACTGTTTTCACTGTAACAGGTTTTAATTTCCCTATGCCTAAGGCCCTTTTAAGTCTCAGAGATGACAGACAGACCTAGTCTGTAATAGTTGTACTGCAGTCACCTTCCTATTTGCTGAGGTAGGCTGCTTAGATGGTACTTTAGCAGAATTGCCCCTTTCTGTGACAGTTTTTGAAAAGCACTTTGGAAAGCTAGTCACGACTGGCATCTGCAAAACAAAATCAAGCTGTTATTTCTTGTGGTGGGGCTTGTCTCTTGTTGACTTGGAAATAGATGCTGAAAGATTTCACTGCTGTCAAAGGCCACTTTTCCTTTAGGCCAAAGCAACCTGGAACTGATCAGCCTTTTGTTTGCTAAAGTAGATTCTTGACTTCAGAATTTATATAATTTCAGAAAATACACCTTTTTATAAATGGTGATCCTTACTGATTCCCCTTCCCCTCTTTCTTGGAAATCCCCACAGTTGACACTGAAAAAATAATAGTGACTGGTAGTAACAGACTGAAAATTCTGGAGCAGAGATGAGTGTGGGTAAAATGATGAAAAGTCCTTCTAATTCAAGAAGCCTTGAAAGGCATATGAGCTGCCTGCATTGTATTTGTGGTATGCTGGACCAAGAACTTCCCTCAGGCTCCTGGTGAGTTCTCTAGGGAAGTGGTTAGTTGTGTAGGGCTGTTTACGCTGAATGAGATTAAATGTTGTTTTCTACAGAATAATCACTGTCCTGTTATATCCTATCAAGTCTCTAACTTGCAGATTTCCCAGCCTGCTCTGAAACAAAACTCAGTAATCTGCCTAGTGATACAGCTTAGGCTTATTATAACAACAGCAGCTCATGCATCTCAAGTCTGCCTGCTCCCAAGTGATTCCTTTGCAATTGCTATCCACACTCCAGGTCTTGTTTCTGCATAGAGAGGATGTGGAGGCAGATGTTTAGCATGCACGTGCACTTTGTGCTTTATCTTGCCTCTCTGCTTAGTCTGGCCACAACCCTTTCAGGCAGGGCTGATGTGTCACAGAGGACCAGGCAGCACAGATGTTGCAGAGCTCTAAAATCAGAAGGGAGGCATTTTGCCATAGAACCACAGAATGGTTTGGGGTGAAAGGGACCCTATTGGTATCATGTCTGTTAGCAGCATTCCAGTTTTTCTCACAGGAGGTGTTTCTTCTTTCTAATTACTCACAGATAAAACATTTTTGAAAATGGAATCTTGGAAATACTGGATATAGCTCTCTGTGATAATTAATAATCATAAACAGACTTAGTTAAAAAATCAGGAAACTGAGACATTTTCCTTGACCCTGCTGGTCCTGAACTGAGTCCCTCATAGCCACGCTGATCTGCTTAAGGTGTTCAAGCATTTAAACTTGTCGGGAATGAGCATAAGAGTAGAGAAGCTGTGGCAGGGACAGAAAACAGATGGCATCCACCTCTCCTTTTCCCTTTCATGTTCAAAGGGGTAAAGAAATGAAGTGAGCAAAGCACTAGGGACTATTCCAGTAAAATCATGCACAGGTGACTTGGGTGCAGGGTACAGTCTGCCCCTTTGCTAAATGGCACCAGCTGTGACTATTGCAGTTGTAGTATCATGTCCTATATCCTTTAAGAGCGATATAAGAACATGATGTAAGCCCTACACAAAATAGTCACCTCTTGATTAGGTTGTGTCTTGGATTCAGGAATCACATGGATTTGCCAGTTATCTTGGGAGCTGCCTTAAATTCCAGTTCATCTCAGGTGTGTTTGTCCTGGGTGCTCCTGCTTCTCCTTCAGACTTCTCCCTCTGGAAGCTCTTGAACCGAGAAAAATGTTTACCCCTGGAACATTGTTCCTGCAACACTAAAATAAAGGGAGAGATGAAACCTGCAAAAGCTGTAGCACATGCTTGTATTCATTTAGAAGCTTTTGTCATTTAGAAGCATTTGTGCAATTATTGCTGTGCTAATGAAGTCCATGTGGGTTTTCTGAACAAGTTTTCTAATTATGCATCTCTTGACTGGAATACTGTTAAATCACTAATAACAGATAAGTGTGTGGGCAATCAAATACAAATGAAAGAAGACAAATTCAATAAGAAGTGTTTAAGAGAGGTTTGCAGAGCACTGGGGAAACCACCATTGTCTTGGATGAGACTCCTGCCTTCTGACTACTGCCTAAAACACCACATCTTTGGCTGTGTTGTTCAGAAAGTCCAAGTCACACTGTTGGAGGAGTGCATATGCCTATTTTGAGCCCACAGTAATTGTCTTTTGTTGTTTTTCCTAGTGCCAAGGTCAGGTATTGAAAGCAACTGTTAATACTGGGTGTCTACCAAATCTCGTCTCCAAGAGGTGTTTAAACCAGCTGGGGTAAGTCTTTACACAGCATAAAAGGAGGGATGGCTAAAAGTAAACCTGTGGCAAGGACCCAGGCACTCTGGATTCCCAGCCCCAGTGATAATTACTGGCAGTTTTGCATGTGCCCGTGGCTGTTTAGGAGAAGATGCAGAGGGTGGGCTACAGGGCAAGGCATTAGTGCACTGGCAAAGTTGTGTGCAGATCCCAGACTCTGAGGCAGAGCTGTGTCATTCTCTGTGTGTGTGCTCCAGGGCAAAGGTGCCCAGCTGGTGGTGAGGTTTTGCTTGTTGAATCTGCCTCCAGACATACTGTATGAAAGAGATTCCTCCTCTTGTGGGCCTGCTCCCAATGAGACCGAGAAGAACTGCCATCAGTGAGAAGTCCTGGTTTTCCTCCTCTTCCTCTGCTTGAGGCAATAACACCTCTTGTGTCCCACAGGCTGGAAGAAGTGTCTGCCATGGACTGTGGAGACCTCTCTCTTCCCATCCCCAGCGTTGTTGGCCGAGTAGAACATATGGAATTGCAATTTGGCCAAGAGACAGTGCTGTGTTCAGCACTGGTTGTAGGTGAGAGTGCCAGCCCCTCCTCTCCCTTGTTTCTCCTGTGTCCCTCTTGCCCTGCCATGGGCATTTAAAAGACCTTTGGGAAAAGCGTAACATGGTGGAAGGTTGGTGATGTGGCCACCTCCACTGCTGGCCAGCATCACCATACATGGTGAATACCCTCAATGAAACCAAAGGCAAAGGGCATAGGAAGAGTATAGAGAAGACAGAAGACGTTGAAAGTGGGGAGAAATTAGGTGGCTTTTTGGTCGTAACAAAGAATGTGAAAAATTCTCATTTCTATTCTAAAATGGACCTTTCATAAAATTCTGCAGATGGCTGGATTAATCCTCTGGTGCCTTATGTTCTATGGAATGGGCACTTGCATCTCTGGCTGGCTGGAAGTCATTAGAGAAAGTAACAGGTTACAGCTTATTTCTCAGTGTTCCTCTGTGTACTCCTCTGCCTCTGCTGCAAGGGAGCACCCTGTAAGAACCTGGTAGCCCCAGAATGCTGAGTCTGCCTCAGTGTCCTGAAGCAGGACCCGTCGGAGGAAGGAGCCATAGGAGACAAGGTCAAGCCAGCAGGCACTGAGGCAGGCCCAGAAAAGAGCAGAAATGCTGCATGTTCTGCATTTACATCAAGCTGTGCATATGCTGAAAACAACTTGGTTGTCTTTTTTCCCCCCTGTTCTTTGTCCCTATTAGTCTTCCAGCTTTACCTTCTTGCTTTTATCTGTTTCCCCATCTTCGATGAGTCCTATTCATCTCCAGGCCTCCCTTGCTCCTTCTTTTCATGTACATTGTTCCCACATTCCTAAGATATCTGGGAAGAGCTTCCTCCTCTTACACACTCCAACTTGCTCTTCTTTCCTGGTTTCCACTCTGCTTGTTCTTGCCCTTCATGGGGAAACTGTATTAGTACCAGCACAGGTGAATTTATCCCATAGCTACTACCCATTTTGTTGGAATATGGAAATGGCTGTCTGGAAGGAGCGGAATTTCTACACCTGTGTCTTACATCTCCCTGCGCATACAGTGCTCTCACTTACATGGTTACAAATAAATTATAAATTACAGCCACTGGTTACAGGGCAAGCAGGCCTCCAGGAGACATGGAAAGTGTTAATGGCATTACAAGCAGCTGCTGATTCTTGCAGGCTCCAGGACCTGGGAATTCCTCCTTAGCCGCCACAGAAGTCCAGATTGGTGACTCTAAGACCCAGAAGGTCACTCTCACCTAGTCCAGTGCATGTTCTTAGTGGCAGGTTTGGAGAGCAGGAAGGCTTTGGTCAGACAAGTGAACTGACCACCAGCCTGCTTGCATGTGACTGGCCCCCTTATCCCCTCTCCTCTCCATTTTTCCATGCCTGTTCTTCCCTGATTCACCCCGCTGCTTGCCTTCTCCTGCCTTTGGTCCTTCCCATATACAGCCCGTAGTTAAGTTTATTGGGATCCCACAAGCCCCTCCTGGTATCTCATATTAAGTTTCAAACAATCCCACAAACGTCCTCAAATTCGTCTTGCAGTAGTCATGATAAACATGATTTCCTTCTCTTATCAGCTACAAAGTTCATTTTGACTGTCTTCAGGACTGTGCCTAAATAGCTCCTTTAAAAGCTCATCAATGAGTGGCAGAAGAGTGCTGATTTATTATTGTCACTGTTACCATCTGCTTGTTAATGTTTGTGTGTTTAACTCATCCTTTTCCTTGTTATTTGTTATCTGCTTTATACTGAAGAGACTATAACCATAAAATTTTATGAATCAGATGTTCTTGCATTTCATATCCTTTTACAGGAGAGACACACTTTCTTTAACGAGGCACTACTACATAATCTAAAGCCTGATCAGTCTCTTCTCTTTTCTCAGATGATGAAATGCTGGAGTTTTGCATTGGCCTCCAGACTCTGTGGTCTCTCAAGGTAAGGAACAGCTCCTTGCTTATTACAGGGCTCATCTCAAGAAGTTCTCCAAGATCTGGTTGTTATAAGCATCAGAAATACTTAATGTCCAAAGACAGTACTTGTCTTTCAGGGCAGTACTTGTCGCACACCTGCCTGACTGGGTGCACTTTGCTCTGAGTCACTGATTCCTTCCCGGTCCTTCTTAAAGGTTTTAAGAAAGAAAACACTCAATAGGATACCATCACATCTCCCATTCTCTGTATTCCTGACTGTACAAATTGCAAACAGCAAGAGGAAATTGAAGAGGAGGCAAGAAAGGGCACGAGTTAGATCTGTGTTGCCTGTTGAAGGCAGATGTGAATAAGCTCTGCCCTTGCTTTAAGCCAAATGAGGCTGTATGGTCACATTCAGTGTCCAACACTCACTGGACATGAGCGGAAAGAGTCCTCTCCTTTTGTCAGCTCAGCTCAGGGTCAGTGCTCCGCTGAGCCTGGCTCCTGGCTGGCTCAGGACACAGCTGCAGCAAGCTGGCTCCTGCCTGGCACACATTTGTAGCCACCTGCCAAACTCATAAAACAGGAAAAGCAATGGGTTGAAAGGCTGAGTGATGGGAGGACATCAACTCAGAGAGGGTCATAGGAAGAAGGGAGGGGAATGGCCCTATGAAGAGTTTGGAGAGGAATCCATTGAAGGGGACAGGAGCAAGAAGGCAGCATGTGGGACAGGGAGGGGAACTGTAAGGTCTCTACAAACCCAGAGAGGTGTTACAGCTTCTCCCCAGCCATAGACATCGTAAGATTTGCTATCTGAAATGTCCAGCAAATAACTGGCTCTCCCCTTCTTTAGTGTTGTATCGACTTGGAGGAAGGAGTCCTGAGATTTAAAGCACTGAGTCAAGAGCTGCCTTTTCTACATGCCTCCGAAGAGCCTGGTCAGTGACTGGCTGCATTCCCCATGTCTGGAGACTTGCTGCCATGAGAGAGATGAGGGTGAGGCTCACATGCCCCTAACCTTGCTGAGTTCTAGGCTGAGGCATTCAATGGGGAGTGAGAAAAGGCAAGTGGGTGCTGGAAGCTGTTGTCACTGGGACTGCCTCAACTTGAGATATCCCTCCTTTCAGTGGACCCTCTTGCTTGTCCTGATGTGCCAAGTGGGCATTTTGTTCTTGTTTTGCTATTTGGCCCTGGTCACTCCAATTTCTGGTTCTGTAATAAATTTATGCTACCCTTTCAATGACTTTACAATACACTCTGTTCACAAGACAAGGGAGTCTCTGTGAACAATCCCCAGTTGTTCTGTGGACAGAAAAACAGTGTTTTCGCCAAAAACCTCCAAAGATTGCCATGAATGTTTCCCTCTCTTTGCCTCAATGACAGTGTACGCTACTCCTGTTTCTCTGTCGGAAGGGCTCTGTTCCCCTTGCCTGTACTCTGGGAAGCTGGATTTTGTTACTTTTTGATGGCTCAGAGCAGAACAGAAGTATTTTCTTGGGAAAACCTTGCAGCAAGAACAGTTTCAGAGTTCTCAATTCTAAGAAGCCTTTGCAGAAATATTGTGTGTAGATGCCTAAAGCACTGACAGGGGCTTGGACTTTGCCACTGCATCCCTGGGCACTAAGCTATATTATATGAATGGCAATGCTTACCATCTCTTGGTGTCATACCCTGTAACCAGACTTGCACACCCTGTTCTTCTGGCCAGGCCACTCCTCTCTGCACTTCAGCTGCTAGAGCTGCGTCCCTGTTCCCTCTGCTGCTTCATTGGAGATCCTGCCACTCAGTTTTAATGCTGTGATGAATTACAGCACCAAGTCTTCTGCTCTGTCAGCTCCTTTCTTTCAACTTGAAATCCAGTGATTAAACACAGATACATCATGAGCCTCAAGTCCTGGCATCACACAACCCATCAACTTTGCTTCTCTTGCACAAAATAAGACCTTGTAGTATCAGCTCAGGTTAAAGAACTGTGAACTCATCTGGAATGTTAAAGGTGATTATTAAGTCACTTAACAATTGGGTTTATTTAATGTAATCTTTTTTTAAATTTCCATCCTAAAGAATAGTTGTATTTTTAAAAAATAGTCTATTCTTAAATAGCTCCAGGAAAGATGCACTAGATCAGGGCTTGTTCCATGCTTTATGACTACTTGTTCACTATCCAAACTCCACACAATGTACCTTTTACCACCCTCAAAATGTCATGACAACCCCATTTCGACTATTTTCCTGGATTAAACACCACTGACTCTTCCTTTTTTATCAAACTGCTCATTGTCTCTCAATGCTTGTGCTTCTCAAAAAAATTTGTGTATGTATTTTTGCCTTTTTTTCCTGTTAGTTTTTTTCTCTTCAGCTGTACACTGTAGTTTAACACATGCTAAGGAAAGCAAAATACAGCCTGGCTGATATCACTTGGGATTGACTTACCAGTGATAGTTGGCGTGACTGGCATCTGCTCCTCCTACAAGGAGCATCAGACTTTTACTGTTACTCATCATATCTTGCAGCTTCTGATCTGCTCCTTGACTTCTTTGCCACTCTTTTACTTGTGCATCTGACTACTTCTGGCTACACTAACTGCTTTCCATGAATCTCTTGACTGACACCAGCAGTTCTCTCATTTAGTCAGGAAACATGCCTACTCAATGAGCCTGTCTTCCAAAGTACCAGTAATTCCTCCTGGATTTTTTCCAGGCCCACCTGCATGACTGACTGGCTTCTCAAACCCAGGGGTCTAGACAATTCACACTTGTACTAAACCATCTTGTGTTCTAGCTGGAATCTATGTGGTACCTGGGCCAATTCTGCTGACAAAATCTTGTTTGTGATAGATGAAACACCTGTTTCTATGTGCATCAACTCAGTCAGTTTCTAACTCTCATTGCCCTCTAAAAACAGCATGTAGAACAAGGGCAAATAATCTATAAATACAGATACCATGTCCATTACAAATCTTATTACTCATTAACTTTTATGATCTATTAATAAAAAACCACTAAACCATAACCCTAAAGCTCACTTTAGCCCTAACCCAAAAAATAAACCCTAATAATGACCCTAAATCTAACACCTAAGGCACGAAATCCTAATCCTAAATTTAACCCCTAAAACAAACTCTAAAACTTCATGCTAACCCTAACCCCTAAACCAAACCACCACCCCCTAACTATAAAATTTAACACTAAACATAACCCCCTAAATTTAACCCTGTAACCCCAAAACTAACCATCTGACTCTAAACCCAAAGCATAAACTAATCATAAAAACACTAACTGTAAACCCTAATCCCAAAGCCTAACCAAAACCCCTAACCCTAAACTCTTAACTACTAACCCTAACCCCAGCCCCTAAACCTAAACTCTAAGGTTTAAATCTAACCCCTAAATCTAAACCCCAAACCATGTAACAAAATCTAAGCTCTAACCCCAACTCTAAAGATATCCTTAACCCTATACCTAAACCCAACCACCTAACCCTATCTGATGGCTTTTGGCTTTCCCACAAGGGGCCCTGCTTCCCTCCAGAGAGCCCTGGGGCTTCTGCTGAGTTTTGCTTTGCCCTGCAAGGGGCTCTGCTGCCTTCCAGAGTGTCCCGGAGCTTTTGCCAGGCTTTGTGAGGCCCATATGGGGCCCTGCTTCCTTGTGGAGCACCACAGGGCTTTTGCTGGGCTTTGCAGATGCCCACAAGTGGTGCCATGGGAAGGGGTGGGCCATCAACAGCTTTCAGCCCTGGCCACTTCCTTGTGAGAGCAGTGCCCAGTGTTTCTGTGTTGCAGCTGGGCTCTGGCTAGGGCGAGGGTGTAGGTAAACAGGAGTTGTCAGACTGAAGCGAACAGGAATCTTTCCAATTATTTAAGGAGTGCTGGATGGATCTTACAGAAAACTGCCATGACTTTGAGTTGACAATTCTATTTTGACTACTGCCTGGCACTTGCAGCCCTGCAGATGCCTGCATACTAGCTGCTGCTGGAATTCATCAGGTGCTGTTCCTACATATCTGTCTTGGAGTAACTCTGCTTTTGCTCACATTCAGAACATCCTCCAGTCCTTCTGAAGCCCTTCTGTGATTCACATGCCTCATATCCTAAATCATCAACAGTTCAAGTTCCTCTGTGTATTAATGTGCTACAGTAGGTGAAAATCTCCAGCCCTACGTTTTCCTCTCTTCTCTACTTAGTGAATCCTTATTTGTGTCCTCCTTTCCTTCCCCTCACACTGGTAAGTGACAAATTTCACTCAAAAAGGAATTCTTTCCTTTTCAGATAATCCTTTTAACACTTGCCTGTACCCTGGTCGCTAATACAATCGCACACTGTGCCACAATCTTGCCAGCCTTTCCTCTTCATGTATAAATTCTCAGTCACAAAGAGGATGTTTCCAAGAAAGCACTGAATTAGCATGTGTGAGCTCTTTTCTCAGCTCTGAAATCAGCTCCAGGGCAGAAGACATGCTCTTCACCTTCCTCCTGTCCTTTTCAGTTGAGCACACAAATCCATGCAGTTGAAGATCTCTTTCACCCAGACATTGAGGAATCTGTTGCCAACAGTTATCCTGGAACCTCCCTTGCTGCAGGCAGAGCCTAGAGAAAAAAACCCATTTATAGGACTAAGTGAGAACTGCAGGTCATGATGCCATGGCAGACACCTCACTTCAGCCCATTCACTAAATCACACTCTAATCCTGCAGGGTCAGTACCTGCTTTCCTCATCAACAGAGCTCCTGGTGGGTTTTCATCTCCCCAAGTTCCTTGGCATTAAATGACACCCTTTTACTGCACTTAACACTAACATTCTGAATTTTAGCCCAAAGACAATTTTCTTTCTCCAAAGCATTTCTGTGTCATTACATCTGAATCACAGCCTCCATTGTGAAAGAAAGAAGTCTTGGCTTTAAAACATGGGATTGTAAAAATAGCACTTTCAACATCTCAAAGAAGCCAACTCAACCCCATCTATAAACATGGTAGTTTTTAAAAGTCTTCCAACACTGGGGAGCCCAGTAAGTAATTTTTGAATGGGATGGCAAGACCGAAGACTGTCTTAATTGTAATTTCTCTTGGAAAAGCCGATTATACCGATACACTTCCCTACTCCCAATTCCAGTCCTCTCTATTGCTTTTGGGGGATAAAGGGAACAAAGGAATAATCTAAAGGCCTTTTTCACTGAAGAGCCAAAAATGCTAACACTTTCACACAGAAAGTAGAAGTTCAGTACAAACTACAAGCTCAGAGCAGGACATAGGCACATCCTGTATGTGTCCAACACTGGCTTCCTCACAATGAAGCCTCTCCCTTCAATATAAACAATGGAATGTTATTATTTTAGGGATCTCTTTGAACCACCTTGGTGGTCAGTTCCTATCAGGGCTACTTTCTAATAGAGAGGGCACAGCAGTTGAGGGAAAGTGTGCTGGAAAACATCTGCCACAGCAAATCCCTGGAACAGTGTATGATACACCCAGGCGTGGGGAGGACTTTTGTGGCCCCTTCCAAGGCCTATGTGCAAGAAGTAAACCCATCCTGAGAACATGCACTGTGCCAAAGCCATAATCAGGACCACTTCCAGGACGTTGGGATCACTTGGTTTTGAACAGAATGGGAGCTGCAGCCATCCATATTCCCAGAGGCCTGCTCCTTCTTTCACTACCAGCAGGTGAGCCATGGAGTAGAAGACCACTGAGCCACATATATCTGTCTGCATTCAATCCTCCTTTCAAGAGACTGCACTGGCCAGGATACACTTGAAGAGTTACAGAAATACCTAAATTCAGCAGAAAGACCATAAAAACGAGGACAGGGATGGACAGCAGGTTTATTATGTCTCAGGAAAATAAGGCAACCCTCTCCCTCTATTTTTTTGCTAGTAAATTGAGCATCAGAACCAAAGCCATGAATCATTTATCTGCAAATACACCCAGTGCCTGAGAATACTGTCAGACTCCTCATTTGCTGTGTGCTGGCACTGGGACGTACAAAGGTGTCCTGCAAATCCTGCCCTGTTGAAAAGTTTCCCAGCACCAGCAAGTTATGCCAATCTGCTAGAGTAGGATACAGCAAGCAACATTTTCTGCTGTGTGGGAAGGAACCACTTCTAATTCCAACTCTGTGGCTTGTGTCGGCTCGCAAGGACAGACAGACAATTAGTTACAAAGAAAGTATAATGTAACTCCCTCAGTCCACAGACAGAGCCTTAAGTGGCTCCTTTCCTGACGAGATAGACACTTCACAGAAAAATTGTTGCCAGTGGAAGTAGCCTGAAGCACTGATTTCAGGGAAGTATTTGGCACTTAGGAGTTCAAGGCAGGAAAAAATAAGGAAAGCCATCTTTTGGCCAAGGAACAGTACAGATGTTCAATTAATTCTTCTGCAGACACTTTTCATTCTCCCTTGTGCACAAGGGGCACAGGAGCAAAATGCATCTGCAAGTTATTATGTGCTGCATGCAATATAAAAGTGTCAGGGGTAGTCCTCAAATGTTAGTATTTTTCCTCTCCAATGGTTTTTAAGAGCTGAAAAGTTTTGGGGAACAGATGTTTTTGTAGTGTCTGTATTTTCTCACCTCTGCTTTTAATAGTGTGCATTGCCTGGGCTTGCACAGCACACAGCAATGTTATCCTCAGGCCAGGAAAAGAGGGTTAGGGTGCACAAATGGCCCTGCCCAACATTTGCAATGCTTTTGCCCCATTTCTTTTAAAGATGGTTCTCAGAAAAACATCACCTCTCCCTCAGTAACCCTTTCCCATTCTTTCCCAACAACTAATAGTCCAACAGCGGCTCAGTTTGACCCTCCTCTCTTGGAAATCATTTGATCTGTATAGAACAGTTTGTTTTGCATATAACAGTTCCAGCCATATGCAGCCATTTGTACACCCCCTGTGCTTGTGTTGCTAATAAAGGTTTATATTTGGTGTTGCTAATAAAGGTTTATATTTGGCATGGACAGATAGCACTGAGTTGTTCTCTGTTACGAGTGTAGGCCATCCTGCTCCCCTGCTAGGCCCTATTTACCAGAAGCAACGGTGATGACTCCTGTTGGGATAGGTGGCTGCACATCTCAGTGCCACAGGAGTAGACAGTTTGTTGAGATTACAGTCTAGGTCTGACAAGCTTCAAGACAACTCCTCGGTTTAGCGCACAAGTAGACGGACCCTATGGTATCAGCTCTCCGCAGCTCACAGACTCAAGCCTTGCCGCTCTCAACACCACTCTTAATAAGCTCTATTACGACTTGAAAGCTCCTGCCTGAAGGGTCCAGTTTTACACGAGCACTTAGGATGACAGGGGAACATTTTAAAATGCTTCTCAGCAAGGTCATTACGGAGGGAAACTTCCACTGCAGTTAAGAGAGTCAGAAGATACGGCCTGAGAAGCAAGCTAGCAGGTACAGAGCAGGTCCCACCATTTCACTGCTCCATGCTTCAACCTTCACTGCTACCAAAACACAGAGGACAGCACTGTCCTCTGAAAAGCTTATATAAATCTACAGATGGAAACTGCAAAGAACAGCTAAGGCTTATTATGTAAAGATCCTGCCCTTCTACCACACAGAGCTGCTTCAACAACAGTCACTTTGACACAAGGGCAAGACATTCCTTTTCTCTATACAAAGTATTTTCTCCCAGTTAGGGCTGCCCTTGGATACTTCGCAGAGTAGAGCACAGCAGGTTTTCAGATGCCTGCAGGATCTTTAAACGCTGACACTTGCTCCAGATCACTGAACTGTATTTGCTGTGACTCAGGCTGCTGTAAGGGTGAAGGGACAGCTCCATCCATTACACGTGTCCAATAAAACATCACACAAGCAAGGGGATAGTTGATGCAAACCAGCAGGTAAGCCTGCTGCCCCTTTCCTAATAAGCTGAGTTAGGCAAGTGACGAGCTAAAATAGGGAAAAGCACAATAACAGCAGTATGTGGAAAGGTTCATACCTGGGCTTTTGCAAATGAGTTGCCCTTTTGCAGACTCCTCATGACAGCCAGTGGAATATCACCTCCAGACCGCCTCTTTTAGTAGTGCAGAACTCAAAGCATGGCACTTCTCCACAAGAGGCAAGAGTAGCATTTCCACTGCTTATTCTAAGATGGCCAAGCTCTCAGAGCACCACAGATCCATAGTTCAGTCAGACTGCTCTTACTGACCACTTCAAAGCTGCTTTGTTAAGTCACAGTCTCCTGTGGGATCATCCTGTCCAGGAAGTCGAAGACAAGCAATGACTCTCAACTAGAGCTGGATTTGCTGGAGCTGCTACCTCTCCACACCTTACTATTGCAAGCTGTGCATGTCTCTAGCTCCTCAGAAAGGAGGTGATTTGTGAGAAACTGCTTGGTAGAAGAGCAACAGCAAAGCAAAGACAAACAATGCATGGTTCTACTTTAA
This sequence comes from Dasyornis broadbenti, assembly GCA_013397935.1. Lineage (NCBI taxonomy): Eukaryota > Metazoa > Chordata > Aves > Passeriformes > Dasyornithidae > Dasyornis > Dasyornis broadbenti. Next base: position 64,786 of record VZRN01001462.1, on the reverse strand, counting down.
AAACAAACCTAAGTGGGAGAGAATGCCCGTGCTGGCTCCGTAATTCAATTCCCCCATCTGCAATTCCTGTACTGTGATCCTGCTAAGAACTCAGAAGTATTCACTGGAGCAGTTGTAAGAACAGGCCAAAATAGAGAGTGACCTCAGTGCTCCTTCCCAGTGACCAGTGGAGCACTTTATCTAGTGAGGAATATGGAAACTGGCAACAGAAGGCCTATGAGCAGGACCCTTGGCCCTTTCTGTTCTGGTAGCTCCCTCAGTTAAAGGCAAACCAACCCATCACATTCAGTCAAACCTACAGCCAAGAACATCCCTTCACTGCCTGTAGACCCTTTCCTGTTTGGAAATTTTGACAAGATAGGGAAAGAATAGTCATCTTCATCAAATGCCCAATTCCAGCTACAAAAGAGCTTGTGTCGGTATTAAAGATGTCAGCCTTCATGTGACTTGTTATAAGGGATCCTGGATGCCAGTGCAGTGGGCAGAGGAATCTGTTCCAGCAGGATCCTGAGAGGGGCTGCTGAGATGGTATTTCTCAGGAAAATAGAGTGTTTTGTGAATCAGATTTTTGACAGCAGAAACGTCGCTTCTATCTAAGGAAAAGAGAGAAAAACAGTTGTTAGGCATTCTCATCACGCAGTATGAAAGCCTCTTCCTCACAAAATACCCGGAACTCCAGTCCCCAGCACATCATCTGCAAGCAGCCCTTCCTCTCTCTCTCGCTACATCCTCCACTCTTTCTGCGCTCACCTATACCCAGCTGCTGCAGGAGATTTCCAAATTCTGGGTCACCATCCAGGATTTTCAACAGGTTGGTGGACTCCATTCTCTCCAGTTGCACATCCCAGTAGATGTAGATCTTCTGGCTGAAGCTGACATAAACAAGACAGGGACTGTTGCTTCCTTCTTTGCATGCATAGAGGCCTGCAGAAAGCAGAAGTGTGGAGATCTGACTACTTCCAAAAGGACAGAGAAAGCAAATAACTGACATTTCATAATGAGGTACCAAAGCTGTTAACAGAAAACAGCAAGCACCTGGGCAGAGACATGGGCTTGGTATACAAAGTCCCTTTGAGACAATCCAAGAAGCTGTCTCTGAACTGCATGAAGCTTGGGGATTTGCAAGCTGCTTCTTGCAGGTCCGAGAGAACGGACAGAGTAGAGCCAAAGCTTGGGCTCATTCCATGGAGCTCCTTATCTCCACTTTAGAACATCTTAGAAGCCTGCAAATTAAAAAAGCACTAGGGAAGACAAGAGGCCACTGAAGCACTTCCAAAAAGGACAGGAAAAAACCCCCAAAACTCCAAAGACAAACCTCAGCATCACCTCCTCTCACCCTTACTTTCCCCAGATGCCACAAGAGGAAAGACTAGCTGGGCCTTCTGCAGTATGCACACAGGGAAATTATTCCCCACTGCAGAGAGACAAAGGATTCTGGGTCTCCCCAATGGGTGTAGTAGCCTTGAGGGGAAAATGCTGTGAGGGCTGGCTATGCAATCAGGCATCCCACCTGCACAGAAGGCACTGACATTCTCATCTGCTTGGAATCTGGCCACAGTCCGATTGTGGTCGATGATGTAGGTCTGACCGTCCCACGCACAGGCAATCACCTCCTCGTGCCCATTGCCCTGCAGGAACCAGAAGACTGCATATTACGCAGACATCATCTACTCCCAGGGACAGCCAAGAATCTTTCTTGCTGGTTCAGAGACAGAACACTAATGTCTAGATGTCACCTCTGACATCTCATCCAGCCATTTTGCACTTGGAGCTCATCTCTCTTCTTTATGGCAATCCTTATGTACTGTAAGAGCTTGCAGACAATCTGGGTATTAGCAGTGAGCAAAACCATTCAGCTTTGCAGTAAGATTGAAGAACAGCTAGGGAACAAAAGTTTCCAAATGGATAAAAGGATGCTGGACTCACTAGGTCTAACAGGCAGACACAGCTCAACCTCTTGCAGGTGGGCAGACTGACCTGAGTGCAGAATGTACTGCCACAGTCAGAACACTCTGTGTCATCCTGAGATAATCCCAGTCTTTTCTAGCTGAGTCACACTCCCTCTGCTCTTCCTACATTCACATACACAAAGACACATACACATGCTGACTTTTTGTCTCCATCTCTCCTAGCCTTATTCAGATACTCACTGTAACATCCAGCTTTTCCAGAGCAAAGAGCTGGTGATCAACCTGAACGGACCAGAGCAGCTTGTCTGCTCCCTCCATGAGTTTCAGTGTTCCTGAAGAAAGAAAAAAACCACTGTCTTGAAAACAATAAAATAGAGCAAGACGTTTGCTAATGCTAGGCCCTACTCCTTCAACACTTAGGGTTGCTGAGAGCTGGCTGCTAATAGCATAGGCTTGATCTCGGCTGCTAAAACCATACTGGACACTTGATCCCGCCTACTATTACCCAGATATTGTGGCAGTACTGGGCAGGGGGCAATGGCCATGCGAGCGTGGAACATAAACATGCATCTATCCTCACAGTGCCCCCCATACCTTCATATAAAATATGTCAGCAGAAGGAGTCTTTGAAGTAAATTCTCTTGCCTGGCCCATGAAGGGTTTCTGAAGCCCAGCTTCCCTTTCTTTCAAAAATCAAAAGCAATGAGTCCCTGGTTCCCTGCTTTGAATTAGTGACAGGCTTTGGCTGCCCCACAGGTCTTCTTCCAGGACAGTGGCAGGACTTACCATCCAGAGTACAGAGGGCAAAGAGACCTGAGCCACTATTCTCACAGGAGCCTGTAAGTGCAAAAGAAAATTACTGGAGTTGATGCCATTGTATAAATATTCTCCCTTCCCTCTCCTGAAAACAATAAAAAAGATCCTAACCAAGCCAATCCATCCTGCCTCCTTTCCTATCCCAGTTGTGTGCAGGACAGCACTGACAAATGTCACTAGTTAAATCTGAAGAAGAGAGTCCCCTGACCACCAGGCTCCTTCAGCCTTTCTGTAAACTCTCTACCCAGCTACCAAAAAAAGAAAAGGAAATGTAAGGTCAAGTTTTAAAAATAAGACATTCAGAGACAGAGGACTGGAGCTGTATTCAACTAAAGCTGCATTTAATCCTTTCAGTGACAATGTAGGAGAGACACTGGCTCTCTGAGGAGGAACGCAGGAAACCTGGCACTCGGGCAAGCCAGCAGAGCTGAGAGCAAGCAGGCAGTTTCTCCAGGGCAAGTTAACAATGCAAGCCTACCTCCACTGACCATAGACAGCTCCAAGTTGCAACCCCTTGCACACTCCCGGGCTGCAAACCACCCTATTTCTGCAGATCAGCCTAAAGCAGTCAGCTGCTTGAGTGCTTAACTGCCCCTAGCGACTTGCACACAGGCAGGCTGTGATCCAAGAAATCTGCTATGTCCTCCTTGGAAACTGGTCAGCATGACACTCTTCAGCTGTTTCTTTACTGATGGTCCATCATCAATGAGCTTTTCTACAACCTTCTCTTCATCCCTTTTTCTGTGGGCCTTCATTTTTCAGACATCTCTCAATAGATGCAAGGCTTCATATAAAGTGAAATAATTGATTTCATGCTCTGCTGACCATGTTGCTCACAGCCTCATCAGAGATGCTGAAAACATGACAAGCTTAGGAACTGGGCAGGAAAGGTCCTCTGAGGAGGGAGAAGAGGGTGGGGTTCAGCAGATTGCTCTTCTCCACAAACTCTAATTACATTGGACAGGTTGAATTATTCTCAGACAGCACTTCAGGAGGCAATACTTGGGCACAGCAAATACAAGAGAAAGTGATCTCCACTGGAAATTTTCTGCCTTATGCTATTCCCACACACCTCAAGGGGGAGTGAAACCAGCTTACTCTCCATAGATACTAAAGAAGGGTTCAGCAGGTACACCAGGCACAGGTCAGAGCACAGAGTTACACGAGGGAAGCCGCGTCAGCGTGCAAGAAAAGTCTGGATTCAAGAGCAGCGTGTCAGCACTGAGAGAAGCTGGCAGCCATGCAGAGTTTAAATACAAGAGCTGAACACAACACAGTGGAAGAAGACAGAGAACAATGATACGGATGAAGTATGAAAGCAGCTCTGGAGAGATTGGGGCTGCACAGGAGAAAGAGGAGTAGCACACAGCCACCAGGAACTGAGATTCAAATGCTGAAAAGCAAGAATGAAGATGAGGCTGTGGGAAGGAAGGGATGCATCTAGGAAATAAGAAGAAGGCATAAGCTGCAGCCATGCAGAAGTAAGGATCAAGGACATCTGTAGCTGCACAGCATGGCAGCCATTCAAACTGACAAAATGCAGGTCAGCAGAGGCTGCAGAGAAACTCTTGTGCTGGGTGAAGGATAAGGGCTACCTAGGGAAGGACAAAGGCTATAAAAAGCTCACACGCAAATATCCGGCTGTCTTTCTTTGGGAGCCAGCTAAGAGAAGCTGAGATCCCTCTGTTCTTACAGTTGCCTCTCACTGTTATTTTTCTACCACAGGAAATCCGATTTCATCCTGGACTGACACACTGAAAAACCATCAGGGGCAATTGCTGGGCTGGAGACCCAAAGCTGCTGATCTCTCACCTCGGGCAATGCTACCAATCAGATGAGTGGAGACGTTTTTGTTGTGAATCCGTCCTGATGTTTGGTGTAGAATCACATCTCGGACAGGGCCCTCACTGCGGAAAAGAAAAACACAATAGGGAAAAGTTAGGGAACCATGCTGGGGACTGTCTCAGAACAATCTCAGGAACAGTGTATTCCAAAGCTCTACAAACCCAGACACTGACAGTGTGTGAACAGGTTTAGCCCCCTAATGGTAAAGGAAAAAAATGTATGCCCCTCCAGGTATTAAAGAAACTCACCAATGTTTAAAAAAAAAACAAAACCAGAATGATTTGATACATAAAAAAAAATTAAAAAAAAGGGAAAGAGCTGAAAAAGAATCAGTAAGGCCTATATTTTAGTGAAGGAAAAAAATAAACTTTTTATCAATGCTGTCACATAAGCCTGGCTGCTGTTGTCTCACAAAATGTCTGGCCAGGGTTGAACAGGTTGGTGAGAGACCACATCTGGGCCTAGCTTCTTGCTAAGAGGGTACCATGCCACTAAGGCCCCTAAGACATCAAGGATGCTTGCCTAGGTCCCCTCCTGCTGCAGCTTTTTGTGTCTGCCTTGAAGTCTCACAGAACACCACAGAAGCACCCAAATTCCTCATCAGGGTCCTTTTAGCACCAAGACAGTAACAAGCACCTCACTGCTTATCCTGATTGCTCTGATTGTGATTTACAGAACTGGCTTCCAGGGGTCTCATTCGGAAAACCTCTAATTGCCTCACCTGCAGAAAACAAGTGAATGAGCCCAGTTTTATCCTGGGCTTCAGATTAATTTGGTTTGGCCCAGTCTCTCAGCTATTACCCTGCAATCTGATTACTTTTCTCTGGAAATCTATGTCATTCATTTCCCTACCTTAGCTCCCAGTAACAGCCCCCTCAGTGGGCTGGTTTTGCCACTCTCCTTGCCAAACTCAAGAAGAGAATGGGACACGTGGAAAGCAGCAGTATTCATCTTCGTGACAGAGATATGAAGTGTTCATGGAAGCTTGGGTGCAGGTGGGCTTAAGCGATGAGCTGCCAGCACTACAGCAGGTCACTGAAGCAAGGACAGTGACAGTACCTCCTGCCTCACAGCAGTGGTGTGGTGGCACCCCTTGTAATAGCCCTCTATTGTGGCATCTGCTCATGAACCCCTGCAGGAACACCCTCACCTGCCTGGGGCAGAGCCCTCTCTTCCCACTGTAACATCCCTCACCTGCTCGGGGCAGATCCGTCCCTTCCCGCAGCTGCATCCCGCTGCTCCGCGTCCCAGGTGCACAGCAGGATGGCATAGCCACAGCCTGGCTGTGACACCATCAGCTCTGGTGAGCCATCAGGGCCTGGGTTCACAGAGAGGCTGTCCACCTACAGGGGCAGAGGAAAAACACAGATAGAGTCGAGAACTCCAAAAGGTCTACAGTGCTCCTTGGAACTGGATTTGAATATGGCAAATCTTCTGATAGAACTGAGCAGGAGCTGAACAAATTCAGCTGGAAGCATAATGTCTTGAGTTCAGCAAAAGGTTGGTTCCTGACCCAAAGCCGCTTTAAAACAACACTAGCGCTTTCCATTAACGCTCTCCCAGTGGACAAAGCCAACTGTTTCCCAGACCTACCAGCTGGTAGCAGCTCTGTGTGTACAGAAAAACCACTGGGCAAATCTCCTTTCAAGCCATCAACATGACAATTGGTTTGTTCATAGACTGAGATTTTTTGCTTCTTCTCTTGGAAAACCTCTTGAAGATTTTATGACAAGTACTGCTCTGAACATCCTTTTTCCTTACCTGACCTTCTAGAAGCCATTTCTTCAACAGGAGCAACTGCCCAGAGACATGGTCTGAATTCTCTGATAAGTCCTCCCAGCGGAAGGCACGGACTACCCTGTCAGTGTAACCCACCACCAACTCACACTTCCCGTCTCCATCTGCAGGAAAGAGAAAAAGATGGGAATGGATTCTCTCAAGCCCTAAGACACCAAATATGCAGAAGCCACTGTGTTGGTTTCTATAGTTAGAAATTTAATCCTGTAATGAACACTTGCACTTCAAAACAATTCCTGAAGTTCTTGTTTCTCTCCTCCATGACTTGGCTTGTTGGAGTGTCTGTTTCAGCAAGATAGTAATTTCGTCCCACAAGTGTCCCCATGTCACACACAAACTCCTTCACCCCGTACTCCCACACCAGCTTTGTGGCTCACCGATGTCATTGATGAGCATGACCTTGGTGTTGGCAGGAATGTGCTGCTTGAACACTGGCTTCTGTTCTTCTGCTCCTGCCAACTCATGGTGGCCTGAAGCATCTGGGTGTTTTGAATTCAGAGAAGTCAGGTCAAAAAGATGAAACCAGCCTTCTGCACTCACCGCCACCACGAAATTCTGTGTGGGAAGAGAAAAACTTTTTGATACTTCCTCTTTTAGAAACTGCAGAAGCTGTCCCACAGCAGGGCAAAGGAAGAGACAAGGATAGATCGATCAAGATCAATGCCTGCTACAGATGGAACAGGAGGTTTTTGGACAGCATGCAAACTACTCTGCTACTGGCAGGGTCCAAATTTTCTTTGTAAGACCACAATATCAAGCTAATATGTGTGCAATTCTCAATCAGTGCATGGCTTTCTCAAAGCCCATACTGGCTCTGCTCCCCACTGGAGGAAACACAGCTACAGTATTTCAGGCAGGGTGCCTAAACTGGGACCTTTGGACTCATTGGTCCTGGCTTAAGCCCCAGAAACAGCAATCCAACAAAAGGAGTCATAGTAGACCCAGTGGAATTTGCTTGGGAGTCCAGACTATTCTGCGTCTGTCTTGTTTAGATGACCTTAAATGCACACAGCCAAGTGGCAGAAGAACCATGGACCACAGTAGACATCAGCCCAAGCAGGGCAAAAGCCACTGAGCAAAAAGAGCAATGCTCAAACCACCAAAGCCTTGTGCTGCTCTCACAAGAGCACATGGAAATCAAAAGCGCTCTCTAAAGGCAGGACGGATTTCCTTACTCTCCAAAAACCACATAAGGCTCAAGGAAAGATACCAGTTACTTACAAACCAAAGAACAGTCTAAAAACAGTAGTGCTAAAACTCTATGAGCAAAGGCGGATCCTAGAGAGAAAACACCTGCAATCTGTCCTCCTCTACACTCAGCATGTGACATGATCCTAATCTCCTAAACACCTCCCACATGCCCTACAGACACAGCTGGCAAGAATTTGGTTCCTCTCACCTTTCCTTTATTGCACACATCTCCCACACCGACACATGTGAGCTGCAAAAGAAAAGAAGGCCACACATGAGAGAAGGCAACCCAACCCAGCACTCTGGGATAAACCTCTGCCCTACCCCCTCTTGTCCCATAAAGCCTCTCTTGAACTCCAAAAAGCCTTTTGAAGGATAAGAAGAGCAGAGTCAATGGAGAGAAACACACCTGGCCAGAGCCCTAAGGCAAGACCCACAGTGCACAGAGCTGGGTAATGGTGGGACAGAAGACCAGTTTCTATGTTTGTTCATAAATTTGCTCATCACTTCCAGCCCATGGGGCTGTGGGCAAAAGCAAGGTCTTGAATAATTACAAGAAAGACATCAGAATCAGTTCTGGCTGCCATTCCCCTCTAGCCTACATATTTCTAGACAAAGGACAAGGATAGCTGGCTGCACATACACCAAAAGGCCCAACCATTTGGAAATTTTGTCTAGAACTGACCATTCCTTGGCAGGTTCGCACAGCCCAGGGCTTGCTGTCATCATTCTTGTAAACATAGAGCTTTCCATTGGTATCTCCCACCACAAGTTCATTCAGCTGTACAAGAAAACTGGGTTAGTAGAAAGAAATCCACAATTACATTAACAGCATTCCTTCAACAGCGATAATTTCAGAATTCATATCTAAAAATCACTCTGTGGGAAGAAGCAGCAAAACAAAACAAGTTAAAGAGACAATCTTGAATCAAAATGGAATGTCTGGGAAAATATAAAAGCCCTAACTTTATTCTTGCAGATAAAAGAAATGGAGAATGGCTCCTTAGAGCAACATCCCATTACCCACTGCTTCTCCACTCACTGTTTCAGAGCTGTGACCCTGATTGCTTTAACATCCTGCTCAGCTAATCATCACCCCATCTTCCATCCAGACTGACTTGAATCACCAAAGGAACATGATGGCAATGACAAAAATATAACCATCCAGGAAGAGAGTGCAAGAACACTGACAATAGGTTTACACAGGATGTTCAATCTCACTGCCGAAGGGGTAAAGGTATTTCAGAATGGTGATTATTTCTTTAAAGAAGATTTCTACAAGTCACCAACCACCCATGCTGACGAGCCTACTCCTATTATCCCATCTTCTGCATCAAGCCTCTGTATGTTTAAATTGTGTGCATTTCATAACTCCCTGCATACCTTACCCTACCATAATGTAACTTTCTATGGGGAAATCCCTTTAACCATCTACGGCATTGCTAGCCATGACACCTTTCAGGATAAGGTTGTAAAAAATTTTGACTGTGAAGAAGAAACAGTTCACATACAGCTGGTTAAGCTAACTACTTCCTAGTTACAGACAAATCAAAACCAACCATCTGTGGGGCAGACAGCAACACTCCCAATGCACATCCCTCCATCACAGGTCAAGAGACACCGAGACTTCGCTCTGCCCTATTTGCAATCTGCTGTGCTCAGCAAAGCACCCTACATTGCCATCTCTGTGAGAGGTGAATGTCTGCCTCCCTTCGGGAGCAAAAGTGGCTCTGCACCACCCAGGCCACACCAAGGGTGACAGGCTGGTGTAATGGCAAGGGAAGCCCTGAGCAGCTGCAGCCCAGGAAACATTCCCTTTGCAGGGGAACTCCGGGGGGGATCTGACCAAAGCCCTGCGTCCCTAGCACCGCTCAAGCGCCCGCCAAACCCCGCGTGTGTTCTCAGGGGGGGAAGCCCCGCCAGCTCCTCCTGGCATCCGCTCCGGGGCCGCGCCGGCTGCTCGGTGCCTCCTCCCCAGCCCCGCGGGCCCTCCCCAGCCGGGCCCGCTGCCCACCGGCGGCCCCGGCCCGGGCTCGCACCGTGTCATTGTCGGCGTCCCCGAGGCAGATGGCGTGCGGGAAGAGGCTGCCGGCGAAGTCGAGCGCCACACACTGCACGTAGCTGACGGAGCGCATCCCGCGGCCCAGCGTAGGCTCCGCGGGGCGCAGGCGCGGCGGGAACCACGGGAGCGCGGGGCGGGGCCCCGGCACAGCCCGTCCGCTTCCCCCGCTCTCGTCACTCCACGAACACCGCACACCGGGAAGGATTTACACACGGAGAAACAGACAGGTGTGGTTTACAAAGTCAGTACTGTAACTGTTTATTTTAAGCATTGTTTTGTTTCTCTATAAGGACATACATAACGAAGTTCAGAGTTGAAGTTTACATGCATGACCTCACTTATAAACACCAGTATGCCACCTTCTGCCGGCAACTAGGCCCGCTTTTAAAGACAGCACGGAACATCCTCTCAGCTGCCTGAACAGGGCATGTTTAGTGTCCTTAATAGATTTACATTCTTAACCATTTCATAGTTTATGTAGTAACAACGAGGGCAAAGTGGTACTTTCAAGACTGCTCACACTTAACAACAGACGCAGCACTGACTCCAGATTTTCTTGGATGTGCCACAGAAATCATCTCACTTTTTGCTTTCAGAAACATGTACAACTATCATGCCTGTGGGAGATTTTTGAAAACTGTTGTTCAACAATCAGAAATTCATCATTAGCTTTACCAGCAAAAACAGTTTCAGCCACAGAGGCTTGTATTTCCAGTAATAATTAACAACAAATCAAGGTATTTACTTGCTGAAGAAAAAGTACTCTGGCTTGGCATTCCTGCCCCCCTTAACTGTTTCTTCTAGGTCTGTAAATCCCTTCTTGTAACTCCAGTTGACATTCACAGTGCTGTTTCCCATGAGAGGTGGTAGTGCTTTGGGGTATGAGTTTTTCACACACGGGGCTGTTACCAATCAGAGCTCATGAAAATCACCCCCAGTACCTGGCAACCCTAAGGCCTTAACAGGCAAATGAAATCAGCATTTCCTTAAGCAGTGACCCGCCAAGCACTTGATCCTGCCTCTCTCCTACCCCACCCCACTCCACGAAGTTCAGAGCACTGCTACCCTGTACAGGGCAGTGCAGCTCCCAGCTCCCTAATCGAGCTCCAACCCAGCACCAGGTGGGGAATTTGGTACCTGGGGCCCAGGGGCAGGGCAGCACTCCAAGCAGCCTACAGCTCTTTGGTGACAGTTCCAGGGCCCAAGCTGGGCTGGCACTACTGCAGGACAGGCACTGGCAATGTCCCAGCCCAGGACCCCATGAGGAAGTGCTTACACAGTACTTCTGTTTCAGCAAAGGAGAGCAGAAATTCACATTGTATTACATGTTAGAAAAGGAATACTCTCTGCAATATACACACAATTCAAGCCCATGGCATGCCATGCAAAAACATCTTTCCCACCATAAAAATGTCCATTTATTTTCATCTGAGAGGAACAGATTATCTACCTTCCTTCTGCAAAGCAGGCAAATAAAATGCCCCTTCTGCCCCTCTCTCAGAACAGGACACTGGAGATGCTGAATTTTAACACCACATGATAGGATAAACAACAGCTGAGTTTGAGTACTATGTTCCATGCCTTCAGACAAACAAAAGAGCCCACCCCAACGAAAAGCCCCCACAAAACTCAAAAGCACACCCACCCCCAAACAAGACACAAACTGCAGGAAGAAGCAGAATACTAAGTAACAGCTTTCTTGTGAGATCTGGGTAAGCAGACATTAGAATCACTCAGGAGTTTGTAGTTCATTAGAAGTATTTGCAATAAGTAAGCCATTATCACTTACTTTCTCTTCAAGCCAGTCACTTTCAGGTATATTTTTTTTTTTTTCCTCTGGTCCAGTTATACAATGTGGTAGGTAAAGAGGAAGGTAGCAGTATGAACATATAGTAAGCTCTATGCATAGGTTACAGACTTGCTTTTTGCACAGTTTCTAGCAACGTATTTTCTCCCTTTTGCAAATATATGGGTAAATACTATATCAAATACGGTGGGAATTTTCTATGGTAATGAACAAACAACATACAAAAATTGTCAGGACACTGTGGCTATGAGGACAAGAAAACACTGAATGCCCGACCAAAGGACAGTAAATTCTCTTAATTCTGTGCAAATTCCAATAAAAACCCACGAAAAGTTCCGTTTTCTTGAGTTTAATTGGAGCTTTATTACTTAAACTGTGACTTCACAGTCTTCACCTTCAGCAAGTTGCAAAGAGGAGGCATACAAGAAAGGTTACAATACTTAATGGAAGGGACTCCCTACTGAACAGGGGGAAAGAGGGCAAGGCCATGGCAGAAGAACTGGGAGTGCCAATTTGTTTTTAAGTCTCACATGAGGACTCCTGGAAAAAGCTGATTACTTGAAGCAAATCAAGGAAAAAAATTTATAAAGCAGAACTTGGGATTAAAGTAAGCTGGAACCAGAAAGAAACAAACACCAATGACAAAATGGGAACTACCGACCTGTCAGCCTCAGCTCTGTGCCTGGGAAGATCATGGAACAGATCCTCCTAGATGCTATGCTAAGGCACATAGAGAACAGGGAGGTGACTGGGGACAGCCAGCATGGCTCCATCAAAGGCAAGTCCTGTTTGACCAGCCTAGTGGCCTTCAATGATGGAGTGACTCCACCAGTGGACAAGGGAAGGGCTACAGTTGTCATTTATCTGCATTTCTGTAAATTTCTGCCTTAGACACAGCTCTCCACAACATCCTTCTCTCTAAACTGGAGATGAATTCACTGGGTAGACTGTTTGATGGGTAAGAAAATGGTTGGATGGTCACACCCACAGGGTAGGGGTCAATGGCTCAGCGTCCCTATGGACACCAGTGACAAGTGGTGTCCCTCAGGGGCCCATATTGGGATCAGTGTTACTATCATCTTCGTTAATGATGGATGGAGGGATAGAGTGCACCCTCAGCAAATCTGCGGATGACACCAAGCTGAGTGGTCCAGTTGACACACCTGAAGGATGGGATGCCATCCAGAGGGACCTGGAAAAGCTTGAAAAGTGGGCCCATGTGAAACTCATGAGGCTTAGTAAGGCCAAGTGCAAGGTGCTGCACCTGGGTCAGGGCAAACCCTGTTATCAATAAAGGCTGGGGCATGAACAGATCCAGAGCAGCCCTACCAAGAAGGATTTGGGGGTGCTGTTGGATGAGAGGCTGGACCTGAACTGGTAACATGCAGTTGCAGCCCAGAAGGCCAATTGTAACCTGGGCTGCAACCAAAGCAGCGTGGGCAGCAGGGTGAAGGAGTAGACCCTCTACTCTGGTGAGACCCCATCTGCAGTGCTGCATCCAGCTCTGGGGTCCCCAGCAAAGGAAGGACATGGATCTGCTGGAGTGAGTCCAGAGGAGGACTACCAAGATGATTAAAGGGATGAAGCACCTCTCCTTATGAGAAAAGGCCAAGAGAACTGGGATTGTTCAGCTTGGAAAAAAAGGCTTTGGGGTGACCAAACTGTGGCCTTCCAGTACCTGAAGGGAGCCTACAAGAAACATGGAGAGAGACTATTTACAAGGGCAAGTAGTGACAGCACAAGGGGGAATGGCTTCAAACTGAAAGAGGGCAGATTACGATTAGGTATTACGAAGAAATTCTTCACTGTGAGGGTGGTGAGGCACTAGAACAGGTTGCCCAGAGCAGCTGTAGATGCCTCATCCCTGGAAGTGTTGAAGACCAGGTTGGATGGAGCTCTGAGCAACCTGTTCTAGTGAAGGGTGTCCCTGTCCACAGCAGGGGGGTTGGAACTAGATCTTTGAGGTCCCTTCCAACTCAAGCCATTCTATGATTCTATGAAAATGCAAATAAACCAAGCAGAGTAAATCCAGACAGAACCCAAACAGTAACAGAGGCTGAACGAATAAATAAAGTCACTAGGATTAAATCAGATTTATGCTGCCACTCAGCTTCTTGAACAGCCACATAAAGCTGTAACTGACTGTGGCATGGTGGCTTCAGCCTCTGCTCCCTTGAAGCCACTATCTAACCAGGTAGAAAAATAAAGGTCTAATTCACTGGAAATTCTTTCATTTACAAAACTAATGGAATAGGGTTTGTTTTTATGCTTCTGCTTCAACTTCTGATTTATCTTCAACTCCATTCTGCGCATCCTTCATTTCTGCATCTTCAGTGTGGCTTGTCTGAAGCGCAGCAGATGACTAAATAGAAAGACAAAGAAAATACATTAATTTGTTATACAAAATTGCTCGCATAAGCATTGTTTGATTCTTATCACTTGGAAGGCTTGTCTACCCTGCAAGACTGAATTAAGATATTAAGATCTTCAGCAAAGAGAAATCAAAAATTTTTCATGCATCTAAGAAATCAGAAATGGTGTAGAGGAGGCAAAATATAATACTGGTATTAAGTGGTTATGATTCTTAATGTGGCCTACATCCACCTGCCACACAACAACTTCTTAGAAGTTTTTTAACTGAAATTAATTTATGAAGCTTCAGCAAGAACTGCTTTTGTCCTGCTTCACTATCAATGTGATTCCTTTTCAGCCATTCCCATAGCCCACCCTGACCCAACTTGTATGAGGCACACTAGCGCTCAGCACATGAAGAAATATCTTTGTTGGACAACTAGTTCTGTGAAGAGACACTTCAACTCAACAACTTTGGTTTGGACGTCCTCTGCAAGAGCTTAGCTGAAGAAATTATGATCTGACAAGATGGCTGCTCTAAAGCCCTCTCCTTGTGTATCTTCCTCATAAAAAGGTGTGGAAGGCAGAGAGCCATGAGGTAGGGATCCAAGGTCAGCTTTTAGAATAGGACATAACCAGCACATCCTGACCTTGCAATAATTTTCAAACACAGTAAAGGGTGGTAAATATGTCTTGGCTTGCTCATATCAAAACCTAGCGCAATGAAATTGCAATTCCACTTGTCAGCCCAGTATCTTGAACCATCTGTTTTATGATGATCTTAAATGAGAACCATACAAAAACAAGCAAGGTCTTAAGCAGGCAATGCTGGGAGAGGGGAATAGGAGGGAAAAAAGGGGCAGAATCCTTAAAATCTTACACCACCTTGGCTGCCATGCCAACACAAAACCACATTTAAAAGAATTCATACATCAAAGGTCAATTTTTCATCCTTAGAAGCACTCCATAAAGCACAAAAGAGCGAAGTCTTCTCTCCACAGAAAATCTGTTAACTAGCAATCCTGGGCTTAAGATAAGGTGATAAACATCCCAACCTTCAAAAATTTACACTTCACATATGTGAACTTCTAAAATTCATGAAAGGAACTGTTGATACAAGAGCAGCTGTTGAATTCAACAGACTGTATCAGGGATATCAGAACTACAGTCCAAGCTCCCTTCTTAGAAGACATTTGGTAATCAAACTCTCTTCTCCAGAACTTTGAACTTCTACTACACCAACACTAATAGAGACTGTTGCAGCTAGAGTAAAGCAACATCATAAATGTGGTAAGAGGAAAACAAGTTTTTCTTGCAAGGAAACTACCTCAAGACTGGCCCAGGGAGTAAGCATCCTTTACAGTTTATAGTTCCATCAATCCTGTTTCATATAAAACCATATCCATTTAAGGTAGGCCAGATGGCTCAGAGAGAAAAACAACACATTGCACATTACCAACATCATCCAACTTGTTGGGAAGAATTCACCAGGCCAGGTACATCTAGGCCTGTATGAGCAACAGTATTTTCAGCAGCACCAGGGCAGGGATTGTCCCCCTCTGCTTGGCAATGGTGAGGCTCCACCTCGAATCCTGTGTTCAGTGTTAGATTCCTAACAATTATCTTTCATTTACGTTTGGTTGGATTCCAGCCTAAAGGATTCCACAACTTTAAACTGATTCCATTCCAAGCAGACAGGGAAACTGGAACTAAGTGTCATGTCCTTCCAGTACCACAAACAGTCTGCAATGCAAAGACTATGAGTCTGTCTTTTGCCAAGAACATTACTCTACCAATTATCTGTCTTAGGAGCTGAAGAAACCACGAAGGGAGCTCTTGTGTACTTTTAGTGGATAGCTTGTTTCAGCAATCCACTCTTCCTATCTCAATAGATCTTGCTGTGTCCCACACCTAGTGGAGGAAGCCAGACTCCCAGCAGCTGTGCTCGCTGAAAGGAACCTTCACAGCAGAGCCTGACAGCTCAGCAACTAAATCCTGCCATTTCAAAAATGAAGATGCCTAACACTGAAATAGTTCTAGTTTAGTTGCTGTACCTTTATCTTCCTGAGATTTTTCATTAAAGCCTACCAAAATTAAGATACTGTGTGGCTTTACATCACTATGTCCAGAAGGACAGAATACTTTCTTCCAAGCTCCAATAAGCAAGGACTGTTGACATCAGACCGTTTCACCCAAAAGAAGAAGAGAAAGTGTAAAGCATTTCATGAAGGAAATTGTCAGCTGACAGCCTGAGAAGGCTGAACTATCAGGATACACTCATCTTAGGATACTATGCCTCTGGCAAGACTCAATGACACAGTTAACTAAAGGAAATTAACATACCAATATCTGACAATTTTTTATATTCTCCATGCATATTCTGGAAAGGTGGAGACAAAGATCTGTGAAAATAAACTCACAAGATATAAGCTTCTGTACTCCACAGTGCTACTGAGGAAATTTGAGCCAATATAAATCCCAGATTTGTCTGAGAAGTTACAGGTCCATCTTGTCCTTCTAGACCATCAGATTTAAGGAAAAGAAACAGAATGTTTTCTTAGGGTATGTGATTCTCACCAGTAACCTGGAATGTTTCTTTCTACATACAGCATATAGACAACCTTGTTATAAGCTGTATTCACTGTACTGCCATTATTAACCAAACTAGAATTTACTAAAATTCTAGTGAAAGCTTACTAAGAAAACTATCCATACAGTAGAATAATGAATCTTTTGACACTTCATAATCAATCTGTGAGATTTGAAATGAAGACCATCAACCGCATCTTAATATCTCTGTGAGAAGCATGATTGGTGCTCAGCACAGCTGTACGACAGACACAGGTTCTCACTAGATGGGCCCCCCAGGCACCAGAACAGCCTCTTTACAACAGGTTATAGGAGAAGAGGTGCTTTTTTCAGTTCTTGACCATTATCACGTTCACCTTCTGTAATCTTCGGAGTAGTGTTACTTACCTTTAGGTCTTTGTCTGCAAGCCTTTGGAACATGTTGGCGTACATCTTTTTCTCCTTCTCATGCTGCTCCCGTATTTTTTGCTGACAAGTTACCAGTTGCACTTTGGCAGCTTTGTTGCTTGGATAAAGCTGTATAACTTTCTGGAAATCTGCTCGGGCCAACTCAAAGTCATTGACAGCCAAGTGAGCTTCTCCACGCCGGAAGAGGCCTTTTTCATTGTTGCTATCCAATTCGAGTGCCTGCATTCAAAAGAAAGAAAAAAAAAAAATCAAAACCAAACCACATTCAGTAATCATTTTCCTCTTATAAAAATTATATGCAGTCAGGAACACCAGAGCCTGCTAGAACTGTACCTTCTGATGTAGACTTAAGAGTCTTGTCAGGGCTTACTAATAAAGTGAGTGGAATACAGTTGAAATAAGTACAAAGAGGAATGAATACAGCAGGCTCTTTGACAAGAGAACCAGCAAGTCTAAGATTTAGTCCTGGCACTAATCCTGCTCTTTGAAAGACCTCTGCCAACATGACAACCTTCACCATATCTCAAGTGTTCCTAATTTCTAAATACTTGAGTATTCTTAATGTAGCAGCAAGTTAGTAAATGATGTTCAAAGGGCAGCAATTATGAAAATAATCTGTTGGATATTTTTAGTGTACTAAAAATTCTGTACTACCCAAATGCCAGATGGTAAGCCCAAACACCACATGTCCTGTTGTCCCTAAAATTTTTAAAGCAAGCAATAAACTGTCAGACTGCTTGTGCAGTTTAAGAATAAATAAACCCCTACTACCTTGTTGCAGTTCTCCAAAGCCTGAGAGTATTCCTTTAGCTTGAGATGGCACATAGCTAGATTAAGGTGGGCAGCAAGCCTCAAGCTTTTGGCTTTTGATTCCTCCTCCTCAGAAAGTCCCGACTCATGCTCCAGCCATGACACAATCTTCTTATACTGTAGTGCTGCCCGCTTGTATTTCCCCTCCTGTGAACAAGGCAGTTCAATTATCACAGATCTCATCACAGTAATTTTATCTCCCTCTTGCCCCTTTTGCTTACCTTGAGCAACAGATGTGAAAAAAACCTATTTGATCAAAAAGTAATGTCTATCGTCAAAAATATACTACTTCTGAGAGCCATTCCTGCACAGGATCAGAAAATCTTTAGGAATACCTAACTGGCTCCCCACTAGAGCTAGAGATATATGCCAGCATTGATACTTCACTGAACTCCAACCTCATATTCAACTTTTGATACAACAAAAAGGGAAGATGGCGTATTTTCAAAATGTGTTACGAAGATAACAGGAAACTCTTCCTTTAGCTGGTCAAATTGCTTTAAATAGCTTCTCCACACATCTCTACCCAAATGAATGTTGCTCATATCCCACAGCAGGAACTGAAATACTGTAACCTCACTACTGTTCTGTGTACACCCCACAGTGTTATCTGTAGATACAGCAAACAGCTCTAACACAGAGCTCCCTGTAGAGTTAGTTCTTTGGATAAGCCAACTGAGTTTCTTTTTCTTAAGACACTTTCCCCTCCAGTTCTCCCTGTAAAATTTCACAGAATACAATGAACAGCATTCAGAAATGACAGAAGCTGTTATCATCATTATCAGCTCCTGACACGGACTAAGAAATTACTTGGGGACTGTAACTTACCTTGAAGTACTGAGTGCCTCTCTCCTTCACAATGCCACTCTGCTCCAACTTCTCATCCGTGTTCATTTCCCAAGACTCCTTAGCCTACACAAACAGGAACAGTTCAAATCAACTTCAATACAACTTCTAGAGAAATCAAGTGGCTATGCTGCTTCCCACTAACAGTATAGCAGGGATAAGCCCAGCAAAGCAGAGCTTTGCACTGCTACTGGAAACTGGCCTAGAGCACGAGAGAAGGCAGCAGACAGGGATATAGGAAGAATAAGGCCCATTTCATCAGCCAAGAGCTCCCAGCATGTCACCATCATCTCTGGCAACAGCAGCCTCCCTGTTTCACATCACCATTCAAGGATTCCATTGTCATCGTTTAAGCTGCACTCCCACTTCTTCCCCCACCCCCGGATCTCTTTGGGATTTCATCTCTTGTTCCCACCTTTTCAAAGCTTTTGAGTTTCACTTCATACTGCAGCTCTGCATCTGGAGGGATCTTAAATTTCTCATTCCCAGCACTTCCAAAACCATAGCTGTAACATGGGGGTGGGGAGGGAGAAACAAACATTATAAAGAAGGGAGTTCAGAACTATTCATCCAGCTATATTTGCTACATAGGAAGATGGAGACAAAAACCTCGTGCAAATTGGGATGCACATAAATCATTACTACAAGACACAAAGGCTTGATAAATTCTAGGTACAAGTCCAAAATTAACAAGCACCAGGTAGACAAAAGTGAAAAAAAACATAGTGTTGATTTCATTGATCTCTTAGCAGTTCTTGTTATTATTTTTCTTAGCTTACTTGAAGGAAAAGCAAGTTATCCCTCCATTTAAAAAAAAAAAAGCCAAACCAGAAGAACCAACTTTTAATTTATACCTATCATATTTTATATTCATGGTCTGAAACTGAGTATTGCCTTTAGAGTACCTGTATTTTAGTTCTATTCTTGGAAAAGCAAAGACAATCTCGCAGAGATTAGGTGAGCAGCTGTACACTTAACATGCTGCTAATCAGCCGATAAACATGAAATGCCTACAGAAAGGTAGTGCAATGCAACTCCAGTAAGAAGCTGCATATTAGCAGGAAAACCCTCTAGATCAGATTGCTTTGCTTTTCTGCTCCCATTGTGCTCAGTTCCAATTTAAAAAAACCAACTCAATAAAAACTCAAATAAATTAAAGTTTTATGAAAACAATCAGTGCAACTCCACTTGTTTCAGACATGTTCTCATTGTAAAGAGAAAATTCTGCCTATATCCAAGTCCACATATGCAGTGTTTTACAGTAAGCAGTCATGAAGAGGTATCACAAAAATCCAAGTTAGAGAGCAACAATGGTTTTTAAAATATTCAGAGGTCAACATTACAGAGACTTAAATGATTTTTTTTCTGGAGTGCTACTGCTTCACTATGAAGTGGCAAAGCAATCTTAACTCGATACTTCTCACACATCAATTTTTTGGGGGTGATGCAAGTTTTTACCACAGCAGTGAAAAAAGCTGAAAGCCATTACAACAAAACATTTCCTTCTTGCCAGATGATTAGTCTAAGTCCTTCCAGCATCACACGAGAGAGAGCATACCTGGGTTTGAGATAGAACACAGATTCCTCCGATTTCTCCATTTTTTGAATTGCTTTCTCCAGACCATGAGGAATATCGAAGTTTTCACCTTCTCCAATCTCAAACCGCAATTCCCGCTTGTCAAAAACACGATCTCCATACCGGCCTTCAAACTGGACTGGTAACAAAAACCAGAAAAACAGAGAGAGAAATTAGAAGGTATCTATGGATGGCAGGTACCCAGGAGTACACAGGGAGTTCCAGACGGGCAGGTAGCACATACAAAGTGCCAAAGCCTCCTTCTAAATGGTCTCTTCTCTTTTGGCAGCTACCTAAGGCATGGTGGCTACTGGCAGCAAACAGAACTTCTGCTATTAAATTTAACGACCCCCTTTTTTTTTTTTTGTTCACTTAAGTGCTTGTTTTTTCCACTCCAACAACCAGCGCCAGAACGAGTTCCCCTCTTGTTCCTCAGCACATGGAAATACTTTATGAGACTCCATCACCGTTTGTGATCAGATAAGCACTTCAACAGATTCAGTATCACCACAAAATACAGTTGCTACTGGAAAATGTAAACCCTGCTAGAAATAGGAGAAGGAAAACTTACTCTAGGTTGTTAAGTTACTTGGTAAAGAAAAGAGAAGCCAAGTATTCCTCTCCCTCAGGACAAGAAGTTGTACATTGCGAAAACAGCTCCGCCATCCCACACGGCAAACCCATTTACTATTTGTGTAACAACACACTTACTCTCTACAAGCGCATCCTCATTGGGCTTGGAGTAGCCCTCCCCTTTCTTACGGATTCTTCGGATGATGCCACCATCTTCTTCATCAGTGAGGTCTTCCCCCTTGAATTCAAAAAGTTCTATCTGTGGGGAGAAGAAAAGCCTTGCATTTACTCTCATTGCATCAATTTAGTAACTCACAGAATTTGTTCTCCAGAGATCTCTGAAACTTTAAACTTGCTGCTGCAACAAATTGTTTATGATTTTTATGAGCTAGTGTTAATGTAGAAGATAGGTATCCAGTCTGAATCTGAAACTTCACATGCCCTCCTAAGTAAATGTAAATCATAGTTTCAAGTGAGAGTACCACGACAATAGAAAAACAGTCTAGTTACAGAAGATATATGTCATTGCTGTTATGAAGTGAAAAAAAAAAATCATATCCTCTGAGTAAAACAATAGTGAAAATAGCACAAAAAAGCAAGCTATTATAATCAGTATTGTTTAGACTATCTCATTTATAAAAAAAGTTCAGGGCTAATGCTGTGGAGGTTTCTGACACTGGGCTTCAGATACCTGGAATGCAAAAGGAATTGAATATCCACCAGTAATCCCACTATCTATTTTAATTGATACCTAGAAACAAATAATATTCTGGTCTTTCTCTTCAGTCAAGTCTGAAACAAGTCATTCCCAAACATCATACTGATGACCATACAGGTGTGTCCCTCCCTTTTTTCCTTTCCCAAACTGAACAACAGTATTGTATGGAATAATCTATCTACTTATATTGCTCAGCAAAAACAATCATGAGGAAGAAAAAACAAACCACCACCAGATCATAAAAAAAGAACTTCCAAACCACAGGACAGGCATTATTTCATATCATAAAGGAATGCTGATGCAATGACACAGGTACAAAAGCTCTTAATGTAAGTTTTAGAGGATCTTTTCTAAGGTGATTTGTACAAAATTTTGGTATGGTGATAAGCACTTGCAAAAGAACCACACTGACATTGTGTTAAGTAATGAAAATCTAGGTAAAACTAGAAAAGTGGAAGTTTCAGAGACTAGCTGCTTGAGTTACTAGCCAGAAACTACTCTGACCTAATAAAACTCAGGAAAATTTTCTGGATATAAGTTCCAACTCACATCCCCAGTCAGGACATACCCAGCACTGCTTACTTGTTGCAGCCAGTGAGCCCCAGGCTACTTTGTTAGGGAAGCACCAAACCATCACAGGCCGCTTTGGTGCTTTTCTTTCTCCCCACTTCACTTCAACATCACTGCTAAGGCACGCATTGGGGAATATCAAGACTCATGAATGAGACACTACTATTATCTAAAAACATACCCAGAAAATGAAGAGGCCAGACTGACACCATCAAGAAAAACCCAGTGGGAAGTGAATAACCTGGGTGACATAGCAGTCTTATGGAACAAATCCCATCTTGTGGTTCACACTTTTATTTATGCCAATGCAAGGTGTTATCTCTTGTTGCAGGACAATGAAAGCTTCTCTGCTTTCTGCTGTCCACGTGCATCCTCTGTAGTAGGTGCTAAGCACTTAAGAATGCTCCACTGTGATGCGAAGGTAGAAGGCCTTGAGCTTTTAGCTTGCACTTCAATCATCAGCTCAGCCCTGATTACACCGAGTATCACTTGCATGGAACAGCACTCCAACATGTAGTTTGATCCAATATAAGTAAGCCATAAGTAGCTTCAGATTTCCGTGTAAGAAAATGCTGTATGAACAGCTCTACATGATACTGTTTTTCAGAAATAATAGTATTAATTTTGATGTACTCGAAGTGAATAAATTGTCATCCCTTAGTGGACACTATCTGCTAGCAATATTTTTTGAACCCCTCCACACAGAATATATCTTTAATCCTATTACTCAGAAGTCCATGGCAAAAAAAAAGAAATGCAAATACACTATCCAATCATGTGAAGGCCAACGGCACCTGCCCTGAACCAGCAATAGTTTGGCCAGCAGAACCAGGACGCTGATTGTTCCCCCAAACTGGGCACTTGTGAGGCCACACCTCAAATCCTGTGTCCAGTTCTGGGCTCGAGGTGCTAGAGTGAGTCCAGAGAAGGGCAACAGAGCTGGTGTAGGGTCTGGAGCACAGGTCCTATGCAGGGCAGCTGAGGGAGCTGAGGGTGTTTAACCTGGAGAAAGGGGGGGTCAGGGGAGACCCCCTCACGTCAACTACCTGAAAGGAGGTTGTAGCCAGCTGGGGTCTGTCCCTTCTCCCAACAAGAAGAAATGGCCTCAAGGTGCAGCAGGGGAGGTTTAGAATGGATATTAGCATTAGAACAGGCTGCCCAGGGCAGTGGTGGAGACACCCTCCCTTGAGGTATTTAGGTGCAGATGTGGCACTTGGGTTATGACTGGACTCAATGATCTTAAAGGTCTTTTCCAACCTAAATGATTCTATGTATAATTTACCCTTCCCAACAGATGCTCATTGCTTCCAATAAAATCTAACCAGACTTGCTGTCTTCATTCCATGTGCTATTTTTTACCTTTCTCAGATATTAGATAAAACATTCAATCTCAGAGCAATCATCAGTTTCAAAACTTTCCTTATGCCCTCCATTGTAGAATTCCAATCTATTGAGTGCTTTAGAGCCAAGTAATTTTAAAAACACACTTAAAAGAGTCTGCCTTTTCTCTTTATTTTGAAGCAATTCTTGGCAAATTGAACTGTTTCAACAGTAAGAAAATATATCCTCTCCAAACACTGTTGAGACTGTCAGGGTATGCTCCAGAAAAAGCTTTAATGTCATCCTCCATGGAAAAAATCAAACACAAGTTTCAGCATTCTGAGCAACCATTCTCACTTCTGAAATAACACACAAGAGACAGCTGCTATTTCCACCCCCTTTTGGGAAGGGCGGGGAGGAATGACTTAAAGAGCAGTAGGAAACAAATTTTCTTCTCTCCTGGTGAGGTTAAGAGACAACAAGGATAACTGGCTCCATGCTCACCAAGACATGCAGCTCATCTCCAGGAGACCAGCTGGCCATGTGAGTTGTCAAACTGCGTTACCCAGCAGCCAAACTCAAGACTGCTGAGTCTGTCACAGGGACAAAGTGAGTGAACATAACTTTATCTGTGGTGGCAAGATTGATCAGTGTAGCCTGGATGCACAGAGACACTTTGGTAATGAACCAGCAACTTGAATCCAAACTGGTTTTATGGTGCTTTAAGGCTTACTAAAATGCTCAGCTCTACAGAAAAGAGCTCGTCATTGCAGGGCTGTTCAAATACTGTATTCCAGCAGTTTATTTGGGGCAACTACATCTTTTCTCCCTGAAATAGCTTGTAAGAGATTACCTTAATGTTCCAAAGGAAACACAAATAAGTATGAAAAATGTGTTACTGAGGGCATTAATTGCACTTCCTGCTGTTGAAAACTTCACGACATTTAACATATCATTACTGAGAGTTATGAAGTAAATTAAAGATTTCATTTTCTTAACTACTTCAGAGTCTGTCACTGAGACAGTCTGCCCTCCCAACCCTCACTTTCCTCATGCAAATCACTCCATAACTGCAAAATTACAACTGAACACTGAAGATCATTCAAGTGTTTTAAAAACTCAAAAAGAATGGAACCCAAGCCATCACAGAGCAGTAGCAGCCAGACTAAAACTTTGTCCACATTACCCAAAACTGACCATATTATTTTCTTTAGATAACCTAACAGTCCTCTTTTGAAAGGATATTGCATCACTCATTTTTCCAAGCATACAGTTTTAGTGACCAACCCTCGCTTACCTCAAAAATCAGTGTAGCATTGGGAGGTATCTTTGGGGGGCTCCCAGCTGAGCCATAGGCATATTCTGGTTTACACGTAATCCGACATATTTCACCAATCTTCATAGTGGCCACAGCAATGTCCCATGCTTTGATCACCTCACCTGCACAAGTCAAATGCCAATCACACATGAAAAGCATGATCAGATGAAACTCAGCATCATCACTTTTAGTACACAAAAGCTAACGCAGCAAAAATACTGAAGAATTCGTGCTACTCTCATTTATGTACACAGGTTTTACGCCTAATCAAATTGTAAAGTTTCCCAGGGACCCAAATTTGGCCCAAACGTTTCTTCATTCTAGGTGTAACAACTCTTTTTGTAGAATAACAGAACACAGACAGGGGCTGAAGTGCTTGGCACAGTCTCAAGTGTGAGGAAGTAACAATAAACTCTTCTCAGAGGAAGGCCTTAGGGTGAGAGATTGCCTGCTCCTGCTTTGAAAACAATCCAAAACAGCAGCTTTTTCTGTCTGTACTTTATCAGTTGGCAAAGAACCACACCAGTGGTAACTAAAAGTTACACACATTTGTAACAGAAAGGGGAAGGAAAGTAGCGGTATTCCTTCCAAAGGGAAGAAAAGCTCTAACAAAATCCTCCCTCTTACTCAAGCCCTCCTAATTGCTGCTCCTTTCCACTCATCAAGCAGCCTTTCTACTAGTTTTGTATTAATAGGTACACTTAATATCATCTCAAATGGCAGTACAATTAATTGACCTCTTTTTAAAAAAGGATGTATTATCTATTTTTTAAAAAGTAGAAGGTAAGTAACTGCCAGGGAAAAATATAAGATTGAGTAATAAGATTTGCTGGAAAAAGGTCTGCCCCCAAAAAAACCCCAACCAACAAAATGTATATTCTGGCTATTTAACCACCCTTTATCTCTACATTTCAGGGCAGATTTGCTCCCCTGGAGTGCTTTGTCTGAAGCCTGTGAATTCTTCAGCAGGCCTCTCAAGGGGCTACACAGCTTTCTCATTCAGAAAAATCTCCAAGGCATTCTGACTGGGCCATTTTTAGAGAGGAGACTCTGCAAACAAGTTTAAGTAGCAACTTTGAAAAGCAAAGGAGCCACACACACACGGAAATCCCATCTCAATTATTACCAAAACTGAGCAACACTAAACACAAGATATTACCTTTCCCCAAGTCAAATGAGAATTTGTCTCTTCTGTCCAGACTGGAGTCAAATTTTGTGCCATCAAGAAGCCATCCTGTGTAATGGACAGTCACTTTATCACCTATCATTGGAGACTCCATCCCACTGCCTTCTCTCTTGACAACCTGAGGAAAACAGCAACCAGCATTAAGATCACAGAAACCAAGTCTGCTCACTGCACATGAATCACAAATACCTAGATGTATGTGTTATCTTCAGTAGATAAAGGATTTGCAGGTTTCCTTCAGTCACTTGGAAATGGACTGACTGTTCTTTCTGCAGATTAGCAGTGCTGCAAATGCACAACCTCAAGATGGCTGTGCTGTGATACAAGCATTTAATAGGCAGCAGTTGGCACCAGCTTACAGATCTCTGCATCCATCCTTGGCCATGTCACTTACCTTGCCTCTACAAGACTTTAAATGTACTTGAAACTTACACTGGCAAAGCATTAGGCACGGGTTTTTTTTCTTTATTCAAGTATTTGCCTCATCACCGTTCTATCATCACACCCGAGTTGAGTGTTCTAGGCAAAACATCATAAACAAGAGAACCACGTGGTCCTTCCCATGCAAAGTCTGTACCAACACATAATCTGAAATTATTTGAGTTAATCCAAGCACTTTAAAGAAAGTTAGCAGAGTCTCACCCCAAGCAGGTTCGTTCTATCAGCCTACAGAATAACACTTAAAAATTACTGAATTGCAATAATTTTGTCTCCCCACAATTCTGACATGGATGGCCAGCTACCCTGTCTCACATACAGTTGCAAGTATTTGATTTTCTTCGCGGGGGTTCCCCAGCCTGCCCAGCAAGACAGGTATAAAAGAAAACTACATTATTCAGAAAGTAAGATGGGACAATCTCTCTGATGTACATTTGAAGTTTTTACAAAACCAGAGCATAATAGTGACATATAGGCAAGGAGATGAAACCATAGGGTTTCAAAGTTCAAATCTGAATTTTCTCCAATACCAATTGAAAGCATCTAACTCTGAGCCAGTGCTTCATTATCTCAGCCAGGCAAAAGGGGACCAGTGGAGGACCCTATTTGCTTGCATCACAGAGACCTGGAAAACATTCTGTTATGCAAGATATTCAAGGGCACTTACAAGGCGTCCCTCCTTTAAATGTCATGTTTCTATACCAATCATGTTTGTCACTGAAGGACACAGACCTTTGGGAGTCTCCTTCACAAATTTCAATTTCCTGCAACCCACCACTGCCAGTTTCCCACCTGGCCTCCCACCATGCCTGTGACTGACTGTGCAACTGAAATGCCAGTACCCTTCAGCCAAAGCCAAAGCGTCATCATCGACAGCTTCTGTCAGACTCTTAACAAGCTGAAAGCACCTCACTGCATAAAAGAAAAAAACCACAAACAAAAAAAACCTAGAAAAAATCCTACCTGCTGTTTCCTAAGGAGAGGGTGCTCAGCATGAAAAGGGATGTCTGACCTCACACAGCAAGCCATCCCTTTAGCCTATACCAGCACTACAGCAGTTGTTAGCATTAGAAAACTAATCTTTGACGTCTTCCCAAGGAAGACAAAAGTTCAAGCAACCACTCTCACAGAGATAAGGAAACAGAGAAGTATTAAAAAAACCCACGTGAATCAGGTAAGCAACCTAACCTACATCATGCTTAGACATATATCTATATAAAATGGATCCAAACTAGCACTTCAAAGCAGGCGGTATAAAGTAATGAAAAGCTAACTGCATTTACTGGAAATTTACTAAATTTTACCAAAGGCCATATTCTTGTAGTGCCATACCAATGTATTCTAGGGTAACAAATACCTCATTTTCATTATTTATACAGTATATTCTTTTGCATTTCTTCCACTTTGAAGAGACTGAAGTTTCACTTCTGAATATGGCAATCCTACTTTTTCTAAGGTTTACATTTCCTTTTCAGATTGAGAAACATGATTTTTCAGTTCATATGGGATTTCAAATAGTTTATTTCTCAACTTAAGTACTTATTCTAGAAATTGTGCAAGCATATTCAGCAGCATCAGGTAAAAAATTGGGGACACTATTCTGATACAAAGCTAATGAACAAATAAACACACTCCTGGAGTCACTGCAACAATACCAGTACAAAACTGGCGTAGGTTAGTTCAGGGCTAGACCCTTGATTTCAAGGGATGCATTTTACACTCCAGCAATTATGAGAAAAATACCTATGAAGGTTGGACTTCATGACCTCTACAGTGTTTTGTTTATCAATTCGCAATCTCAATTCTTGTGACTTTCACAACCTCAGATCATTTGCAAGTATCTTCTACTCCTCTCCTTCAAAAAAAATTAAGTAAAAAACCCAAAACTCCCCCACCTGCTGCTTCCCCATCATCAAAAAGCTACTCCTTGAATTAGACATATCGTTACTACCTACCACGCTGCGGGCTGCGGGAGGCCTGGGCAGCCATGCAGATGAGAACTCTTATCTGATACCGTATTATGTGCAAAATACAGAAATTCTCACCTAAGCATGCTTAAGCTAAGCAGGAAACACGGGAAAGCAAGAATATAGACGCCAACATCCTCAATCTGCTCCCTGATACCTCTCTTGAACGGGAGACAGCGCCTCCGTAACGAACCCAGAATTTAAAACCAAAAGGCTCTAAAGGTCAAATCCAGAATTTTGCCTTTAATGTGGCGCCCATTTCTCCTTCTGAACACCGTAACTCCAAAATTTTTACTGCGGTTGAATAACGTCTCTAATAATCGTTGAAGATTTTAGTGGAGCCCAAGGAAGTTTCTAGAGATATGGAAATAGGCAACGTCTAACAGAGGAAGTTCGCGCAACTCCCCCTCACGGTATAAATCCTGCTGCCCTTATCGCCTGGCTCCCCAGTACAAAGGAAGCAGCCGCTCCGCCGGAGCGCGTGGCACCGGCCCCGGCCGCGCCAGGGAGCTGCCCGCCCGCCGAGCGGCACCGGG
>VZRN01001462.1:0-36131 GCA_013397935.1 Dasyornis broadbenti | reverse complement strand
AGGGGCGGCAGCGCCGGGCACCCGCCGGGGACAGGCACGGAGCACACGTGCCCCGCCGGGGCTCCATCTTTAATTCCCAGCCCCAGACACGTGCTGGGGGGGGCGGGGATGGACCCGGACCCCCAAGACCCGCGCTGAGAGCCGGACGGAGAGCCCGGCCCGCCTCCCCCTCCCGCATCCTCCCCCAAACCGCGGGGGAAAGCCCAAACGCAGCGAGAAGCGCCTTTTCCCTGGGCAGCTCCCCCGTGACCCCGAGCTCTGCCGGCGCGGGAGGTGGCAGCCGGGAGGAGCGGGGAGCTTGCCGCCGCGTGGGAGCCCCCGCAGGCGGCCGGGCAGCGCTTGCGCAGCCGGGGCGCGCTCCCGCCCTCCGCGCTCCCCGCCGCTGTTGTTTAATCGCCCGCGCTGCGCCAGCCCTGCCTGGATGCCCGGGGACCGCCTCGTCCCCTTCCCCACAGGGCACACAATGGGCCCGGTGGGGCCAGGGCGCCCGGGGAGCACCCGCTCGCAGGGTGAAGGGAACGATCCCCCTCTCTCCGCCTCCACTCCCCGCCAGCGCGGGGACCCCTCCGAGCTAGCGGGAAGGCTGGGGATGAGGACCAGCCGCCTGGTACCTTGAGAACGCCCTCATCCTGCTTGGGAGTGATGTCCACCCCTTCCAGGGGAGCCCCGTCCGCTTTCATCTCCTCCGCCGTCATGCCGCCTGCCGATGCCACCTCTGCGCAGGGAAGGGCCGCCTCGCAGGGTCGGTGCTGTGGTGGGCGCCGGGATGGGGCTGGGACTGCGCCTGGCTGCGCCTCCGGCTCCGGGCAGCGCGGGTAGGGGCGGGCGCCGCACGCCTTCTTCCCTGCTGCTCTCGCCGCAGCGCCGGCCCCTGGCCGCCGAGGAGGAGGAGGAAGGGGAGGGGAGAGGGAGGGACCGAGAAGTTTCTAGAGCGGCCGCCGGGCTGCCGCAAAGCGCCCGGCAGTGCCAGGGGCCGGGGTGAAAGTGTGCGTCGCCCCCCAGGGGCGGAGAGGCCATCGCCGGCGGGGCGGGGGTAAGGCTGCCGCCTGGCCGCGATACATTCCGGGGCGCTGGGGGGCGAAGGCGAAAGAACAGGAGGAGGAAGAGGAAGACGAGCTTATTTATGACAGGAGGGAGGCCGCGTTTTTACAGCGCTGGGCTTGTAGGGCAGGTGCGCCCACCTCTTGCTGGTGATGCAGGGGAGCCCGGCCCGGCAGCGAGGAGGAGCTGCTGCGCCCTGCCCTGGGGAAGTTTTACAGTAAGCTGCACTTAAAACTAACCCTCCTGCCTCCTCAGTTTTGGCAGCCCTGGGCAGATGCGTGGGCTTCTATTCTTTTCGCGGTAGTACCACGCGGTACTGAATGGTGCCAGGAAAGGTGGTACAAGTGGGCACAGAAGCACTGTGCCGGGAGCGAGCATGCAGCCCGGGGAGCTCGGGCATCCATTGGTTGGGGTCTCATTAGGAGCCATGTGCTTAAAAATGATTTGTTACCTAGGTCCAGGAAAGGTAAAGACATGCATAGGGCACAGAGCGTAAGTTCTACGGCTTGCCCACCTGTACCCGTCCGGATAAAGTAGCACTGTTTTGTGCGTCAACCTGCTGCTGGAATATTTGGGGATCCATAAATAAAAATAGGTGCTCCCTCTGAAAGTGAAGAACATTAGTGCAAATATGCAGGAATTAACAGACCAGTCTATTTCTGGGCTACTGAACATCTGTACGTGCCTCACGGGTGGTATGGTACTTTCGGCCATATCATTTGCAAGATCTAATGATGTAAAATCAGACTAGAACCTTATCCATCATCTTGGCCATAAATAACGAAAGCAAACGAGTTAAGTGGGCTCAACCTTCCCCTGCAAGGCTTTAACACCCGCCCCCCGGTCCCGCAGCTTTGCCCACTCCTCGCATAGGGCGGCACCTTTCCCGGCTCTTCTTGAACTTTCCTTCCCACCCGCTCCCTCGGCTTTCCCAGTGGGTNCAGCAGCCGCTCCGCGCCGGCGGCTCCCGAGCCGCGCCGGGACTGCGCAGCCGCGGCCGTGCCGCGCCCCCGCGGAGCGCCGGGGAACGGGAGCAATGCAGAGCCGCACGCTGCTTTTGCGCCTGCCGCGCTTGCATCCCCAGCGTGGTGCTTGAGCCGTCGGTGACAAAAGCGGTGACAGAAGGTGAAAGGCTGGAGGTTCGCAGGCGGTCGCGCAGTGTCCCGGAGCTGCTTTTCCAAGCCGCGTTGCCGTGTCGCGGCACCGGGCAATGCAAATCGCTGGACTGTGAGCTGGCTCTGTGAGGATACAGGTTGCATCTTACCTGACCGTGCAATCTGGAGCTACTCTGTGCCAGCATAAAGCTGCGTCTGTGCCTGGTGCACACTGACTCCAGCAGCCTGAGGTGAGCTCTGCCGGTGCCAGGGGAAAGTAGTGGCAAAAGAGACTAGAAGAACCCATAGTTACTTTGGTAGCTGGGTGTCAACTGCAAAATCTACAGGTTTCCCCTGAGAAAGAACATGCTTTTCAACCCCATACAAACGTACACTTTAGGTTACTTTCAAACTGAGTAAGTAGGGAGAAGGCAGAGAAGGAAAGAATTGTGGTTTGTATATGCATTTGGTCTAGAAGCTTCTAGCTGCTCTCGATTTGCAATTTAACATGGATGAGTTATTTGATTGCAGATTAGATCTGTAGGAGGTACAAAGCTGGTTCTGTGCATAGACTCTAGACCCTGATACACTGAGGAACACAAACAGAAGCATCTAAGCTGGTTCTGGTCCAGCAGGTCTAGCAGGTCCTATTGGGGGAGGCACAGCAAACACATAGATAATTCTTCATCTAATGAGTCTGTATGGTGCTAAATTTAAAATCTCCAGTCAGCACTAGCACACAAGTTCTCTTACGCTCTCAATTACTCTGACATCTTTTTTTAATCTAAATTTTCTAACAATAAACCAACTATATGTTCGTTTAAAATAAATATTTGCAGGTCATTCTGTCTTATGTTTGGCGATTAAGTTTCTGTTTGGAACTGGTACTTTTTCAGCCATGTGTTTTATACTTCATAATCCAGCATTTAGAAATTCCAGTATATATAATTAGTGCCAAATTATTTACAACTGCCAAACATGCTGGAAGCAAGTTTAATAAAGTGATAAGTATAGAAAGGAAAGGAGGTCTTTCAGTGGAGATCACTTACAGATGTTATATATCTCATATTTCCAGCCATCCCACTGTTTTCAACATAGCAATGCAAGCTCTTACATAAGTAATTTGAGCGAAGTATTCCAAGCTATGTCCCTTAGTAACTTTTCAAAGACCACTTAGATACTCTTTGAGGGCCTCCCTAAAGGGCTGTTTGTGCAGGGCTTTATGGAAAAGGGGACAGAGACAGCAGCAAAAAGACAATGAGTGTTTTGGGTGATGTCAATGCCGCAATACTTTCACTAGGGTGTGGATGGAGGGAAGGCAGGTCGGAAGAGTCTCTTTTTTAAGCCTGATTTAAGGCGTGGTTATAGTACGCTAGCATTGTACAGGAGCCTCATGTCAGGCCTGTTCTCAGAAGATACATTGTAGACGCAAAGAAAAGATTTCAGAACTTGATGGGTACACTTAGGTGAAGAGAAAATGAAAATTTTGGCAATAGCTTTCAGGGAGAAAGACAAGAATGCCTAAGGCAGCAGAGAACACTCTGAGCAGTAAAATGTCCTGAAAAAACAACGAATTGCAGCAAGTCTGGAACAGCCTCCTAGGACACAAAGCCAATGTAAAGCTAGTCAGCAACATGCTAGATTTAGGAATAGGTTTATGTAAACACTTGCTAAAGATAACAAGGTTTGGACAAAAGAAATAGAAGATGGCATATGGCAACACAGCTCAAATGTAGCCTTATCGACAGGTCCTGCACAGGCGAGGGCAGGGCTTGAGGTGGCTTAAAGCTCATCAAGAAGGAAAGACCTTTGGGGAGCTGTCAAAGGGTTGCCTTCCCAGGTATGCCATGGCTTGACTCCCTGCACTGTGTGGGTTGACCAAAGTCTCACCACAACAAGCTGTGGCCTGCAAATTCACTTGCCCAGCTGTGTTGATCGTGCTAGCACCACAGACTCTCTGGAACTGGGAAAAGAAGTGAGGAATGCATGTCTGTACAAGCTCAAAGATGACATTTCGAGATAACAGCAAACAGAATAACCAAAAAAGGAATGACCCTGACTATTCATTTATGATTGGAACAGGAACTGAAACCGAGCTCATCAGGAGCACTAGGTTCACACTCATTTGGCTTGAAAGGGCTGAGCACAAGGTGTAAGAAAGGAATAAAGGCAGAAGCCACACACTCTGTGTTGGCTAGGACTGGCCACCAGCTGACAGGTGGACTTACAGCCAGACATCAGCAGGGACACCCCTGACCCCAGCTGCCAGGGAATACAAAATTCAACCCAGTGTGGCTTGAGTGTGGTCAAGGCCTTCCTGGAGAAACTAGTACCAAAAAGGTAGCTCATACACCATGGGCAAGAGTGATAGTTTGTGCACCCCTGTTATTTGAAATAAGGCTTTAAAACATCAATTGATTGTAAATACCTATCTAGCTGCAGTAACAAGGAACTTAATAAACTTGTTAGGTTTTTTTTTACTTGGCATACATTTATTTTGAGGGATTGTTTGCTCACTCTCAAAATCCAAAAGAAACCCCAGGTGCTCATCTGTTGGGGTGTCACACTTACACTGAGCTGGAAAAAATTATGGCTTAAGAGATCAGGGATAGCTTTAATTATTTCCACTTACTGCATTATAAAAAAATAATGGTAAGAAGGAAGCAATGCTCAGTTTATGGAATTGCACATTTTTTGTTGTAATAAGCAGTGCTACCCTTGGCACAAACCTTCATCAGTTTAACCCTTCACTCTCATTTTGTGTGACATGTCCGTGATAGACAAATTAAGCTGCCCATCACCTGAGTTATACCTTGCCTGTTCGTCAGTCTCAGCTTCACAGAGTTGTCCTACTATCCCTACTTTCCCTTGCTCCCCAACAGGATATAGGAAATCAAGTCCTGTGCCATCCTTTTAGTTTAAGAGAGATAAAGTTGTTGTTTTTCCGTATTCTTTACCACATCACTGTGGAGTGCAATAGATTGGCATGACCCACATACAAAGAACATCAGACTTCTTTTCTGCTCCTATTCAAATGAAAGCAGTGATGTTACACTCATCCCCTGTGATCTGAGCAGTTACAGCAGGCATGCAAATGAGACTCAACCCTTCCAGCACCAGACTGGAAAAGAGCTCTGTGTCTGCATTTCTCAGGGATTTCTGAGCTGCTCTGCTCCCTCTTCACCAACAGATGTCAACACTTCTAAAACTATGGGCTGTAGGAGTTGCAATTAAGCAAGGTTTCATTTTAAAAAAATTATTATCTTGTAAAGTTATGATTTCTTCTGTGCTTCTGTACATTGATTTCTGTTATTTGGTGATTTCATTTTGGTGATGTATGCTGTCCTTCTTAGACCACAGTCATAGATTTTCAAGAAGACTAAATGGCACTTGTTTGTATAGACATCTCTCAGGATTCAGTGTATCCCTGTCTGTACCAATCATAGCTCGTTAGCTTGCTTTCAAGTCATAGAAGTTCAGTAAAATTAATTTTAATGAAGATGTTATTTACCTTTCCAAATGCCAAAATAATTTTAAAATACCTGGTCATGTTTCATCAGCTGCTTTCATTTTGTTCTTTCCTTGCCTTGAAAGCTATTAAGATTACTGGACAAATGTATGTTTAGACGTTAAGATTTTCTATTTCTTTGCATCCCGTTAGCCAATGAGCATACCCTAATGTGTCCATGTTAACACCACCAGATAGGATGGGCAATTCATGTTGTTTTTCCCTTAAACCACAGCAACAATTTACTAGGCTTGAAAATTGTAATGTTTTGTAATCTATTGCTGTGAAGTGCCACATGAAAATAATGCCCATAACAGTAATGACACATGGCAATTTCCTGATTGATTCTGCTGCGCTTTTACTAAAAAACCTCTTTTTTTTTAGGCTTTATCATTTTTCAGTCTGTTTCTTAATAACTCTTAGGACTGTCATGGTTAAATAAATACTTACAGTAGCTTCCTTTGGTAATTACTTTCTTGATCTAATTTTAGAGTTCTCAGTAATTTGCAACCTAATCTACTTTTTCTTTGCCTCTATTTCCCTTAGACAGATTTAACTTCGGGGTTTTTTTCTTTTATTATGTAACTCTGGAAAGGTTTTCTTAATGGATTTTTTTCTATTTTGCCTTTCCCATGCAAGCTTTCTTGCTTGGCTTCCTCCCACTTCCCCATCCCTTTTCACTGGCTGTGTCAGAGGAAGTTCAGATTGGATGTTAGGACCATTCCAGTGTCCCAGTACTGTAACCATAAAAAATTTCTTCCTTACAGCCAAATCTGTGAAATCCAAATCTACTCTCTTTCAGTTTGAAACCTTGTTACTGATGAACAGACATAATGAAAATACATATTTTTTTCTCTTCAGTAAATGCTAAACATCAGCATTCTTCTCCATGCTCAATTTGTTGATAAAGATGGGAAGAAGCAAGAGTCCACCAATGCTTTACTGCCTATAGACTTTGCAGCGTTCTTCGTTCTTAGTTACTGTGCAGACAGCTAGATTACAGATCTAAAGAGAGGAAAGACTGGAAAACCCATGGGCCCACCCTAACAAGGAAGAGCAGCCAAATCCCTAGAAATGGTGTGTCTCACTCACTTAGGCTGCCTGTGTTCTTAACAGGTGGGACGCTTCAGTGCCTGTCTTGCCTCTTTTGTCCTCTACCTCACAAATACTGCATAATCCCATAATTTTTACTCATGGACGTCCTCGCATTTTTTATACGGACCTTAGGGACTCACCCGAAAGTGACTGACCGCTTGACACATGAAATCTATTCCCATACTCACCTTTAGAGCTCCCCCAGGTCATCTGTCTCGCAGATATTCTTCTTGAGTGAACCAAGGGATATTCCTTCCTTTGTACCACATCTCTTTTGTCTGTATGTGATGGCTTTTGGACAGCAGATGATGGAATCTCAAGTCTGCATTTAATGAAACCCAATTACATTCCTATCACATTTTTGTCCCTTTTCCAGAGACAGAAGAAAGGCTAGGAGAGAATTAGTCATCTGACAGGGCTTGTAAATGTATGCTCCAATACCTACTCTCAATATTTTCAGCTCTGCAGGGAGCAGGAGGGAAGACAAGGAATCGAGACACTGTCATGGAGAATTTTTACTTCCACATTATAAAGGAAGGCAAATAGGATCTTCCAAGATCTTCCTCTTCCTTCTGTGTGTGCCCAGGTCTAGTGGTTGTTTCCTCCTAATTGACAGGAGGGACATCCATCTCAGTCTTCTGCAGCTTCCTTCAAGTCTTGTTAGACATCCATGTTCTCTGTCCCTGCTGAGTTTTCTCCCTTCTCTCTCTAGAAAGAAGAGATCATCTGTAGTTGTGTCTGCTCTGGGTCTAATGCATGCTCTTCCTTCCTTCTCTCCAGCCTGAAATGCTTAATACAGCTGAAATGGGTAAATTGTGATTACATAGGAATTGGGAATTCTTTAAATGGTCACAATTGCTTTTAGTTAAGAGAGTTAAAATCCTTTCCAAGACAGCCACACCTTGTTCCAGATGAATGCCAGAGAGCAGCAGTGTTCCTAGGTCAAGAGTGTAGGATGTTAGCTTTCAGATCCTGTGATAAGAAGAAAGGTGAGGGCTAAGAAGTTAGCTGAGCTTACATCAAACCTAGGCCTGTGGGTTGTCCCCATGTAGAATAAGTGAGGGACAGTCCCAAGCACAAACACAGGCTGGGTGGAGAATTACTTGAGGGCAACCCTGCCAAGGAGGACTGGAGGGTGTTGGTTTGATGTGAAGTTCAACATGACCTGGCAATGTGCATTCACAGCCCAGAAGACCAATCGTGCCCTGGGCTGCATCCAAAGCTGAGTGGCCAACAGGGCAAGGGAGGGGTTTCTGCCCTTCTGCTCTGTCCTCATGAGACCCCACCTGGAATGCTGCATCCTGCTCTGGGGTTCCTAGTACAAGGAAGACACAGACCTCTTGGTACAAGTCCAGAGGAGGCCACCAAGATGATCAGAGAGCTGGAGCACCTCTCCTATGGAGACAGGCTGAGAGACTTGGGGTTGTTCAGCCTGGAGAAGGCTCCAGGGACACCTTAGAACCACTTCCAGTACCTAAAGGGGCTACACGAGAGCTGGAGAGGGACTTTTTGTGGAGGCATGCAGTGACAGGACAAGGGGGCATGGCTTGAAAGAGAGCAGGTTTAAATTAGATGTTAGGAAGAAATTCTCTGCTGAGGATGGTAAGATACTGGCACAGGTTGCCCAGAGAAGCTGTGTGTTGCGGAGCAGAAAGGCCTTGCAAAGTGAGGGCCTTGTTGCCCTGGTAAAATCCTTGCTCACTTCTGCTACTTCGGCTAACCAGAGAGCATTCTGGGAATGACTCAGCTAAACTAGAGGTGAAAAACAAGTTACATAACTGGAAAACTATTGTTAGAACCAGTAAGTGCTCACTCTGTGGGGTTAGTGATTGGTTACACCTGAAGCGTGTTCCTATCGTGGTTTATGGGGGTTGGTTAAACACATTTGTTGTGCCTCACAAGTTTGTAAACACATAACAATGTAACAGTTTAAGAACCCTGGATTTTTACAATAAAATGTCTTCGCTTATCACCATCGTGTGGAGTCCGTTTCCTACAACCCCCGCTACTGTGGCTGCCCCATCCCTGGAAGTATTCAAGGCCAGGTTGGATGAGGCTTTGAGCACCTGGTCTAGTGGAAGGTGCTCCTGCCCATGGCAAAAGGTTTGAAACTATATGTTCTTTAAACTCCTTTCCAACCCAAACTGTTCAGTAGTTCTGTGATTCTGTCATTTAATATGAGTTGCTGAAACTATCCACCTGCTCCTCCTGCCCCCTGCATCATGGTCAGTGTGCCAGTATAGGTGCATTACTATTATATCCACAGAAGCCACCAAAAAAAAACCTTTAGTATTTTCCGAGGCTGTGTTACTACTTTGCTGCATGATTCGCAGTAAAACACCCTAAACCACTTAGACCTCGCATTTGCCTTTACATGTAGGGCTTCTTCAAACCCAGGGACACAAAGCTGGGATTTGGACTAAGCCAGCAATCGAGCACTAAGTTACTGGGCAGTGTAGTTTTTATCCTATGTTAATCAGCAGGTTTGACTCATGAATCATATGCAAAACAATAGTGGAGTCCCATGATAGTTTTGGTGAAAAACAGAGCTTCCAGGTGTGTCCAGAGGATAAGCAATACTGTCATTCATGATCAGGTGGCTGTTTCTAAGCACCCTGAGGCTTGTGACAAATCCAGATAAAGGATGCAGCATCTCCAGGACCTGCCATTTTCCTGTTTGCATGACAAGGATTTGCTTTCAGGGTAGCAAAATATGAAGTGTGTGTGAAGCCTGGTGTTGGCACAGGATGCTGCCAGGAAAGATCCACACCCCTTCGGAGCAGCTCCTTCCCTTGCCGTAGGTGTTGTGCTCAAAGTCCCGCTTCTGAATCCTGAATGACACAAACTGGGTGGGACTGGGTCATACTCTCATACCTCAAAGCCTTCCTGTTTGCACAGCCACAGCTGCCCCAGCTCAGCAGAAGAAAACTTCAGGGAAGAGCTGAGCCAAGCTTTCAAACTGAGGGAGCCTTAATGGAGCACTTGTCACTCGCAGACCTCAAAGGGCTTGGCAATCGAGGTCAGTACCACTCTCCTTACTTCAGAGATTGCAAAACAGATGAAACAAAGCTATGGGAAAGGGAAATTATTTTCTTGAGATTGTGAAGCAGTTTGGATCAGGGAACTAGGGCATGAATCTCCTGTGCCCAGATCTGCTCTCCCAGGTACTGTGTGCCTTAAACTGACAGTTATTCCAGGGAAGCTGGTCAGCTCCATCATTTTTGCTGACTCTCCTCCCCCTCACAGCACCTCCTAATACTAAGCAAGGCCTTATAGTGCCTAAATGGAGGTAGAAAAATAAAATTTTGGAATACCATGTTGTAGCCACTGCGTAGCTCTGTACATATCCAGTTAGGAGCTAAAGTGTGAACTGCATGTTTGAATTATGCTGTGCATTGTATTGATACAGACTTTTAATTTTCTAGCTGTTCCTGTGTAAATCACCTCTCCCATGCAGGTTCCTAGTAGACTTCCTGGAGCTTTTGGCACTCTCCCTCTTCAAATAAATTGTTAATGGGAAAGTGAATACCTTTATTTCCCTGTTTTCGTCCATAGAATTTGTTGAAACAGTCACTTTGTCTCCATAATTGTGATATACTTGTCACTTCTATTTAAGCTGTAAATAGTGTGATAACAAAGCTAAACAAGCAAAGAAACAAACCAAAAAAACCAACAAACAAACCAAATCCCTGAAAAAGTTGTGTCCACAAATCTCACTTCTCTTTGTTTGGAGTTCCTACTAGACAACAAAAACAATTGCTCTGGAGTTGTAACATCTGTTCCTTATTGCTGAGCTTTACTGTAATGGATGTTGCTCTTTCCACCAGACAGGAGTGTCCTGGAGATGAACCCCTCTGCCACTTATGAGCTATTAGTGGATGGTGTTGGGCCATGGGACTTCACTGGAGGTTTTGTTCCCTGTGAGCTGCTCCTTATTGGAGAGGATGCCTACCCTGTGCTCCTGAGTGCTAAGAAGCAGGTCCTGATCGCTGTTTCTCAGTATGGGAAGGGCCGGATGGTGGTTGTTTCCCATGAAGGAATCCTGAAGGACCCCAAGTTCTCCCAGTTCCTCAGAAATGCTGTGGAGTGGCTCAAGCCTTGCCCTGAGGCCCTGGTTGGGGTTCATCCTCGTTTGGATTCGCTGTCCCAGGTGCTGCTTGGGGCTGACACCCAAGTGCAGGTGGGGGCAGAGCTCAGCCCATCCCTGGGGGTGTTCTGTATGGACGCCTATGACAGCTCCCAGGCCAAAGGCATTGTGGGCTTTGTCAAAGGGGGTGGAGGGCTGCTCGTTGGAGGCCAAGCCTGGTACTGGGCAAGTCAACATGGCAAGGAGAAGGTGCTGTTCGAATTCCCTGGGAACCAGGTGACCAGCGTGGCTGGCGTGTACTTCACGGGAAATGCAGTGGAAAAAGGCATCTTCAAAGTCGCCAAGAAGATTCCCAAGATCCCATTAGTTGTCCCGTGAGTATCTGAATTGCCCTCTCTTTAAACCACTGCTCAGGTTATGCAGGTGAGTTGTTTGTAGAAGATTTGAGTGGTGAGAGGTGAGGATGATGGTGAATGCTGGTTCTTTAATAGCCAGGATGGGATGCAACTCTTGCCTTCCAGTTTAAAGGGGGACCTTCTCCCTGTTTGCAATTGGAAAGAATGCTGTCTTCAGCTGCTTCCAGGGCAGCAGTGCCAGGCCCGGGGAATGCATTTGCGGGGAAAGAAATGAGGGGAGCCATCTTTTAGAGCAGCCTGCCTGATCAAGTGTACCTGAGTGAAACACAGCAAAACATGGACAGGAGGAACTCCTCTCCCTCTCCCCCACATCTCTACATTCAGGGCAACTTTCCCACAGCCGAAAACTAGGTTGAAGATGAAGCAGCAGCCCAGCCCTCTGGGCCAGGCTCTGTCTGACAACTGCTAAACCTGTTTAGCCTGTTTGTTGCAGGAATTCACTTCTGCAGGTCAGACCCTGGAGCTGGCCAGAGCTGAGGTTGGGTGCCTCCTCCCTTCTCAGCTTCTAACACAGGCTGTGAGCAGGAAATCTCAGTTCTCTCAGTTTGTTTGGGATTCCAGCCTGGCCATTTGGGTCCAGGATTATCGGGTGTAAAACTTGGGGCTGTTATGCTGACCAGGCATTGGAGTCCTGGATGTTGTCCTGCTGTCTTCCTCCCCTTGCCAATTGCTATTCAGGCTCTTTCTCCTGCCACTTTCTGCTGAGTTACACAAGGCACAGCAGGTTCTCCTGGGAGCATTAGTGCTGCTGCACTTCCTCTGTGTGGCAGCTTCATTTCACTGCAGTGAAAGCCACAACAATTACAGTAGAATTCCCTACGAGTCTTTCCTTCACAGCATTTTCCTTGTGGATATAGAATACTAAATTTCTAATATTTTCAAACAATTAATGGAATTTGATATTTTTCATTGTTTACCAATAAAAGTAGTAGTGAGTTCTGCAGTTGAATCCAGTGAAATGCTTAAGACACAGCTTACAAATCAAGTTGCGTAATTAAAATTGGCTGGTTGCTCCTTGTTACCACCTGCACTGCACAGGCCTGTTCCCACTGCTTCATGCACAGGGTATGGAAGGGGGAGAGGGGTGGGGAATTCAGCAGAGAAAAATTACATTGCAACTAACAAGACTTCAAATGGCAACTAAAGTTGAATTAGAACTTGTTTAGGTTGCTTTTGTGGGGATTTTGGCTAAACAGAGAGCCACAGAGAAATTTAGATGTCTAATTTCTGTGTAAAACAACAGCTTTGTACATCTGAGCCTTCCTTCCAGCTTTGTGTGCAGAGAATCAGACTGGTCTGAGGCATGTGCTGTATGCCTGGGCACATGCTCTGTGTGACAAAGGGTCTCAGTAAAGTAATAACCAAAGAAGAGCTGCAGATTTAATTCCTGTCCTATGGGCATGAAAAAGGGCAGCATTATTTATTCTTACTGAGTTGGCTGCAATGGCCACGTAACAACAGATATTTCACAGGTGTTGAGGGAAAACTGTTTGGCAGAACCAGGAGAAAGTATACACAAAGCAAATGAGAGTAATTCAACATATCTTTCTCCACAGTGACATATAGGAGTTATATGGAAATAGCAGAGATAAGACAGCTTGCACAGCCTAATCTCTTTTTATTGTGAAGACCAACACTGTGAGGTAATGTGAGGTGTACGTGTTAAGGCTCTAATTCAACTTCTAGTCACTTACTATTTGTCTAGCTGTGTGTCTGCCTGTCCATGTAGCCCATTTGTCCTAGAGCTCCTTTCTCCAGTTCTCAATAGGGGCAGAGCCTGGGAAAAGGCACAGAGAAATCATTTGGGCTTGCCTAGTTGATAAAGGCTAGGGTGGGGCAAATGGAGAAGGTTTCTCTTAAAGGAGATATGCCAGTTTCCACATCATGTGCAGTTTAAACCTGCAGTTTAAAAAAATTTGAAGGGTCTGGTTTTTGAGTTTCTGCAATATATTTAGATGTTCAAGTGGCTCTTCAAAGTCAGAGATCTAGAAACTTCCTTTTGACCTATTTCCTTTTTGTAAATGAGTGCTGATGTTCCTCCAGATTTGCTTGGCTGTGAAAACAGGCTTTAAAAGAAGAAAAATGAGGTATTAATGGATTTTTTTTTTTTTTATAGAAGTGACAGCATGATATACTGGGGTAAAGGAGAAAGAAGAAGCAGGGATGGCCACTGAGATTAGTTCAGTTGATCAGATCATGGTGCTAATAATGCCAAGGATGTGGTTTTGATCCCCCTATTGGCTATGCCCTTGAGAGTTGAACTCAGTGATCGTTGTGGGTCCCTTCCAACTCAGAATATTCTGTGAAATCAAGAAAAGAACTCCTTAAGTTACATGTGTCCAGATGTGACACAAATCATTTTGTGCCAAGGATTCTGGGCTGGGGTCTCACCTGGATCTCTCTTGGTTCTGCAGGCACCATGCCCACCTGAGCCTTGATGCCGAGTTTCTCCTGCGCGGTGTGCCGGAGCTGGATTTGGCGACGGGGGGCACACTCTCCTCCTTGCTGGTGCACGGAGCCCTCTCCTTCCCGCTGTGCCTGGACAGCTCCCTCCGCTGCCTTTTGGCTGCCGCACGCTACGGCCGCGGCCGCGTGGTGGTGGCGACCCACGAGAGCCAGCTGTCCTCCCCAAAGCTGGCCAGATTCCTGCTCAATGCTGTCTCCTGGCTGGATGCCGGGAGGAAGGGGCTGGTGGGGGTGGATCCCAGGCTGAAGAAGCTGTGTAGCCTCCTATCTCAGGCAGAGGTGAAGTCACAGGTGTCAGAGCTGGCAGGTGACATCAGCGTGTACTGCTGCACTTCTTACAGCGACAGAGATGCCGAGAGGATCCACGCTTTCGTGGCAGAGGGAGGTGGCCTGCTGATGGGAGGCCAAGCCTGGTACTGGGCTTCCCAAAACCGTGGCAAAGCCGCTGTGGCAAAATATCCTGGCAACAGGATCCTGAACCGCTTCGGGCTGAGCATCCTGGGGCAGAGTGTCCGGGCAGCCAAGTACGCGCCTGTGGGGCTGAGGGAGCACTACCACTTCCGCAGGGCGCTCCTGCTCTTCACGCAGCTGCAGGAGCGTGAGGAGCCCACGGAGCCCCTGAAGGGCTGGCTGCACCGGCTGGTGCAGGACTGCACCGCCTTCCTGCACATCCCAGCCCATGACTGCCCTGCGTACGCCTCGCTGCACCGCATCCTGACCAAAGTGCTCCGGAGGAGTGGGATCCCCCAGGTCAGCAGGCACTGCCCTGTCAAGAGCAACTCCAAGGAGGCAG
Source organism: Dasyornis broadbenti (assembly GCA_013397935.1). NCBI lineage: Eukaryota > Metazoa > Chordata > Aves > Passeriformes > Dasyornithidae > Dasyornis > Dasyornis broadbenti. The sequence continues at coordinate 21,631 of VZRN01001462.1, read as the reverse complement.
CACTGCTCTGCATGGCGACCGAGCTGTCCCTCACCATGACAGACAGCGCGGCCCTGGTGCAGAAATCTGCTGCTGGGGTCTGTGCCCTCCCTGTCACTGTGGAAATTGATGGCACAAACCCAGGTGAGGAGTGTGTCTCTCTTCTCCTCACAGCATCCTGTTGCTGGGATCAGTGCCTGCCCTCAGCGTGCCTGTGTCTGTGTGTGTGTCTGAACATGGGCACAGATGTGCAATTTCGCCATGGGTATGACAGGAGGCTGACCTCAGTGAAGAGGCAGACAGGCTCCTTCTGTGGCCAGCCCTGATCTCAGCACCCTGAAACACCCCATGAAAGTCTTGAATCCTCCCTGTTGGTGCACGGGCACTGGCAGGAGAAGAACCCCTAACAAGTGGTAGGTACCACAGGGCACTTGCACAGCACAGTGGCTTTGGCAAGAAAGCTTCTTTGAAAAACCCTGAACTCTACGTTGTAGGTTGCTGTTGCTGTAGTTGTGCTGCTATGGCCATTTATGGAGCTATCCTACAAAGAGGTGGGAGTCAGAAACAAAAAGTTTGTTTGTTATCTAGGTAATTTCAGCCTGAGTTGTATCAGAGCCCCGCATCTTGTTGTATCAGCACAGTGGAGGGAAGATCTGGTTTTGGGGGTGAAAACAAGACACTGGAAGTATGGTGGGAACTTTTTGGGCTGACACCACTGCTCAGGCCAAGGTATTGACTAATTACACCATGAATGATTTGTCTAAGTTTAGGCCTTGTATCTGTACCAGCTTGCTGAGATTCCTGCTCACCACCAATATATTCAAACTCTGGGTTAAATTTCACTGGTAAGCTTTATCCCCTGAACATATTTTTTGGTATTAGAATATGATTTAGAGAAGTTGTTTCCAAACTGTTCTAATGAAATGAAGGAGGCCATTCTGGAATGACAATGTCTGAGTGCAGTGGCTATGCAGAGGGAAAAGTTGTAGAATAGCTGCTCACTGTTTTAACACTAATGCATCAGGACAAAAGCAGACGATACTCAGAATTTGTGTCATTTCACATAAACAAAAAAGAAAAGCTAGAAAACCCTGAGCACCATTTCAAAACTGCCTTTGGTGGAAATTCAGCAAAACTGAGATGAACTAGTGAAACATTGTGATATAGTCCAATTTGCATTTTTCCTCAGGTTAGGTTTTGCTTGACAAAACTAGTCCTGCTTTCTTGGATGACCAGAAAGGTTGTGAGTGGGGTGCTTTATGACAGTTCAGCTATTTCTAGGATTTCTGGTGTTTGCATAGAAATATGCCTAAGTAAACCTTATGTCAGAGCTAGGGACTGGAACCTGCCCGATCAGTACAGTAGAGATGGCTCAGTTTTGCCCTGTAAATTGCAAGTGTTTAAAACAGATTTATGCTGAGGAGACTTTCATTTCCTCGGGAACACCGTCTAGAAACATGCTGAGTTGTAGTGGTATGGTGGGATACCCTTCTTACAGTTATACCCAACACAGAATGGTCTTTGAGCCTTTCTCATCACTTAATCAGCTAGAAATTACAATTCCTGTGGGCTGCAGTTGTGCTGGACCAGTCACTAAGGAAAAATGCGATGCCACTGTCAGTCTTTTGTTTAGGAAATGTTTTATGACCATTACAACTTCAGCCATGTGTTATACCACCATAGTTGGCACCTCTTATGAGGGCTTTAGGATAAGAGGACCTGAGTGTAGGAGGTGTCAGGGTTTTGGCTTTTTTTTTTTTTTTTCCTTATTTTTAGAAGATACTAGTAAGCACATTTAGGCTTGGCATTCCCAGAAGTTTATATCTGGGTGGGCTTCCTTGCCTATGGTGTGATGATTTTGTTCATTTCTTTGGAACTGTATTTGTGACAGGTTGGGTAAATGTGAGGTGGTTCTGTGACTGTAGAGCAAGGGAAGAGGAAAGGATGGAAGATTATCCTTCTATTGCAACTTTAAATCTCCAGGATCTGTAATGGTCAGGGACAAAGAAGTGCTTGACTGTTTAGGACTGTGTTCTCTTACCTTTCAGGAAAGACAGCCTGGAGGAGCACAGGACTCTACCTCCCCGAAGGACACACAGCAGTTATAACATGCCCTTGCCTGGTGGTCGGTGCTGGTCTGAAGGTAAGCTCTCTCTGCTTGGAGCTGGTTTACACCTCTGTATTTGTCGGGTGAGCACTCAAAAATAGCACTGAGAAGGGTTTTCTCCTTAGTGGCTTTTGTTACCTTTCCCGTCCTTTCCTGCTGCTGCCACCCTGTGGCACTTTAAATACTTTGTCATCATTTTTTCACCTTGTGTCCTCACTTTACTTTTGCATTCCTCCTATTCTGTGCTGTTGGGATAATTGAGTGTGGCTGCCTGAGGGCAGTTGTGTTTGCTCTGTTATTGTGCAAAGAGAACTGATCAAGGTGATTTTCAGAACCAAGGTAAGTATTTGGGCCCTTCAATGAACCAAACTTGATTCCACCTCTCCAGATCTCTCATAAATTCTTCCGACAGTGTTGTCACTACTGCTCATGTAGATAAATCCAGATCAGATAAGCACTGTTACTTGGGATCCTGTCCTCTGCAAAATACAACAGAGGCAAATGCTTACCTGCTTGGATATTTTTTGCAGTGTCCTCCCTGCAGCTGAAATGCGAAGTTACCTCAGGTGCTTCTGTCTGACCCTGCAGCCACACGCTGTTTGTTTTACTATAAGAGCTCCAAGGAAGAGGCACAATAAAAGAGGCCAATCATGATCACATCTCTCCAAATCACATTATAGGAAGTGACTCCGATGCTGGTGAAGGGTGGAGAAATGATCAACGCAAGTGCAGTGCAGTGGAAGAAGTCACTGCGGTACCCCAACCTGCTGGTGAAGGACGTAGATGAGCCAGAAATAATGGGAGTATAGCTGTAACACTGTCTGAGATAGGGACAGCATGAACTTTACCCTTTTTTTTTACTATATTTACTGCTTTTGGTCACCATGGGATGAAAATTTTAACAAGGCTGGAGTCAGAAGGCTGCTTCTGTGTGCATGCTCTGCATGGACAGTGCTGCAGCAGAGAGCTCAGGGTGCTGAGGTCAGTCTGCCAGGTCATACTGGCACACCTTTGACCAGCTGTTCTACATTTCTGCTTGGCAGGTGCAGGTTGGGTGTCACTCGGATGACCTCTCTCAAGCCAAGGAGCTGAAACGGGCACCAGTGGTAATACGCACCTGTGATGTTGCTTGCCAGAAACAATCCATTTCCTGCCTTTGGGGTGGCCTCATTTACATCGTAGTACCAGCAAAGAGCGTCCTGGGAAATGTGCCCATCACAGTGGAAGGGGCAGTCAGAGCTCCTTTCTTCAAGCTTGGTAAGTTTGTTTACCTTGGTCCTTTTTGCCATAGAGCTGCTCACAGATGCTGCTGTCCAAGTGACTGAAAGTAAAGATGGTCCTGTGCTTAGGAAGGTCTTAGAAATGCTTGGATTTAGGAATAACCAGATTCATTTTCCTTACTGTGTTATCCTCTGGGATGCCCATTTTTCTGCTCATTTCTCAAAAGGGTAGAAGGGAGGTGCCCAGGAACTACTGACCTGTCAGCCTCAGCTCTGTGCCTGGGAAGATCATGAAACAAATCCTCCCAGATGCTGTGCTGAGGCACGTGGAGGACAGGGAGGTGATTTGGGACAGCCAGCACAGCTTCACCAAGGGCAAGTCCAAGAAAGATGGGGACAAACCCTTTAGCAGGACCTGTTGTGATAGGACAAGGGGCAATGCTTTTAATCTCAAAGAGGATCAATTCAGACTACAGATAAGGAAGATGTTTTTTACAATGACAGTGGTGGAGCACTGAAACAACTCGCCCAAAGAGGTGATGCTTCATCCCTGGAAACTTTCAAGGTCAGATTGGGCAAGGCTCTGAGCAAACTGATCTAGCTGAAGATGTCCCTGCTCTTAGCAAGGCAGTTGGACCAGATAACCTTTAAGATCCCTTCCATCCAAAGTATTCTATGAATCTTTGCTTCCGGGTAAGTCACTTAGTCACTCTGAGCCTGATATGTGGCTGGAAGTAGGTGAAAGAGGTTTCACAAAGTGGGCAGGGTTTGTCCACACCAACATTTCTTGAATTGTCATTTCTGATGGAAACAGTTGTGGTTAGGGAGAGGAAAACTGATTTCTGCCACAGCAAAGCATGCTTTGTGCTCTGCCTGCTTTATTGTGCCCCCATATGGCCATCTCTAGTCCCTACAATACATCTCTGCTGAATTTCCCGTGTTTGCAGCAGTTTCTCTTCTACTTCTGGCTGCAATTTCTTCTTGTTCTCTGTCAGACCGAACAGAACCAGGGTTGTTTCGTGAAACAGCAAATCTCTTCTAGAGGAGAAGAAGAAATGAGACACTGGAGAAACTTGATGCTTCTTGTTCTCTGATGGAAAACAGGGATCTGTTCTTGCTATGCTGCTCTGTTATATGCCAGTCCTTTTCTGTTTCCTACATATTAAAGAGCCTGAGGGAACTTCCCAAGAACAAATTAAGGACTGGCTGTTTAACAGCCACCACCCTCAGTCATGCAACTACCACTGGTTTCCAAGAAATTTTCATGGCCATGGTTTCTTTCTCCAAGCTTGACCTCTGTGAGCATGCTCAGAAGTCAGAGCTGTGCTTAACTTATTCTCTGTGTCATTGCTGCAGGCGAGACCTGTGAAAGGCAGTGGGAGTCCTGTATCCGGCACTACCCTGCTCCCTGGGCAGAGCTGGCTGTCGAGAATCTCATCCTGACGGTGCCATCTGACAGCATCCGCCACATGGAGAACCCACGGCCGCTGCTGACCCTGTGGAACGAGATCATGGTGGCGATAAGCAAATTGGCAGCCGTACCAGCAAAATTTCCAAGGCCAGAGAGGATTGTAACAGATGTCCAGATCTCATGTGGTAGGTTCATTGCCATATGGCCTTCTCCAGGACTAAGAGGCAAGTGGCCTCTAGCAGCAGTGTCTGTTCCTTCAAGGTTAATTTGCTAAAACCAGACTGGGAACATATGCGAGGTATTAAATGACTGTGACCCTTGCATAATGGTGAGTTACTCCATCAGGGTGGAAACGTGGTAAGGCAGGGCTTGAAAGACATACTGACCTTTCCAGATGCCTCCCTGCTCTCAAAACTGGTGTTGTCTCCTCAGCTGTTCTGTTGGGGTGTGTTAAGATGCAGAGCTGCTGACTGCAGTGGCTTTAGCTCACATGGAATTACTCATTCTCCCTGCTGAATGCACTGCAGGGTCAGTACAGCTGGGAAGCAGTGACCTGATTTCTATTTTCCCTCTGGCTCAGCCACAGGACTGTTCTCATGTGTTCAGTGACAACTTTTAAACCTCTGTGTGCCTACTTGCTGGAGGTGGGCTCCACAAAGGTTATTGTGGGCAAAGCTTAGCCTGAAAAGATGTGTGCCTGAGATGATGGCAATGTGAAAGTAGGTCCAGCATTGCTGTCAAAGCCCAGGAGTGTGTATTTTTGCAGCTGATGTTCCCCCACTCCAGCTTTTCCAGTTATGAACTGAGTGCCTTTGATCTAGAATCAAATTATGTGGTAAATACAGACGTTTGCAGTAAAAATTTTGCTCAGTTGTTTTTCAAAATAAACTGGTTAAATTCATCATCCCACAATGAGACACGGGCTTGGCATGAACCCTGATGTCCTAAACTCTTGAGAAGCTACAATGGAAAGAATTTGTGGCACATCTTGGGAATGTTAAGTGAGCAAATGCCAGTTTAAAATATCCTAGTCTACAGACATAAAATTTCTTCTGGCTTGGGTGGACTATGTGGTTTCACACACATTTCTGGATCTGAACTTTTTGGGTGCTAGTGATTGCTTATTGCATATATCCCTCCTGTTAAAAAACAGGAAGGTCAGGTTCTTAACTAGTGCTGCAGAAACCAATTCCAGGCCATTCATGTTCATGTTATCTAGTTCCTTCAGGAAGGGAATTGCCATTCATGATCATTCACAAGGCACTCTCTAGGGTGAGTGCAAAGGGCTGCTTCTCCCCTACTACAACAGGTGTTTGAATTTGGGGGCATGGCTCTTGCATGAAGTTTTGGACATCTTCAAGAAGAAGGACCAATTACGGAAGAAGACACCAAGGAGACCTAAGTAAAATCCTGTGCAGTGCAAGTTTCTTGCCTAGCAACCTGCTTGGAAGTTATTTATAGAATAGCTATCCTGCAAGGTTAAGAACTGGCTTAAGTATGGCAGGCTTTGCAGCCCTTAGGCATGACAAACTGTGTTTTCTATGTGTCTCATCCACACCACTGACCACTGGAGTGCAGGCCTGCAGTATCCACACTCTGCATAGGAGCACTCAAGGAGTGCCGTGGTGCTGAATCACATTATTGCATGGTTGTGTTGGTGTCAACTGTGCTCAGCATGTGAGAGTTCAGGTGTGCTCTGGGCAATGGTCAGGCTTTTCTCCTCATCCTAAAATCCCAACCTCAGTCCAACCATGAGTGTATGTTTATGTATAAAAAGGGAAAGCAGTTCAGTCCTACTTTTACTTGTTTGACTCTTGTTAGGATGACTATTTGTTAGGGTGAAACTTGATGTATTTCCTTATGTCACACAGGGAAAAGTTGGTCATTCGTGGTAATAAAAAAAAGTTTTATTTGTGAGATGGAGGAAGGGCACTAGAGAAATGAAAAAAAGAAAAAAGTAATCATTTATGTCTGAGAAGCACTGAGGTGAGTATTTAATGACATGTCTCTCCTGCAGGCTGGATGCATGCTGGCTACCCCATCATGGGCCACCTGGATTCAGTGAAGGAAATGTTAGATGTGAAGCATATGCAAACTACTGGCCTTTGGGGTCCTATCCATGAGCTGGGACACAATCAACAGCAGCAGGCTTGGGAGTTTCCCCCTCACACCACAGAGGCCACATGCAACCTCTGGTCTGTCTATGTTCATGAGGAGGTGCTGGGCATTCCCAGGCATCAGGCCCATCAGGCACTCAGGCCGCAATGTCGGAAGGAAAGGATAAAAGAGTATCTGAAGAAAGGCGCTCAGCTAAAGGACTGGAGCATGTGGACTGCTCTGGAGACATACCTGCAGGTAACAGGGAGAAGTGTGTGTGTTCTTAGTGTAGTCAGTGTCAGAGGGATGCCTGCAGCCTGGTGACTGGCTGTGAATCCTTTTAAGTGTTTGATTACTGTCAGGTTTCATTTTGGGTCCAGAAAGCACCTGAGAGGTAAACAGGCTGATGTCTCCTGAAAACCTTTCCTTTGCCAAACTTGGGCTTAGCCACTCAGGGAGATGGTTTAGTGCAATGTACTTCCTCCCTTGTAAGAGAAACAGGAACTGCTGCTTGTTACACAATGTGAGAAAAGGAGGATCAAACTTGGGCACAGCTCTTAAATCCATAGCAGATTTCCTGTGGGACATTGGGCTAGTTGTCAAAAAAACCTTGGCATTGTAAAGTGTCTAGAAGGACCAGGTTTGAACAGTCTTCTGGTGAGTTACATGGCCAGGCTCCTTTATACAGAACATATGAAGAGGAGGGTGTTCGTATCATCCAGGGCACTGAGCAGAGCCAGCATAGTCCTTCAAGCAGCAAGAGGACGGGCTCAGCTTATCCTCCTGCACATGGAGCTGGATCCCTCACTGTGGTCAAGACTCTAAAACATGAACCCTGTCCTAGATTAAAGTGCATTCTCTCGGGAAGCATGCAATAGAGATCTCCCCCTTTCCCTTAATCCTCCTAGAAACTATTAGCCTAATGGAGAGAACACTCAGCCTGATTTTAACTGGGGACTGCAAAGCACATGTCCATTATGATGGCTTAAGCTACTGACTGTTGTGAGGTGCATATCCCTCAGCCCTCTTGTCTGGGAGCTCTCATGCCTTATATGAGCAAAAAGATATTTATTGGAGGAGTATTGATCCTGATTTTTCCACATCCCAGAGAAGCACCTGAATCATCAAGCTAAAGAGCCAACCTCTGGGGGATTTTTGGTGCAATGAATATCAAAATATTTATACAGAATGAAACAACTTTAAGAGGAGAAATTTTCCCCCCATACCTTACCAGTTTGGCCACTGCCTCGCTGCCTTACCCACACTTGTAGGCTGAGATCTCCCATCTCATTTCTTGTTACTAACAGGACTGCTGGAATAAATGTGACATGAGAGAATAGTTAAAGTTCCACAACAGCAGTTTTTCTGTATGAATCCCCTTTGTTCTTATTCTTAGCCAAAGCATGCCCTGTTCATAATCTCTTCTTCCTGTTTTCTCAATACTCCTTGTTCTCCTGTGCTCCTTCTTTCTAGGAATTCTGTCAGTGTCTCCTCTGATGCTTTTTCACTGTCCCCAAAGCACTAGCTTGTGTGGTAGGTTGCTGCCCCTCTTGGCTGCTCCCTATGTATCTTTGATCTCTGTTTTGGGAGGCCAGTGTAATGGGGAGGTGTTTTTCTGTACTTTAGTGCTGTTAGTTATGCTCTGAAGCCTGAAAGGTGGATGCTTTCATCTAAATTTACATTTATTCTAAAAGACACTGCAGAGATCTGTGGAATTTTCTAATGTGTGTTACACAGGAATAATACCAATGAAATGATAACTTAATTGTTTTTACACTGTATTCTTTTCCATCAGTTGCAGGAAGGGTTTGGTTGGGACCCCTTCACCCACTTGTTCTCTGACTACCAGAAAATGTCATCCATCCCAAAAGACAACACTTCTAAGATGAACTTGTGGGCACAGAAATTTTCTCAGCAAGTGAATAAGAATTTGGCTCCATTCTTTACAGCCTGGGGATGGCCTATAAAGAAGGAGCTGTCCGTGAAACTGTCCTCTCTACCCAGCTGGGAACAGGACCCAATGAGACCCTATAGACCATAAAGGAAAACTACCTAAATCTTGGTTCTCATACTAGCTGTGACCTATCTTTTTCTCATTGTGTGCTACATGGTATGTACTTATGTACTATGTACTTAGATTTATGCTGGATTCTTCAGCTTCTTGCTGCCAGTGAAGGCCAACCCCGACAGAAATTCATCAGGAGTCAGCAGATCAGCAACCATCTAAGCTATCTTCTGAAGGGTTAAATAATCAATGAGCTTTGTTCTGGGTTCTTCACCTCAGGAGGAATGTAATTCTGAGTCCATTTAGTTCCTACAGAACCTTTCTCTGATAAAATAGAAGTTTTCAGGGTGAAGCCGTTACTGGAGTGGTGTCAAGGACAATGTTACTCCCAGCTCTTTCATAATTGCTCAGCTATTAAGGGGTCTGGTATGTTAATGCTTAGCCCAAGAGCTCACTAGTCCCTATTCCTAGTAACCTATTCCTTATATATCAATAATAAAAAAAAAATCACTGTACACTTGCAGGTTTTGTATGTGGTCCTATTTTCGTGTCTCCATGCCCAGTTAAAAAAGGCGTAAATTGAAATGACCTAAATAGAAGTGGCTTTGGTGGTAAAGTTGTTCAAAGTTGAAAAAACCCACCATGGAAGTCTCTAGTCTGTGGTGTGGCCTCATAGATATCAATCATAGTGCCAAAGGAGAGCACATTAGGCCAAGTATCAGTCACAATTAAAGAGGCTGTGCAGGCTCCATTCTTCAGGCTTAGTAAGCGGTCCCAAAACCTAACTGTAGCAGGGGAGTAAAGGGGCATTTCTGTATTTACAGCTTTTCCCTATTTTCCTGGGGATTTTTGGGTTTTGGTGGGGGTTTTTTTGCGGTCATGTGTGTAGAAAATGTCAAAATACATCATGTCCCAGGAAAGTCTTTGCATAAATCTTTGCATTCTTAGTGCAGAAAGTATATTGATAAGATTTTCATTTAGGAATTAATCTTTTTCCATGTTCCCAGTATAATTATGTCTGAGACACCTTTAAAGTGGCTTGATATTAAAAACTGAATATCATCAACTTGCAGCAACAGCAGACATGGGGTCATCAAAGATGAGTGGACCCCTTGCCAGCATCCCAGGATCTGCCTGTGATTCAGTAAAACACAGTTACATCCAGATTAATTTATTGTTTCTGAGGCCATGCGAAGGGGTTTACCTGTGGTGATTCTCCTCTTTCTTCACACTTAAAAGTTCTTTTTAAATTGGCTACCTTTTTTTACCTGAATGCTGAATTAGAGGGAACTGACATCTCTGCCTGGCGCTGAACCATCTGTCAGTAGTGGCCCCCCAGGCTAAGCTGGCCACAGGAACATCATCCTGACAGTACCAGCTTCTGATGTACACCACATGGGCAACCCAGAGAGTCTACTTCCCTTCTGCAACAAGATGATGAATGCAATTGCCAGGCCAGCAGCCAAGGCCAGAAAGGATGGTGGCAGATGTCCAGATATCTCATGGCAAGTATAGTAACTAGGACATTTTGTCTTTATCTTCTATGGATATTGTAAGGGAAATACACAAGGCAGTAATGTTATCACAAGACTATGCAGATCCTCAAATCAGCAGATTAATTCCACCATATTCAAGAAGACTTCTTGAGAGACTAAGAATCTTCTGTGAATGTCAAGAGCTTGTATGTAAAAGTAACATATTCTGCTACTACATTTCAGACTGTAAAACACAGTGAAGGGAGACAGACTGGCCACCAAATGCCATGTGTACCATGTCGAAACTTGAATTAAGGCTTGTAACAGACGCACAGACAGCCTACTATGTAGTAAGACTCTGATGTTAGCAGGCATAGGATTGCTTCCATCAGTGGGGAAGTGAGGTTAGTGGTAGGGGGAAGAGTTGATTGTAAGTAGCATTTTGCTGTCTGTCATTTAAGAAACGTGCTGTTTAAAGACAATTCATGAGGCCAGTGGAACTGAAGTTTATTATGGCTGATAAGGAGCCTCCTAAAGGAGCCTCCTAAAGTCTCAGCACTATTTTCAATTAATCTTTGTTCAAGCATTGCACTTTTCTCAGTAGGATTGGCAGGTATTTTCAGCTCTACTTGACTGCAGCACTAGAGGTGTTTTCTACTACCTGAATTGATAAATTCATCAGCTGCCCAGGCCACCACTCAATAATTCACAGCTCTAGCAGCTTGACTTACCTGGTGCATCTGCTGTCAGTCAAGTAGAACTGATTCAGGAGAGGCTGGCTCAAGGGTAAACATTGGCACAGGTTGCCAAGAGTCAGAGGTGGTAGATGCCCCATCCCTGGAAACATTCAAGATCAGGTTGGATGGGACTCTGAGCTATCTGATCTGATGAAGATGTCCTTGCTTAATGCAGGGGAGTCAGACTAGATGACACTGAAGGTCTCTTTCAACCCAAATCATTCCATGATTCCCGGAAAAATGGGTGCTATGCTGCCATGCTGCATTTGCTCCTCCCAAGCATGTCTTCATGTCAGAAGGATTTAATATTCAATCATTACATCTGGCCTCGTATGGCTCTGAATCTAACAAGGAAGTTGTAATCTGTCAGCGGCTCTGCAACAATTGTGTTGAGATTACGTATCTGTTGCTTCTGGATTAAGTTATGTGGCTCCTTCTCTTAAAGTAACCAGCCCTCTGCACAGACACAGCAGATCCTCTGCACAGATCCAGGCAACACTGTCCACCAGAGGCCACACTGGTGGAACCCAACATATAAACCTCTTCCAGCTTCTGCCAGATGTGCTGAAACAAGTGGAGTGTAGCACTGTTTCAAAGATGTGAATGGCTCTGTATCCCCCCTGCACTACTTTGGAGCTGTGAGGAACCAGTTCAGCCTGTTGAATTGTCACTGAAGGAAAAAGAACCAAAGATAGCAAAATCCTATGACAAACTATTGGAACAAAACTTTTGAAGCTGGTTATGGTTGTCAGCAATACTCAGGAACTCATGGAAGATATTAAGGAGTATAGTAAGTTTGTTTGTCTTTTCTGAAAAAAGGAAATTTTTTACAAACAGCATGAAAACTGGCAAAATTGGAAGCAAAGTGATGACAGTTACAGTGAAAAAGTAGCGGTGGCCATCAGCAGCGAGTTCTACCCAAAGCTGAAGTGAACTGTGGAATAATATTCAATAGTAAAGAGCTGCTTTACTAAAACAAGCTGACAAGAATCTGCCTTCACAAAAAACAACAGAATAAAATAAATCACAGTTCATGTTTTGCTTTGTGGTACAACAGACACTGTCAGGGCATAGTGGAGGCAGCTGCTCCCCAAGGATTGGGTGGCCAGGAGCCAGCTGCAGTAACACAGCCAGCAGGACAGCTGGGGACCAGCCACAACACCTGAGTGAGGCAAGCAGGGCACACCTGGCACAACATCCAGGGCCCAGATTGCTAGACAAGTCTTCAGGGATGAGGCAGGTCTGAGGTCAAGCACAGAAATCAATCCTTGGGTCAGGGTTGGGTCCAGTAGTTGCCGGTCAGGCCCATAATGATGAGGGAGATCAGAAATCAAGCGAGGAATCAAACAATGGATCTGCAGGCAAATTAAACTAGAAACAGATTTACAAACAGATCATTTTAATTCAGGGATACTTCTTTCCTTTTCCTCATTTTCTGCAGTCACTGGATCCCTACCCCAGATTATCTCTCTCTGTTGACTATTAGTCTCCAACAGCGTGTATGTGTGCCAGCTCACAGGACTCCAGAAGAAACATGAGTCTGTCCTGATCTGTCTCTGAGTAGGACACTTCAGCACAAGAATCAGGGCTGCAGGGAAAATTTTTTGAAGCAGTCCTCAGAAAATGGGCTTGTTTTGAGTCATTTGTAATCTCAGCACAGTGCAAGGGTCATTGGTTTGTGGAGTGTTCCAGTTTGGGGTGTAATAATAAACCATAGCCTTTAGGCAGTACCAAAGATGACTTCTGATCATTGAAATTTTGGTTTTTTCTTTCTCTTTTTATTCCCCCCCCCCCTCCCCAGTAATACATTTAAGCCAGTCTTTCAGTTTTGTGCTGCAATACTTCATTCAGTAGCAACCAGGGTTAATTGACAGTACAATCATCAACTGTGTCGAGTCTCTAGGCAGGGACCCTGCATTTTGTGCTGACAGAAGACAGCCTTATGCATTGTAAGTATGCAGAGATATTTTAAATATGCATACTTATATGCATGGAGAGGTGGGTTGATATTTTTTATCAATCTTGTTTTGAACAATTGTAACAAGTGGAAAAAAAAAGCAAGGATCAAGCCTGTAAGCATAGCCCTGCCCTTTGGGATGAAGAGCACTTATATAAGTACTTGATTTTTGGTTTTGTGTGAATATAAGAAAGATAAGCTTGTTGAATAATCTGATGGTGTTAAAGGGCTACTTTGGTTCTTTGGTAGGCATTTAGAATTTTCGGGGTAGCTACACTTAAAAAAAAGAAAAATACACTGTAAAAAGATCAATAACTGAATTTAGTAAAAGATTTTGTTAAGGGTGCAGGTAGAATAATTCTAAACTTCCATACATGTACTTTGCACTGTGTTGCTTATGATTCATAGTTGCAAGAGGCCTTTGGATGGAAGCCTTCACTGAGATATTTTCTGAACACCAAAATATGCCTGAGCTCCCAGATGATGATGACTCAAAACTGAATCTGCAGGCAGAAACCTTTTCTTGTCTGGTCAGGAGGAATTTGACTCCTTTCTTTAAGGCCTGGGGATATCCAGTCCGGGAGAACCCTTGCCAGCAGCTGGCTGTTTCTTTCCCCAGCTGGTCAGATGATCCCATGAAGCAATGTATCTCCTAAGCAGGTTTTGACTCATGAAAATGTGATTGTCTGTCACAGAGCCAGGGCTCTGCAGTAGTTTCAAATGATATCTGAATGGTGTGGTATTATAATGAATCTGAGAAATTCCTCTGTGTTGTGCACGTGATAGAAGAGTTCGTTCTTGGCTCCCTTCCAAGTCTGCCTTTTTCTGGGTGAGTCCCACTTCTTCCTTTCCCAGCAGGAGTAATTTTAAACACAGAAGGGGAAACATTGGCTGCTTATTACCAATGAAAGAAAGCAACCCCTTCCCATTTTTCACTTCCTCTATTTCCTTTTCTCTGTAATGTTCTCTGTTCCAGACTTAACTCTGATTTCAGGTATGAAAAGTTTGTTAATTAAAATCATTAGGAGGAGAGTAGGAACGGGGGGATAATGTTACTTTAAAAACAGAGACATGTTAGGAGAAAATAAAGCTGGAAATAAATGGAAGAACTCAGGTGAAATTATAGCTACAGCAAAGAGAAATAAGAATGATCTTTTAAAGGAAGACCTTGATGGACAGCACAGGAAAGGCCTTGAGCTACGTTTAATGTTCTGAAAGGGGTTGCCTTCATGCTCTTCTTTCAGAGTTGGCAACTGTGTGGTGAGAAACAGCTTCTTTAGCTCATGTCAGAAGCAAAAGAGTGTTCAGGCAGTAAACGTACCTCCTTTATCCTCAGCTAGAGTAAATTTGCAGACATCTCGTGGATGTAAAATTGTGGCAACTCACTCTGCCTGAGTATCTGAGACAGCAGGTGTCTCACCTCACAGAATTGAATATCATGGCAGGAGTGCAGCACTGGAGTGTGTTTACAGTGGTCTGTTTTGATCTCCAATCTAAATAATCAAATCAATGTCCTGTTCTTAAATGCTATACTGAATTTTCCCTGTGTTACAACATGGCCTATAGGACAAGCCAGTTTTTATGGTGCATTTCGAGACCCTGAGCCAAGCAATTGTTGGTCTCGTGACTGTGTTTTCTTTTTCTAGTGAGTGTTACAGAATTCTTGCCTTGCTGTAAGGTCATTGATGCACCTCAAGGCATGGGACTGCAGTGACAGAGGCTCTCTGCATCTCCTCCTGATCACATAAATGTAGATCACAGTGAAATGGAGAGAGTGGCAGATGACTTGCTGTGAGCAGGAGATGATGCTGAAGTGGTGAACCTCATCATCAGCTGAGGCATTTCCAGGAAAAGAGCAGATTGTCCAAAAGCCTGTCGATATAAATGATTTATAATTAAGCAGCAGAATGTGAAAAAGCTTGCTCAGGTATATAAACTGATTGCATATAAAATAAAAAAGTGTTTGTATTTCCTTGTAACCTTGTAAATGGTAGAGACATAAAAGCTAAAGTCACAGGATTTGTTCTTAGACAATGTGAGATAAACAATGGGTAACCAGCTGGACAACTGAAGTGGGGGTTGTGGATCTCTTGGATAACAAGAACCTTGCAAAGCCAGCAGTACCTGGGTTACTACTAATACCTTACACTGCTCAGAAACATCAAATTTTAAAAGACAGAGCAAATGTGTGACCAGTGTCAGAACTCCTTTAAATGCCATTTTTCTCTTTTATTTTCCCTAAACAACATTGCATGCTCTTCATCTGTGGTCTAGCAAGAAAAGGTAAAAGGAAACAAAATTTAAAAGAAAAAAAAAACGGATTAAAGAGGAAAACAGTACGAGAGACAACAAGAATGCAAAGAAAATAAAGAAGTGGAGAAATAAATGTTGTAAGGGAACTTGAATCTGAGGTGGGATAAAACAGAAAAAGAGAAAGAGTAGGGGGGTAATTCTCTGCTTTGTCTAAAAAAAGAACAGACACCCTTGGAGGAAAATTTTACAGAAAAGTCCTTATAAAATGATAGTGGCTGTCATGAAAAGCACATACATTTCACTTTATTTCTTCACTTGGCTTGACAAGGATCGTTATTTATTAGAGGAAGTCAGGTGTGTCCTATAAAGGAAGACTCAGCTGTCAGAGCTAAATATAAAGAGAGCAGCATGCTCAGTGTACAGGTGTAATTAGTAAGTCTGACCATAAGAATCAACACTGGATGTCCTTCCAACATGGCTCTAATGATGTTTTTCCAGCTGAAGGCAGCATCTCAAAGACTGGGCATCATGAGCTTTCTGGAGAAAAACCAGAAGCTAGCTCAAGCTGGAGGCACAACAGAATTTTGTTGCTGCAGTCAGAGTACCCACACTCTATGGTGTGTGTATTCTCAGAAGTGAATGTTGCTGTGGCTCCTTTCCTCAGATCCAAGTTCCTTTCCAAAGCAAAAGTTAATGTGCCAAGGAGTGTGAGTATCCCGGTCTTGTTCTGAGAGGCAGCTGGGGTATGTCCACCTGAGAACAAGGGCTGCAGGTGTCATCATGAAGAATGCTATTCTGATAAACCTTTTGTCCTCCCCACCCAGCCTCTGGGTTCAGTATGCAGGATTGTCCTCCTGAAGCTTTCTGGAACTGCTGTACCTGACAATATGTCTTCACCTCTGCCTTGTGCTATGACATCTGCTGCCTACTGAATCAAGACAGACTTGAGAGGTAAAGACTGATTCTTTTATGTCAGAGACAGGCAGCTCCTTCTGCCAAAACTGTATAGAAGAGGGGATCAGGAACCTCCCTTCAGTGATTCTGCAGGCAAACCCAGTATTATCTCCCAAGATCCCTCTTTTGTCATGACCTCTCAAGAGAAACTCTGTTTTCCAAATTTGGGGCATGGAGTCTGTTTCTAGCAAGTTACATTTTCTTGCAAACCAGTCTCCTGGCATGAGTTTTGCTCTGCCCCATAGAACCTTCCAGGACCCAGAATTGCAGTTGCCCTAAAACCTCTGGTAAAACACTGGTCCCTCTCTGTGCATCTTATCTGCCTCTTTTTCTTTCTCAAAACCCTGTTGCTGTAATTTCCAGAACTAAGTTGGGGGAAATAAAAAAGAGAAGTCCATTGCAATATTTAGGTTTGTTGTCATGTTGGACAAGGCAAAATAGTTTTCTTCACTGTGAAAGCATCCAGCAACTTTAGAAACTAGGAGGCCAACACTTGCAACAGCCAAGGTCTTGGTCCAATGGCTAAACCAGAAACCTAGCAAATGCATTTCTTCAGGTAGAAGTGACAAAAATTTGTACTCAAATTCTTGATGAAAGAAAAAATCACGCAGAACTGATTTTTCAGGTTGTGTTTTTAATCTCAGACTGGAAACTCCCGGCTTTTCAAAGGGTATGGATATCACTGACGAAAGGGAGGAACATACAGACAGGGGTTTTGGAAATTTTAGGGAAACAGAGCACTTGCTCAAGACTTCTGTATATCTGATTTGTAGTGATGCTTCGGATAGGGGTCTTCCACCCTTTTCTCACATTGGAAATTTCTCCTTGGGGGACTCTGGGTTTTATCCTTCTTGTAATATTCATTTGCTTTCTGTCCCCTTTATTGTCAGGCCTCATCCTGTCACACTTCTCAGCAGAATCTCCAAAACCCATCTCCCTTCTGCTACATCCTGGGCAAACAGTGGCTGGCACTGAACACTACACAGTCTTCTCTGTTGCTGCCCTCACATGTCATTCTCCAGAATGTTCAGAGCCTTCCTCACATGCTCTGCAGATGAACATTATGTTGTTCCTGCTCATGGCCAGCCCAGCACCCTCACAGCAATATTCTCATCTACAGATGCCAAGCACACTACAAGGTGAAAACCTCTGTGCTGGGAGGCTGGGTTGTGGGAATCTGGGACATCTCACTCAGAAGATATCCTCATGCAAAGAGCAGAATTAACATTTATTAATTTTTTTTAACTTATCGACACAAAATGTGCCGAAGGAGAAGGAAACATCAAAGCCATGAAAAAATTCTTCCCTTCAGAGGAGGGACAAGGACACTCTACTGCATGCTCTTCTTTCAAATTCTGCTCCAGTGATTTGAAGGACCAGCATCATTTCATGAAACAGTGATGGCCTTTTCCACGTCACTGAGATGTTGACTGGACCAAGAGTCAAGGAAAGGACTGGACAGTTAGGACCCTCATCTCTGAAGGAGGAGAGTGGAAAGGGTCACAGTAGGTCCTTGACACCAGGACTGATCTCCAGCTTGTAAAGGGATGCAGGGGCACAGGCTGGGAACTGAGGTCCTTCAGAGTTCAGATTTTATGGCCTTCCTCAGAGTAGTTTGGCTGCCAGTTCACAAATTCGATAGCAACTTGTGAAGCAAAGGACATTATTCCAGTTCCTGTAAGTGTTGGGGTCCGTGTTTCCCTTGACATGAATTGCAGCACATTTTTCTGCAAAGAGTAAATTGGGCTCCCCAGGCTTCCAGAACCTGTAAAAGAAAGTTCCTCTATTGGAAATGCACTAGCACGCATGACAGTGGATGTGGCGTTACCTCAAATAGTTGTGGAAAAGAAACAGAAAGTTACTGTGACAGAAATCAGGAGCCATAGTTTTGACTAGAAAACTAATTAAGTTTTCTGACTTGCAGAGTAGTTGAAGACTACTTGACAAGTACCTGCCTTACACAATGTTTGGTCACTTGGACTGGGGGCATGAATTACAGGCCCCTCCTCACTCCACCAGATTACTCACGTGGCTGTCTTTTCATATGGAGTATGATCCACCCACTGCCACTGCCCATTGTTGTAAGCAGCTAAGCCTATGTAGTATTTTGTTTCATAGGTGTTCGTAACTTTTTCTTTCACCAGGCTGAAGAGGAACTCCTGGAAAAAAAGCACAATGTCCATGACATGCAAGACTGAGCACAGGGAGGCATCAGGAGTTTCTGTGGAGTGGGGCTGGTGGCAGAGGGAGGCTGCTGCTCCAGAGGTGCAGACAGAACTTTCCCCCTCCCTGGCAGGACAAGGAGGGGCTCTGAGTCCCCTCCAGGGCCCAGCACTGTGGCTCTGCCTGCTGGGTGCCTCTCTCAGCCCTGTGCACATACCTGCTCTGCCCTGCTGTTGATCACCACCAGCTGGGAGCCCATGCCAGTGCAGTTCTGCTGACTCTCAGCCCATGACATCGTATCAAAGGACACATAATAGCAGCTTGCTTGAAAGAATCTCCAGCCCTTCGGGCAGCACATCCAGACTTCCGCTGTGGGGAGAAAATATCATGCTTTTGAACAAGATGGGTTGTCCTTTATCTCTGTGAGTTCAGTGTAGGGTCCAAGGTGTTAGGGGTGGGGTTTGAACCCCACCTTTAGTCTGGACAGAGGTAAATGCTCCATTCTGCGCTCCACAAGTAAAGCTGTCAGCAACCTGGAAGGCTCCTGTCACAAGACCCCTGCCTGAAGGGCCTTTCCCTCTCTCAATCTGTCCTGCTGTGTCCATGCAACCTCTCTTTGGTGAGAGACCCCATTTCTGCCTTACCCTTCCTCAGGAAGCAAGATGGGAAATTGTTGGCTCACAGTGCTCTGGAAACACTTCCAGCAGACAAGTGTGGTCCAAGCTCTCAACTCGTGCAGACTGAGAGACTCAGAGCAACCTGCTCTGACAGCCTTGCTGCCACCACAGGCAGTTCCTTACACAGCCAGGTTATCCAAGCTTATCCAGCCAGGGTATTCTGCCTTATAGCCAGAAAGTCATACAATGGATTAAAAAGCCACAGATATATTCTTGTAAAATATGAGGTTGAACAGATCTCTGACCTGTGGTTGGGAACTTGCACTGCAGGCATTCCAGAACTTCACATTACCATCACTTCATGTGTGATTGCAGCTCAATCCAGCTATTCTGAGCTACTTAGCATCATCTCCCTCCTCTGTCCCTGACACTGACCATGATGTGTGTGAACAGACAGTGAGCCAGCACAAGGAGTGGAGCTGGATTGAACCAACTTGTATAAAAGCACGAAGCATTTACATCTAGATCAGTAGACCAGACATGCATTTGAGGGGTTGTGTGAGGGGAAGAGTAGAAAGGCTAGTCAAATGCAGGTATGGAATTACCCACCCTCTTCCACTGGCCTGGAACATGTTTTCATAGCATCCTAAGTAAAAATGTATAATACAGTATCTTCTTCCCTCAATTCCTCAGATTCCTTCCTTGAAACAATCCACTTGTGACTGACAATGACATTCAAACCTCAAAGGCTGAGGGGCAACCAGACTAAATTTTGGTGAAGTTCTTTGTGTTGCTTTTGAGGCCCTCAGCATGACTCACTTTTGTCTGCAGAACTACTGGGGACACAGTACCACTCTGTAGAGTTCTGGAGGAGAGTCTTGTACTGGCCATAGCTTCCATCAAGTAAAGCCACTGAGAAGAGAGGAAGGAGAGGAAAAGTGTTATCGTCATCCTTTCCACCTCATGCATGAGCAACCTATGCTATCCCCCTAAAGCTTCTGCTTTAGAGTCCCAACAGAGAGTCTGTTATGTTAATAAGCTCTGAAATCTGGATTGAGAAAGAGGTGAGGACAGCAGGCCACTTCTCTGACTACCAGTCACGCTTGCATTTGGATGAGCTTCTCTCACCTCTCCTGGCTGAGACACTCACTTTCCCAGCTGACAAAACCGGATTAGAAATCCACTGAGAATGGCGTCAGGAAAGGGGCACACAAGTCATGGGACAAGCTAATAAAGGTGCAGAGGCCGGTATGAGTGAAGGGCATTTGCCTGCAGAGAGAATTTGATATGGGTTTTCCACCTGAAAAAAGACAGTCATCCTTCAGACAGTGAACCCTTCAACCAGGTGGGAATTAAGAAACCATGAACTCACCAAGGCAGATAGTCACAAAGGCAGTTTTAATGACAAAGGCAAAAATGAGGAAGACCCAGATGTTCAGCCAGGAGCAGCTTCTCTCTTCTGCTGGGGCTGAAAAACACAAAGCAAGAGTGGGAATGCCCCAGCCCAGAGTTGGGGGCAGGATAATCCAGGGAGCTCTGTACCCCAACACCCTCCTGGTCCCTTGTTCCGAGGACTGGGCAGCCCCACAGGTGCTGCAAGCCTGTCCTGCTGCTTGTCACTGGCAGTGGCTCAGACCCACAGAGTAGAGCAACACAGGGGCTGCCTGAAGCCGCTTTTTAATTTCCCTGTTTATCACAAGGCCTGCCTGTGTTCTGCACAAACCCCACTCTCCTTTAGTCCTGTCAGACCTGCCTTGTCCTCAACACATCTTCCTCGTTGCCCTCCGTTACCCCTGTCTGTCACTGAATGTTCTTTTTGGACCTCCCTCCTCTTCCTCTCTCTTTAGAGCTTCTCTCTCTCACTCC
Source organism: Dasyornis broadbenti (assembly GCA_013397935.1). NCBI lineage: Eukaryota > Metazoa > Chordata > Aves > Passeriformes > Dasyornithidae > Dasyornis > Dasyornis broadbenti. Next base: position 790 of record VZRN01001462.1, on the reverse strand, counting down.
CTGTATTTGGCTCTGTACTCTGAGCCCCTTTCTGCAATGGCACAGTGGTCACCCAAAGGAGTGCGTGCCCAGCTCAGAGTGTGCACAGCCAGACACACAGAAGGGATTGTTTCCACAGGGGGAAAAGGCACTTGGGAGCTCTTGGGAGAGCCCTGGCTGGGCTGCCCTTAGGGACAGCAGATTTGGGAGCAGGGACTTGTGCTCAGCTTGATGCAGAGAGCTTCACCAGGGCGATCAGAGAGGGGTAGGCTCCTTCAGTCCATTGTTCACAGAAAAACCACTGAGGGGAACAGCAGAGAATGCTCTGCCTGGACTTCCAGGCCCCCTGGCTCTAGGGACAATGTCCTTCTGGCAGCCTGGGCACTCCCCAGTTCCCTCATCTGTTGCTTTGCTCTTGTCCTAAGCCCCATCTCCTGGCAGGAGGCTAGCCAACATACCATGTCCAGGATCCATCCCAGCCCTGCATCTCCCCCAACTCCTTCTACAGAACAGGTCAGAAGTGAAGGAAGGCTTGGCGGTTACCTGCAGTTCCAGGAGTGACTCTCTCTTGGCAGTTCATCATCTCTGCCACAGGATCACTCTTCTCTGAGGGAGCCTGTTACCAGTTTGGCCACAAACACAGCCTTGCTCCTGCACAGGGCACCTTCCACACTGGAGACGAGCTTTCAGGGGCCGTAATCTGGTGTACAGAAAAACCCATGCACTGGGTGTACCCAACAGCACGCGGAGATTGGGGAATTTTCATCATTTCCCAGCCAGGACATTTCATAAGATACTCATTGCAACACAC
>VZRN01001461.1:205788-234621 GCA_013397935.1 Dasyornis broadbenti | reverse complement strand
GTGGAGCCCATGCCATCAACCACAGAATTTCTGGAGGGATTATCTGACACCTGGATGAGCTGGAAGATTCATTTCCCTGCATCCCAACTCGTGTGCCCCATCTCCCAGGGGAGCAGGGGCTGGGAGCTGATTTTGTTCCTTGCAAAGCAGCTCCCGGAGGGGCTGGGGCACAGGAATTCTCTGGGATGGAGCCCCAGGAGTTGTGCAAGAGGAGACCTCTGCACCCCCCAGCTGTGCCCCATTTCCCTCTGCCCTGGTGCTCCTGGAATCCTGGAATGGTTTGGGTGGGAAGGGACCTTAAATCCCATCCCATTCCACCCCCTTCCCCTGTCCCAGGTTACTCCAGCCTGGCCTTGGACGCTTCCAGGGCTGGGGCAGCCGCAGCTGCTCTGTGCCAGAGCCTCCTCACCCTCACAGGGAGGGATTTATTCCCAATATCCAACCCAAATTTCCCCTCTTTTAGTCTGAAACATCCTCATTCAAATTGAGCCCAATCTGGGATTTAGTGCTCTCAGAGTTTTAGGGAAACACATTCCCACTGAAAGGACAAGACCCCAACAATCTTTGGCTTTGGGGCTTTATTCCCCTCTCCCCCTCCCCTGCAAGGCTATGAACAGTAACTGGAAAGGTTCCATGATTTCCCATGCAGTTTCCAGGATTGTCAAGGCTTCCCAGGATTTCTTCTCCCCACCCTGTGTGCCTCACGCTTTGGACTCCACCAGCGAGGGGTGAGAAATAATGGAACTGCGATTTTGAATAAACCCCTCAAAACAGTTAAAAGGGCAAAGGACAGGGCAGAAACCAACCCCACTGAAACTGAGGAATGGGGCAAACACTTCCCAACAGGAGAGAGGAATCCAGCTGCAACCAAAGGGTCAAACAAACACCATTTTTTACCAATGATTTCTCCTTTCTGAGGCAGAACCTCCAAATAAAGACAAACCAGCACAAATCACCCTTCAAAAGCAGCGTGGAGCCCTCCTGCACACGACAGCTTTAAATCTTCCTCCTCAAGCAGCTCCCGAGGTTGCAAATCCCGGGAGAGACAATCCCAGGCTCACCCAGTGAGGAGCTCCACAGCACAAGGGACCATTGGGGAGATTTTTTTTGGCTTCAGCTCTGAGGGCACAGAGATGGATTTCACTTGGCCGAGCTGCAGGATGCAATTAAGGACCAGGCTGCCTTCCCCTACCAGCAGAGGAGAAAAGTTTCCTGCTGGAGCCAAACAACTTTAACAAATCCGAGAGTTTGCCAGGGAAGATCTTTGCCAGGGAGGATCTTCAAGGCTGTTGTTAGTGAAGCAGAGAGGAAGCACAGGGCAGCAAATGGAATTCCTCTCTGGAAAGAAAAAAAAAATGCTTGGGGATTATGGGAATTGCAGAACTAAGGAAATCGAGTGTTTCAAAAATGGAAAATAGAGAGACCGAGGGCTCACAGAGACAAAGCTCCAGCTGATGTTACACACAAGGGGTGCACACACCAAAAATCCATTTGGACGGGGCTCTGGTAAAGTTTTGTTTACCAGAACTCCTAAAAAAACTGGTGCTGGAGACCATCCTCGTTACCTTTCCTCCTGGATTTTCATGGAAGCAGGATTTCACTTTGGGATTGAACAAAGGATCCTGGGGCTCCCTCTCAAAATTCCACTTTGGGGTTGATCCCGTGGCTTCCCCTTCCCAAACCCCAGCCTTCCCTGCAGCAGCTGGGCTGGAGCGCACTGCACACCCGCAGGGGAAGAGGCAAACACGACCTGGCAGTCCCGGGAAGGCTCCCCCAGCCGTGTCCCCACCAACACCCACGTGTCACTGCTGCTCAAACGAAAGCTGCCAGTGTGGGAGACTCTGGGGCGAGATTCCAGCAAGGCAGGAGAGACAAAACACCGAAAACAGGAGAGAAGCAGCACTTGAACAGCTCGGCCGGGAGAGTAAATATTGACTGGAGAAGGGGGAAAAGGCAGCTCAGCCTCCTTTTTGGTGAGGGCAGCTCTGGCACTGCGGAGGAGCGAGAACACCAAACACAGGAAGTCTCTCATCAAATATTTCTGGACGGCGGCGCTGGGTGATGCATGGGCACAAAGGCCCTGTTCACGGGCAGAGGAGCCCCGGAGCCTCCCTGCAGCGCCCAGACAGGAGCTGAAAACACTCCAGGGATTCCCATGGCAGGGAAATGGGCTCTCCACACCCCTGGAGTCAGAACAGAGCAGCAGGAACACGGAGTGCTCCAGCAGAGCAGGAAACCAACCCCATCTCCTCCCGGGGAGGTGCTGGACCCTCGCTGCCCTCTCTCGTCAAGGAGTCCTTTCAAGAGGCTGCACCAATCAGCTTTTGCCTGCACCAGTTTCCCTCGGCAGAATTTGCTGTCCCAGCACCATCAGCACTTCAGTCAGCTGAGGCAGAACTGGCCAGGGCTATTTAGGGCGTGAAGAGCCGAGCACAAAAACACATCAACAGTTTTCATCGCCCCTCGGGGAGGTGCAAAGTGCACAGAAACGCATCTGTGAACTCAGCAGCAAAAAACCACGGAGCCACAGAGCATCCTGAGTGGAAGGGAGCCACAGGGATTGTGGAGTCCAGCTCCTGGCCCTGCACAGACACCCCAAAGTCCCACTCTGTGCATCCCTGGGGGTGTTGTCCAAACGCTCCTGGAGCTCTGGCAGCCTCAGGGCCGTGCCCATTCCCTGGGGAGCCTGGGCAGTGCCCAGCAGCCTCTGGGGGAAGAACCTTTCCCTGAGATCCATCCCAAACCTCCCCTGACACAGCTCCAGCCGTTCCCCAGTCACACAGAGCTGCAAAATTTCCCAAATTCACACCCTTCCCATGCACACTCCTTCCCTGGTGTAACCCAAGGGCCCTGCGTGGGCACTGCCAGACAGCCCGGGGGAAAAGCAGATTTTGGGGGTGGGAACACAGCTCTGGATCATCTGAGTGTCCCGGCCGGAGCTGCTGTTCCTGTAAATCATTCATGCACCAGAGGCACGTCAGAGCCCAGGTGATGTTTCAGAGCAGCCCCGTTAACCCCGGCAGGGTGAAGCTTTTCTTTCCCGTATGTAAACATTTAAAATCCCTCCCCGCCGTGAGATTCACGCTGCAGCCAAATTTCCAGGGAGTTTTTATGATGTAAAAAAAAGGAAAATAAAAAGGTCCTGCCGTTTGTTCTGCCTTGTTCTCCTGATTTCCACAAAAGGAAGTCAGACCACCCATTTCTCCACTCGATTGCTATTCCCCCTCACCTCTTCGTGTCCAAAGGAGTGAATAAGGATCGCACCCAATCCTCCTCAACGACTCCCATCTCCAGGCCTGTCATGGTTGGGAAAGACAAGCACAGCCCTGGATCCCACATCAGCTCCCACAACTTTTTGAGATAAAATATTTGTTAGAGGCCAGGGAGCCCAGCTGAGAGGAAGGAATTAATCCCGAGTTTTCCACACAGACGTGGATTATCTGTCAGTAAGTCTCATCTCCCTGGAGACAATGAGAGCCAGAATTAATCCCAATTAAGCAGGGAAGATTTTGGCCATCCCAGAAGTGGAGACTCCCCCGGGGCCATCAAGGGAGGGATGTTCCCCTCTCCAGCCATGCAGGGGCTGCTGCAGCCTCTTCACTCGGCCCTGGCTGCCACAAAACCACCTGGAACAGCGAACCTGGAGCTCCAGGGCTGTCACAGCACCAGGGGACAGCTCCCTGCAGCTTCGGGGAGGGAGAGAAGCCAGCAGCACCTCCCTGAGGGCAGCACAGAGGAGGGTGCAGCTTCCACCCCAAAATCCAACGTTCTACCGGCAGCAGAAGCCCCAGTTCCCCAGGACTTGGATCCCTCAGGACCGCGACTCTTCCCGGTTCTCCTGGAGCGCGATGCCCTCTCCCGGGAGCCTGAGGAAGAGCTGGACCAGCGTCTCCCTGCCGGGAGCAAGGTTAAACCCGGCAAGGTTCCCACCAGGGACCCTCGAGGCTGAAAAGAAGGGACAGGGCCTTAAAATCCCTGCCAGCACCAAACCCCAGGCTGCAGAGGAGGCTGAATGGGAAGCAGGAAGAGCTGAAGAATCCCCAAACCAGCTGGGATTTGGCACCCTGCTGACACTGGGGTGGGTGTCCCACTCCCACAGCTGGACCTTGGGGTTCCAAGGATGAGCTCAGGTGGGAAGAAGGTCCAGCAGCAGGGGCAGGTGCGTTCTGGAGGAGCACAGATCCCTTCTCTTTTGCAGCTTTGAAGAGCCAGAGAGAAGATGATGGATATTTATAAGCAAACCTGTCTCTAAGGCAGCAGACTCCAAAGTCTAATAATAGGATTTGGGCTTGTTTATGGCGTGATTCAGCCAGAACTGCACAAAGCTGCTGGGAAAGCTCCTGTCCTGGGAGCAGATTCCCAGGCAGCTGGGAAGGTGAGGAGCCAAGGAGCGGCCTGGTGATCCTGGCTTTGACCCTTTGGATTCTCACACCTGGGAGCACCAGGGACAACGCTCTGTGAGAGGCAGGGAAGGGCTGCACCTGCCGGAGGGGATGCCAGCGACGTGGAAAATGCCCAAAATCGAGGTGCAACCCCAACTCTACCCTGCCCAGGCCACTGGGCAAGGTCTCAAACCAGACCTGGCAGTCTGAATCCACCACCAGCCCCACATCCAGCAGCTCTGGAGTTGTTTCTCGCTGACTCAAAGCGTTGGAGCTTCCCCAGGCAGCTCCGAGAGGAGGATGAAAAACAGGAAAGGTCAAAACAGCCTGGGCTTTGTGCAAGGGCCGGAACAGGGCTGGGCTGGGCTGGGCAGCACCTGGCCAGGCTGTTCTGGGGCTGGGTAATTTCAGTGATCAGCTCCCCACCCTGCTCCGCACTGAGCCTCTCCAACCCGCTCGTTTCAACACAGAGGATTCCTCTTTGCTCACTCCAGGCTGGATCAGGGTCACATCAACGCCACAAGAGGACACATCAGACACCAAAGGAGGCCAGAGCAGCTGGGTGGGACACGGAGAGGCTTCACCCTTCCTGTGGAAAGGAGTCTGAAGCCGGTTTTGCCTGGCATGTTTAACACTCACCCGGTAATTCACCTCCGCAGCAGAACTGACGGAGCTGCAGGACACTGAGGGACAACACTGCCCCTCTGTTCACTCCCAGGAAACTGCATTCTCCCGGAAAACATGGAGAGCTCCTGATTATTGCCAAGTTATCAGCCCCCAACAGGAATCCAGCTGGAAAGAAAGGTGGAGCAGCCACGGAGGTTTGCAATGGGCATTTACTGCACTGTTCACACCAAGCACGTGGTTATGTGGGGCAGCCACACCAACAGCACCACAGAGGCGCTGCAATCGCTCCTGAGCTCCATCCGCTGATTGATCGGATTTGAGGTCAGGGATCAGCAAGGGAAGGCAACGAGCAGGGCAAGAGGTTTGGGTTGGATTTTGTGGCGCTGCAGAGCCCAGGTGTAAATTGGTGTAAACCTTGCAGAGCCGGCTGGAGGAGGGGAGATGATGAACACAGACACCAAACACCGATGGTGGCTCTGCCCTCCCAGAGCAGCTCAGCCCAGCCACATTTCCTTGCACAGGTGAGATCCATGTCCCTAAGGATGGCCATGGCTCAGACACCACCCTAAGCCTTCCAAATTGGAATTTCGAGCCTCAGCTTCCAAGTGCTGCTCCAGAGTGCTGGGGAGCAGCAAGGCCTCGCAAAGGGAGGGCCTCGCTGCCCTCGTAAAATCCTCGCTCACTTCTGCTCCTCGGGCTGAGCAGAGAGCATTCTGGGAATGGCTCAGCTGAACCAGAGGTGAAAAACAAGTGACAGAGCTGGAAAACAATTGTTAGAGCCAATGGGTGCTCCCAGCGTGGGGCTGCTGCTTGGTTCCACCTGATNTGGATTTTTGCAATGAAATGTCTTTGCTGATCCCCATCTCGTGGAGTCCATGCCATCAACCACTGCTCCAGAGAGAGAGGTGCCCTGGAATTCTCCATGGTGAGACCATCCAGACTCCAGGCAGGGCACTGTAAAGCTCCTCCTTCGTGGATTCAGGGGATCCAGAACCTCCTCCCGCGTTTCCAAAGCTGATCCTGTGATTCAGCCCAGCCTTGCTCCTCACCCAGCTCCTCCTGCTCTGTCCCAGTTGGATCCCAGCCTTCCCACCCTGCATTCAGCCCCTGGATCACCACATGGATCCCCAGAGCTTTTCTAGATCCCAACAGCCTCCAAACACCCAAATCTGCTCCCTAATCCCCCTGCTCAGAGCAACCCAGCCACAGTCCCACCACAGAGCTGGTGCAGAACTTCCCCTCTGCTCTATCCCATCCCATCCTCACAGAATTCCAGGGATGTGAGTGCAAACAGCTCCCTCCATCCAGCTTGTGATGCTGCACATTTGAAAACGGAGATAAAATAAGCACAGCACGGCTCTGAGGCTTGTTGGACCCACGTAACACATCCTGCCTATTCTGGGAAACAGAACTGCAAAAAAAAAAGGGATCCTTCTCTTCTCTGGATGATTCCAGAATTTTTAAGATGCTGGAGTCTGGATTCAAAGGATCTTGAAAAAAATCATTATAAACAGCAAACAAACACTCGGTTTCACAGATAACACAAACACTCTGATCCCAATAAACACATAATTGTCTGTTTGGTTTTTTGTTCCCAAAAGCACAGGTTTATCCTTGGAAATGTCTCCTGAACAGAGCAGCTTTGGGCTGTTCCTCTGTGGTGCACGATGCTCCATTCCTTGAGATCCAGCGCATTCCGCCTGTCAGTCAGGTGTTTTTCCTCTTTTCCCCTTGGAAAAGGAAAATTCCTAAGCTTTGTTACCTGAAAAAAAAAATCCCTGGGTGAAAGAAAGCACTGCTTGAGCAGATGAGGACAGCAGAGGGGTGGGAGAGAAACAGGGAATTTGGGCCGGATTTTCCCAGATTTGCAGAACCTGACGGTGCCACCCCTCATCATTTCCCATTTGAAGAAATTCCACAGGGAGCAGCAGGGACAATGCATCCATAGGGGGCTGCTGGATTTTCCAAAGGCTTGAGGCGGAGCAGAGGCTGCAGCTAGAGTTCACCAGAGAGAGAAAATCACCAGAGTTCATCATCAGAGAATCTTCCCAGCACCATCTTTCACCCAGGGAGCTGAACGTGGCTCAGGCAGCTGTCCAAGAGCACCAGAAGATGCTTCGGGTTTTTTTTTTTTTTTTTTTTGCTGGCCCAGGTGTGTTCCTAGCCTCCTATTTTCTTCCTGCCTTGCTTCCTCCGGGATTTCAGGATGGTGTAGTTGGCGTAGTGCGTGTAGCGCTCCGAGAGCAGGGGGATGTAGAACGCCCGCAGCAGCCGCGAGGACCTGAAAAACCGAGAAAGGAAAAGCAAATCGCTCTCAAGGACCCAGCTCCTCATGCTCACCATCATTCCCAGCAGGACTGAGGGGCAGCAAGGTGCTGTAATTATTGAAAGAAACTGAAATCCCAAATATCAGCACCCAGAGAGCGGCCAGGGGGGCTTGGGGGTCACACAGGGCCCCTCAGGGCACTGTGGAGGTGATAGGTTGTATTTCCCTCCTGGAATCTCCCTTCTATCCCGTCTTTTGTCTGCGTGTCTGGGGAGCAAAAAGCAGCTTTGATGGGCACTGGCACTTCATGATCTTCTGTGGAAATACCGAATCACAGAGGGCTTGGGCAGCTTTAAAACCCACGTTCACTCCATGCCCTGCTCGAGCTGGGAGCTGGCATTTCACAGCCTTTCAAAAACTGGACCAGTGGAGCATGGAGGGTTTAATGCTGGCTCTGTGAAATTAGCACCTTTGACTGGATTGCTAATTGCTGGAGCTGTGCTGGCTGAGCTAATACGGAATGAGTGTATTCTCTCCCTAACAGCAAAGCCCAGGTTTCAACGTGAAGTGGACAAACAAAACCTCCTTCAGCAGCAGCTCCCAGCTTTGTGAAGCTCCAAAAATTCCAGTAACTCATTGAAATCGGGGCTGAGGCAGAGCTTTGCTTCCTCAGCACTGCAGCTTTTCTCTTGAGGTCTTTCAGATCAGCTGGATGGGAAAATACCAACTCTTGCCAGCCACAAGTGTAACCCCGGCCACACAAAGCTTGGAAAAGCAGCAGAAGCTTTCAAATTTGTGGCCAGGGATGGCACACAATTGCTGATCACTGCAGCTCACAGCGTTGCAGGTTCTGGACATCCAATTCAAGCAATTTTTTTATCAGCAGAAAGATGAGCTGTGTTTTGTTTGCTCGCTGGAGATCTTTCAAAAATGCGGGCTGAGAAACAATGGCAGGAACTGCCAGTGGGAGCTGCATCTCCCCAGGGGCTCCCGGGGTTCCAGCACAGCCTGGCTGGGTTTGGGCAGCTCCTGCACCCTCCCAGCCCAGGTGCTGGAGAACACAGCAGTTTAGAAATGTTTTCTGTCACTTCAGCCAGGTTTGCCCAGCTTTGCCCCGGGCCAAGGGAACTGAAGCTCCTTCCCAGGGCATTGTTTCTCCAGGGGAGGCCTGGTGAGCTCAGCATCCCAAGAGCCTGGCAGCAGCACAGGAGATCCACAAGAGATCCCAGCTCTCCAAGGGCATCTACAAACATCTACCCCAGACAGCAGCCCTGGCACAGGGGGAGACATCTGCTCCGCAAAGGACTGAGGGCAAAAGTGAAGAATGAAAATCTGATGGACATGGCAGGCGAGGAGATTGGGATCCAATGGGAAACTGAATCCTGGCGCTTGCTCAGCTCGGAACCAATGCAGACTGAGCCAGTGCCTTTCCATGGGTTTGGACTGCATAAAGTTCGGGGGAAAGTCCTGTAAAAACGTGGTTTTGGAATATTTTCCTTGGCACATCCTGGCCAGAAAATCAAGTAATGCCCGATTCTTTGTCACTCCAAATACAGTGCTGGAGGGTTTTTATTTTCTTCACGATTTTCGGTGACACACGGCCAGAGCCCTGAGGTCGAAGAGAGGGAACCTTCACCTCCTGTCACCTCCTGTGTCAGGCTCAGCCACCTCAGAGAGCAGATGGCACAGGGACGGGGCTGGGTGACAGATGACAGGGAATATATTTAATGTTCTATTTGCATTTGCGGCTAAATTTGGCCCCCAGAGACTGAGTGTGTGGAGCCTTAATCAGCACACGGCTCCTGAGCAGCCTCTGGGCAGCCAGGGCTCTGTTTTTCCAGGTTTTTTGGGGTTCTGAAGGAGGGGCTCCTGCAGGACAGGGAGCAGCTCCCAGTCAAGGCAGAGATGCTCTGTTCTCCAAGCTGGAACCACAGGGATCCTTGGAGCTAAGGCTGTTTCTGCCTGAATTTCAGGAAAAGCAGCTCAATTCTGTTCCAGCAGTGCCAGAGGAAGCTGTGGTGGGACGGAAGGAAATCCCAAGTGAAGATGTTCCAGTGCCCGCTTCCCGAATTCCCAGGCTGACGTGGAATGGCAGCACTTGGATACCTGCAGTGGGAGAGATTCTTCCTAAACTGCATTTTGTAGCCTGAGTTTGGTGAGAGCAGAGCTCAGACAGAGGCAGGAGAAGGGAGAAGAGCAGGGGATGGCAGGAAGAAGCGGAACTTCTGCCACAGGGGCAGCTCCCAGAGCCTCCCAGCTGCAGGAATTTCATGATCAAAGCTCTCTGAAAAACCCATTAAGGTTTGCACTTCCTCTGGGGGTTCAATTCTGTACCAACACACACATTTCTGGAGTAATTGAGCTGCTTTTGAAACAAAACCAGGGAAAACAACCCAAGGAAAGCAGAATTCAAAGGAACGAGACAGCCTCTTATCAAAACAGGGTAATGATACGCTCGGACAAGGTGACCCAATCATTAATTTTGCACTGATAATTTTCCTTTTTTTTTTTTGATGGAAAATCCAAGAGTTTGGAGCAAGCAGACGGCTCAGCCTAAAGAGCTGGAAAATATGTGCGCCTCAGCGGGGTGCTGTGATATATTTCCCCTTTCCTGTGCCAGATTCGGAGCCCTCAGCCAATATAGAATTAAATGGACCTTGGCAAAGCAGCTTCCTGAGGAGCGTAATTAGCTGGTGGCTTGGAGTGCTCTCTAATTCAATTAGCAGCACCATTTATCAGAGCCAGCTGAGATTTACATTTGCACTGGCTGACGTCAATGGGAGACTCGCAGCGAGTCCCAGAAGCCTCCAGTTGAGCAGGAGGGATCGGAGCTGCTGGGGTCATTCATCCTCACACAACGAGAGCTGCACTTTGGGCTCGGCTGGGGAGGTGCTTGATGGGGGTTTTGGGGTTTTTTTTTTTTTTGTTGTTTTTTTTTTTTTACCCCAAGTGCTCCTTGCTCTGTACCCACTGAGCTGCAAAGCTGAAATCTCCACTCGGCTCCGAAGTGACACCTCTGCTCCTCCTTAGCTTTTATAAAAACCCAAAAAGCTGCGTTTTCGCAGCGGTTTTTTACTTCAGCGGGAGCAAGGGGTGTTTCCAGGTGCCAGCCTGGAGCACTGCAGGAGTTCTTGTGCAGCTTCACTGACTCCACAGACCTGTGGAACCCTTGGAAAACCCTTGTGAAACCCTTGGAAAAGCTCTCCCCAGAGACCCAGTGCCTCTGGGATCCTTTAATTCACTGATTTCTGGCACAGAACTTGCTGTTACACCCCTGGCGCTGCTCTCCTGCACCAGGACTCCCTGGAATCATCAAGAAGGGACAGCACTGCACAGATTTGTTGTCTCCAATCAAAATTAATACGGGATTTTCATACCTTCCCCACTCTCAGGCACTTGTTGATACCCCGAAACAGCTTTGAGGTTTTCCAATCCCAACAAAAGGACAGGAGGAAATATCTGAGTTTTAGGGTGAGCCAGACCCTGGCATCTCCTTCAACCACCAGGCAGCCCTGCAGTTTTCACCTCCCTACTTCTGCTGCCAAACTTGTGTCATTTCCCCTCCTGAGAATCGCCTGAGCCCCAATATTTGATGCAAGTTAAAACTCAAGAACGTTCAGGGGAAAAAAAAAAAAACAAAACAAAAAAACCCCGAAGCGAACAGCGCTGCCTTATTTTAGAAATGCTCTGACGCATTCCGAGCGAGGAGCTCAGCAGCACAACCAGGAGCATTTGCCACGGGAAACCTTCCTGTGGATGGTGCAGCAGAATTCCACTGCCTGGATGTGAAACAGTTGTTCACCTGCCACCGTCGTCATGAAGCTGGAATGTCAGACAATGCCAACAAGCACCTGGGGATAATGGGGGAGCTAAAAAATCCTTTGGAAATGCAACACAGGGAATGCTTGAGGGACCCGGACAGAGCCATGGAAGCACCAAATTCCAGCTGAGCCCCTTAACCACTCATCCACCCCACATCTTCTCCAAGGGGTGAACTCCTGGAGGAAATCAAATATAAATGACAAAAATGATGAAGCACACAGTCCAAAATGAGCTCTGAAATGTCTCTTGCTCGTGCTGGAGCAAGAGGGGCTGGCAAAAGGGGCCGGATGTAAACGTGACACCTCGAAACGCCACAGGGGCTTAAACCAGGGCAGGTTAGGCCTGTGAATTGTTCTTTCTGCTCTTCCCTGGGCTTGGGAAGCTGTGCCCATTTTCAGCTCCTGTTTTCCTGCTCCTCCCCAGGGGAGCAGGCCCAGGGTGGCAGGATGGGGACTCGCTGCTGCTTCTGTCACCCCTCAGAGCCAGTGACACCTCCCAGGCCCTTCCAGCCCTTCCCCACAGGGAGCACTCGAGCTGCCCCACCTGAGGGGCTGGAGGAGCAGCAGGGATGGGAATGGGAGCTGCTGCCATGGCAACCTGGCCTCCTCCATGCTGAAGGCACCACGCTCCCCTCTGCTCCAGCTGTGCAGGGTTGAGAAGGAACAGCATTCCCAGGATTCCCAGGAGCAGAGGTGGCAGCACCCAGGGCTAAGGATGCGGCTCTCTCCTTGTCTCCCAGCACCTTTTGTCCAGGAGGACAGAACAGGCAGAACGATCCCCTGCCCTCCCACCACCCTGAGATGCTCAAGGATGGCTCAACCAGCCAGCTCCTCCCTTTTCCCGCTCCCTGTGCTCTCCACACCTCCAGGAGCAGAGCTCTGGAGTTTCAGGATCTTCCTGTGACTCCCCAGCTTCTCCCAAGGAGCTGCTGCTCCATGGGGAGCTGCTGCCAGGGCGTGATTTCAGAAGGAACAGCCCCGCTCACTGCCCCTTGCCAGGCCGGCCATGAGGGACCACACAGAGCTCGGGGCCGGCTACTGGAGTTTGGCTGTGGGCTTGCAGGGATCCTGGGCCAGCTTGGGAATCTAGCAGGGCTTGGGATGATCTAAAAACAGCCCAGGGTGTCAGGTATCACATCCAAAATCACTTTTTGCACTGCCAAGATGGGAAGGAGCTCCCAGGCTCTGTCTGGCAGGAAGTGCTTTGAGAGCATTTCCCCCAGAAGAACCAAATCCACCTGCGTGTTCAGCCAGATTCCTGCCAGGACACAGAGATTCAGCCAGGAACAGGGAAATTCCTTAATTGTATCCATATTTCCCTTAATAAGAAGGGGGAAAAGAAGAGAGAAAAATGTCAGTGGCTGCATAAAAACAGCAGTGAAGTGAAGAGAGCGACAAGGACTCGGCTCAGAGGCTCCCAGGGGATCTGAAATGGGTTCAGGAGAGAGAGCAGCACTATGTGGTACATCCCTCGTGAGCTTTAATCACAGCAGCAGAGGCTGGGCTGCAGGTGCAATAATCCAAAAAGGCCCAGGAGATGATCAGCTCCCTCTCTACCCAACAACTGAGCACAGGAAGGATGAGCTGAAGTGAAGAGAAGCCACGGAGAATCCAGGATGTTCTGGAGAAGTCTGTGAGGTAAGAGCCACACCAAAATCATTCTTGGGTTTCATCAGGCAGGTGAGCACCTCTGCAGCACCCCCAAAAAATTACAGACCCTGATGGGTCTTCAGGGCTCATCTGGACCTGGGTGACTCCAAAGGATTCAGATCAGGTCCAGCTAAGCACAGCTTGGCTGTTCAGCAGAGAACAGCAGGACAAGGCAGCTCTGAGAACATCCAGACGCGGTTTAAAGCAGAAATGCACATTTAAGGGCAAATACTCTGCACAAGGAGCGCCTTTGATGCTTCAAGTGCCTCATGAATAAGACTGGCCACCTCCTTCCCCCTTCCCGAAGCCCTGCCCAGATGCAGCAGCAGGTTCTCTTGGAAAATACAGTTCATGGACGGCCTTGCCAAGAAAACTTTGTTTGTGTCAGCAAGCTGGGAACACCAGAGCTCTCCTGGGAGCTGCTCTAACATTATCAATCCTTCTCCCTGCTGTTCCCAGCCCCACTCCCTGGAGGGAAATAATAAACTCTCACATGGAAAACAGGAGGGCACTGAACTCTGGGTTAGTTTTTTACAGAGGTTTTTCCAGTCAGCCCCTCTGTCCTGGTGTGACACCTTCACGACCAGAGCTCTCAATCACTTGCACAGCTCAGGGTTTCTGGTTTTGCAGGAATGTGTTAACAACGTTCCCAGTCTGACAGCTCAGATCCCACCCCCTGGCAGCCTGGAGGAGAGCAAACCCAACCTCTGCTTCTCACAGAGATTCCTGCTCAGACACACCAGCAAGTTCAGTACTGGGAACAGATTCCATCAGGGATCTCTTCCATGGATTTTCTGGTGCCTAATAAAGGTGTGGCCCTGTTGACTGCCTCCCTCTCTGTCTGCCAGCTTTCATAAAACTTTTAAGAGCTCATCCCCTCTGAGCCTGATTTATACCTGTCTTGAATTTGGCTGGGACAAGACACTGGAAAGTCTTTTGGGAGGAGGTGACATCCACCTCATTTCTTTGGAAAGCAACCCCAACAAACATTGCCTCAACAGGAAGTGCACAGGGAGGATTCTTTATAAAAATAATCCTCCTCACCACCCTCCTCACAGAGTTTCACCCTTTTAGGTCCTAAATTTTGCAAGCAGGAGTTTGACAAAGGCTCCACTTTGCCTGGATTTCAAGCTGGCATTTGCTGATGGATCTTTCCTCCCTTTGGCACAGACATCACTGACTGCCAGCCCTCATCCCTCCCTCTCCCAAGGGCAAATCCTACCTGGAAGCATCAAGGAATGGCTTGTAGGCAACGGTCACCCACTCTTCTTTGTTGGAGGAGTACCTTGGCTCCCTCGGGGTCTCCGTTGCTGTGTCCAAGTCCACCAGGTAGTGGCATTTGGAGATGTCAATCTGCGGGAGCAAAGACATTGCCGTGGTTTAGTCCCTGCCGTGTCTGGTTGTCTGGTCAGTCCCAGCAGTGAGAACAGGGTTAAGCATCTAGGGACAGGTGAAATGCTCCATGCAGGACACAGGTAACAGGATTTGAACGTTTTCAAGCAAAACGTTTGTGGGGGAATCCAACAGGAGACTCATGTTATGAAACCTCCTCCTTCCTGCTGGGAATGCAGGATTCCTGGGTCTTATCCTCCCTCAGACTCTTCCTTGAGGGATCCCACATTTCACTCTCCCACACAATTTTACTGCACACTTCCTTGGCCATGCTTGAGATCCCTTTCTTGAAGCACCTTTGGGGTTTGATGTAACAATTTAGGCTGAAAACAATTTAATTAGGGGGGTAACAGATGGCTCCGTGGCATCACAAGCGAGTGGCAAATGAAATTACACCACAGGAAACTCAGCTGAGGATGCTGAATCCACTCCTTGCTCTGTGTGAGAGGAACATTCCAGGCCCTGGGAGAGGCTCTGGCTCATTAGCAGAAGGACTCCCAAAGCACTAACCAAGTTTCTCTGGAAGTGATGGAGAATCATTCAGAGAAAGACAAGCTGCTGCCTTCAAGGACCTCACTCGTCTCATCCTAAATGCTGCCCTAAACAGGCTGGGACTTCAAATTCCAGACCCAAGACAGGCCTCCCTTGTATTTTCACAAGGTACAGTGCAGCCAAGGATAACATTCCTCCTGCTCAGAGGGCCAACACAGCACCTCTGCATCGATCTGGGGATTTACACAAGACTCTGGTGATGCACAGACCTCCACATGAAAGGAAGAAAGAAAGAAAGGAGTCTTAGCGAACAAAGCTGCCAGGGATTTCTAAATTACATCCTCTCCTCTTCTATTCCCCTTTCCTTTTCCTCCTCCCACTCTTTCTTTATTTGATGCAAGTGCTCTGCCAAGTGGAGGAGAGCTAAATTGGATCCCATCCTGACTGACAGGAGTGGGAACAGCACAGAGCTGGAGTTAAGGGCACATCTGCTGCTGCCACTGGGGTCTGGATGGCGCCAGAAGTCAAAGGAAGGTGCTCCAAACCCCCTTCCTCCGAAGCCAGCTGTTGTGAACAGCTTTTAGGCCTAATCTGCTGGTCCTGCCTGGATGTACCTTGATAAGAAATAACATTCCTTATCTCTTTCTTAGCAGTTTCAGCGACAAATGCACCTCCCCAGCCGGGCAAGCGCAAGGTAAGCGCTGCTCGATGTGATGAAGGAAGGCAGAATTGCAAAACAAGATCAAATCACTCTTTCCCCGGTGTCTCATAGCAACAGAAACACTGAGGCTCCCTCTTCCATTTCCAAGCAGAGCAGTAACAGACACTCACACCTGAATCAGTGAGTTCTGTAGCCATTAATTGTTTTTTTCCATGGCTCAGGTAATCCTCCTGAAGCATTTGTTTTCTCCCCTTTAAATGACCAACAGCCTCGTGCTGTTTAGATTTACTCACTCTCATAGTCCTGACCAGTTCTTGCTAATTTTTCTTCTATTTTTTTTTTCAAATCTGAGTATGCTTGTACTGACTAAACTCAGGAAAAGATCTTGATCTCTTGCTGGAATTAGCAGGTCAGAAGTAAGATTTTTTAACCCCTCTGTTTAATTTCTGATTTCTGGAGTCCTAGGCCCTTGGGCTTGCATGAGAAATAGCAAAGTTGTGGGGTGACATTAAGGAACAAGCAGGAAACAAAAGTGTGTTTTGCTCCATTAGTCACAGGCTGTGCAGCAGCCAGCTGTCTGTGCTAAAAATAAGCCCCAGTTAAAGATTTCATAAATTATAAGCACTGCAGCAGACAGCTCCTCTCAGGTGGGAACACGCCTCCTTCCCATTTCCAGTAACTACATAATGAGCCTCAAAAGAAAGAGTTTTAACCCAGAAGATTGCCAAGATGTAACCTGCTACTAATTTTGGGTTAGCTGGCAATAATTTCGAAATATTCCCATTTGTGCACTGGTTTTGTTTAGGTAACACAGGGGAACCAGGAAATCAATCAGTAATACCAACATGCGTTATCTTAACAGATTCCCACTGAAATCACTAATGCAATCGAGTTCCAAATTAAGTTCCTCCTCCTCAGTTGCAAATATGACGAATAGTTTTATATTTAAAAAGAAAGGAAAGCACACAGCAAGATTTCAACCCCTGCTCAGTGACAAATATTTTCTGTGGGGGACTTCAAGCTACTCATTCTTGTGATCACGTGAACACACTGCACTAAACCCAAAACTGCAAAAATTAGGAGTTATTACTTCTGCTGCTTCTTTTATTATCATTGTGTCTTAAAATTGGCAGATGAAAGACAAACAGAAACCACTCACAAAAACGGGGAGATTTCCAAGTGCTGATGAAATGATCCCTCGCTCATTTTCGCTTTGGAACTCCCCAGGAAACAGAAATGGGGAGATCCACTCATAGACATTGTATTAATTTAAATGATACAGCGAGGTAAGGGAAAGAAACCAGGAATAAAGCCTTACATATCGAGATGGCTCCTCCTTGTTCTGGTCATTCATGTCCGTGGGAATGATCCGTGTGGCCATGGGTCCCTTGGCAAAGGGTTTGGGCAGCTGGCCCCTGAATTCTGACAGGATGAACTGGAGCTGCCAGCTGCAGACAACAGGGAAAACACTTTGTGTGGACACAACCAAAACCAACCAAGACAGAAACATAACCTCAGTGCCAAGGGTGGGCTGCTAAAGGAGCAGGCACACCACAGATTTCCAGCAGTTTGTGGCCAATGTGCTGACAAAAACCCTTCAGAATCATTTGCTTTGGATAATTTAACATTGTTTGTGACACTGGTGGGGTGAGAACAGAGATCCAAGATCCTGAGGGTTACCCACACGCATTATTATGTCCCTCATGATTACACCCCTCGTTATCAATCTCACCAGACTGGACCTTTTCTCCATTAAAGCACTCACTTGTCTGGCAGGAGGAAGCTGCTGGGGAACCTGTGCCACTCCTTGCCCACACAGACATTGACTGGCCTCCCCTCGGGCACCGTGTGAATGCTGGGGTCAGTGGCGATCCTGTGGAATTCCGGGTACAGGTCCAGGGGCCCGTGGTAGCCTGTGGAAGGCACAAAAATCAAAAACAAGGCTGAAGTAAGAGAGGTATTTAATGGAAGCCTAGAAAAAAAATTGTTCCATACATAAATTTTTAATTGGTAACTCATTGAATAAATGAACTCTCTCACTGACTCCAAAACTCCCTCTCCTTTAGCAGTGCTTGTGCCCCAGCACTTTTATTCACATTCTCCTGTCCTGGCTGTCAGTGGCCACCAAAACCCAAAAAAATCCTGATGGGGTGAGAAGGCTCTGATTCCAGGAGTGCCCAATCCATCTCCATGAACAACTCACCTACCTCATTCAAGTTTTACAGGAAAATGCTTTTCCAAGTGGGATTATCTACTTGAAAGTGAATTATCTGCTTTAATACCAGTCAGGTTTTAGATCAGTGGAGTTTAGTGGTGGAAGGGGAAGGGCAGCAGATTTTTAAGTGATGTAATTCTGGTGATCCATTCATACATAGATGGATGCATGTGCTCACGCACATATCTAATTATTAATAATTAATTCATGGAGGATGTTGCAGAGCAGCAAGGCCTCGCAAAGGGAGGGCCTCGCTGCCCTCGTAAAATCCTCGCTCACTTCTGCTCCTCGGGCTGAGCAGAGAGCATTCTGGGAATGGCTCAGCTGAAGCAGAGGTGAAAAACAAGTGACAGAGCTGGAAAACAATTGTTAGAGCCAATGGGTGCTCCCAGCGTGGGGCTGCTGCTTGGTTCCACCTGATGCGTGTTCCTGCCGTGGTTCATGGGGGTTGGTTCAACACATTTGTTGTGCCTCACGAGGTTGGGAACTCAGAATAAAGGAACCGTTTAGGAACCCTGGATTTTTGCAATAAAGGGTCTGTGCTGACCCCCATCTCGTGGAGTCCATGCCATGAACCACCGCAGGAGACCATCAGGACTCATTCTTTTCCCTGCAGCAGCGACATCCAAACTTCTCAAGGCTCTCCATTTCTCCAGGCAAAGCAGCACAACCTTTGCAGGCTCTAGGCCCAACAGCCAGGAAAGCACAGGGCAAACCTGAAATACCAACCTCTGAATAAGGCAACAGAGCGTGACAGGGACAAAAGGCCGAAGAGGAAGACAGTCCCCAGGGCCAGCCAGTTGGAGGACACCGTGTAGTGCTCCAGGCGGTAGCGCTGGAAGATGAAGTGGTAACATTTCTGAGGGAAGAGAGAAAAAAGAGGCAACAGGAAGTTAATCAAACCCTGATCTGTTCAGCGAAATTCTGATTTTTAATAAGGGCCTTACAGCAGTGCATCTCCCAGCAGATCTTTGGTCTTTTTTTAATTCAGAGCCATAGAAACGCACAGAAGCTCGTAGGGTTTGGTCATATTTAAGTGATAATATTTAGAGAAGTTTTCAGCTCTTTTCCCCAGGAAGGCCTCTGGATCTAAAGTTCCCAGGTGAACCAGGGCCAAGTGTCCCTTTCAGACTCTTCTGCAGACCCTCCCTGCACAGCCACACCTCATTTTCCATGCTGGACTGAATTCCTGTCGAACACAAGCTCCATGACCCAGATTCATGCAATGACCTCTGGTTGTTTACCCTGCCTGCACAAACCACAGCTCCGACGGGGATAAAAGAACCCAGAGCACATCCTGCATCCAGCTTTGAACACAAGTCACTATGAAACCGATAAAAGAAAAACTGGTAAAAGAAGAATTGATTAAAGAAAAATTGATAAAAGAAAAATTGATTAAAGAAAAATTGATTAAGGAAAAGTCCTTTAGGGTTTTTTGTTCTTTTTTTTTTTAATTTAAAAGCCTTCCTGGGAATACCCAGGAGGAAATACACCCAGTCCTTGGCTTGGGCCCTCCCTCCTGTTCTGCAGCAGTGGTTATTCACTTCCTACCCTCAGCTGCTTTCTGTTTCTCTTGTCCTGTTTGCATTTTTCTCATAACAGCCAAATCCACGTGGTTTGGAAGGGGGAGAGTGACAAGCTTGTCCTGCTAGGGGGCAATCGGTTCCAGATTCTCAGCTGGATGCTCCAAATGTCATCAAACAGTGGTAAAATATGCAGGAAATGCACAGAAAGTTTTCCTCAAGCCACGTTTGGCATAAAATAAAAGCAAACAAACATTGCCCTGTGATGTTGGGAGAGCACAGAGGAATTCTCAGTCAGAGCCATGAAACTGGGGACATTCCAGAGCTGGATCCAGGGACTGGAACTCATCTGGGGAGGGATGGGAGACCCAGAATCAGAGCAGAAGGATCAATGATTTGAGGGGAGGGCAGGAATGGCAGCAGGGCTGCACAGCAGGACAGAGCAGGAACAGCAGGATGAGGCCAAACAGCTGGAACAGGCTCCAGCAGGGACTTCTGGCCGAATTCCTGCGCCTTTTTAACAGCAGGAGATGAATAATTCTGAGCTTTGGGAAGGTTTATATCAATCTGTATTAGTGCTTTGCTCTGTGAAGTGTTTCAAGTGATGTTTACTAAACATCCAGTTTTTGGCTCTTCCACATGTTCAACGCAATTTCCCAACATTTAAAATGAGATCCCTTTTTCCCTTTTTTCAACCCAGGGAGGGATTCCTGCTAAAACACAGCAAAATGCGTTTCCTGCACACCCACATTGCTGCCCTGAAAGCTGAACAGCAAAGGGGGCTCAATTCCATCAGCAGGTGACGAAATCCTGATGGAATCTCTTGGATTTTGTGTAGTGTTGGCACTGCAACATCACAGCTCCGGGAATTCCCACTTGGCATTGGAGAACAACTCCAAGTCACCATGAAATAACCAGCGGCTGGGAAATATTCTCAGCTATTTATTAAAATTTACCTGAAGAGCAGAGAGAGCCACAGCACCAGAGAGGCAGATGAGGGGATAGATGGGGAAGAGAAACCTCTCTTCTTTGTGGGGCTGGCTGAAGAAAATCAGGATCCAGATGTACATGGGAGCCAGGGTCAGCCAGTAGGGACGGCCCAGATTCTGAACTGGAAGAAACAAAAACTCAGCCAAGGAGCAATGCAAGAATTCCCTCTCTTGCACAATCCTATCTCACGCCCAGAGCCCACTCTGGACACGAACACTCCCTGTCCGGAGCACCCGTGGTGCTAAAATCCAGGTAACGCACCCAAACAGCCAGCAGGGAATTTTCCTCACTGGATTTTTGCAGATTCCTACAATTCCAACAGCTTTAGGAAGACCAAAACCAGAAAGAAAGTGTTACTGAATCCAAGGAAGACACAGAACCCATCAAGAACTGCCAGGTCTGCAGGGGCAGACAGAAGCACTGGATCTCCCGCTGGGCCTTGTACACACAAAGATCAGAAAGGGCCTCCTCTGGATCTCCCCTTCCCCTTCCAAAGGGTTTTCAGTGCCTGAAGCTCCCCCAGCCTTCACTGCCTCATCACAAAAATAACACCAGGAGAGGTCTCTCAGGCGCCTTCTGCCTGGCAGAGGAAATAACCGATTCAAAAATAACAACAATTACCCTGAATTTCGGTCACACTGAGGAGGCTTCCACACTGCCTGACAATTTCCAGTCCCTCTCCTACCCCCTTGCTACTCCCAACAGCCGAGTAAAGCAATTAAGCTGACGGCATTTCACAGACAATAAGAACAAAGCACTTGGCAGAATCGCTCCTGCTGCTAAGTACAAGAACACCAAGTGAACAGCAGGAAATCTTGCATTTACAGGAGCTCCTACTGAGCTTTTACTGCTCGCTGAGAGTTTGTCACTCACAGCCAAGGAACGGAGAGAAGCAAACACCCCTCAACATACATTTCCATCGAGGATAATGTTTCTGTTTCTTGTATTCAGTAAAAAAATAAAGAGAGAGACAGCAAAGCACTGACTGGACTGATGAATCTGGAGGCTGTTGCTGCCACTTGATGAGTTTTCCTCAGGAAAACAGCAGAGAAGAATTTACACTTCCCCTCTGGAGCCACTTACCAAGTGTCATGTGTTTAAACTGATGTCATTTTATCGAAGGAAAAGCCCAGTGTGAGGCAGGGAATATTCTGGTTCCTCCTTTTTTTTAAAACTTTCAGTATATCCACACCCAAGGGGACACCTCCCAGAGTGTGGGGAGCCTGGCGGGGCTCAGTCCTGAAAAATTCAGGTGCACAGACTGAATTTGTCAGCTGAAAAATTCACAGTGCACAGACAACTCCAGCTTCAATCTCCAACATTTCTAGCTGTAGACAAGATGGGAACAACAGGTCCAGCTTCTTTCTCCTCTAGGATTATTGACTGGGCCATTCCTAATGCCTTAAATGTCAGAATGAAGGCTAGGAAGCACACACCTCGTTAGGCTGGATTTGATAACACATTTTTCCCCTCGATGTGGAGGCAGGGAACAATCCTGAACCCTAATGAGCTCTAGGAACTCTCCTGGTGCTCCAAAGGCTTTCACTGAGCCCAGTTTCACTTCCAATAAAGAAAAGCTGCTCTTTGGCAGGCAAACCGTCCCGAGCTTGGCTCTGCACTCACCACGGAATTCCTGCAGCAGACACTCCATCAGACAGGTCAGGGGCAGCACCAGCAGGGCCAGGACAAACGCCACAGTGAAATTCAGAAAGCCATTGACGAAATAGAAGGACCAGGGTTCTGTACCTGAAGGGTGAGAGAAAAGGAAAAAAGGGGTTTGGAATGCAGGCATGAACAGATGAAGCAGCAGCTTTGCCTGACACGGTATCTCACACTCACACCTGCCCATGAAACTTCATTGTCTTTCTTCTCAGAAATTATTTTTCTGCTCATTTTTTTCACTGAAAAATGGTATCACATCTGCTGCTCATGAACCCCAGAGCACTCCAACAGTAGCAGAATTCTGTGACACAGGGCTCACCCTCACATTCAGAAAGCACAGCAAGGAAGTGGAGGTGGAAACCTGTAAAACTGGGCAAGTTGACCCTAAATTCATTCTTCCTTCCTAACTGCGGAGAAGTAGCAAAAACCACACAATGCAATGCAATTCTGGAGTGAGGATGTTCACTCTGTGTTAGCAGGATTAGAAAATGGTTTACAATGATTAGAAAATGATTAGATTTCATTCTAATTAGAAAATCAGAATGGAAATCCAAAAAAGGATTCAGAAGGAAAGGAGTTTGCATTCCCACTTCACCCCAACAAATGCTGGCTTTGGCCCCTCCTTAGACTCAGCACTATTTAAATGCCCCAAATCCAGCCTGCTCTGACACAAACAGCAGTGAGGCAGCTCTGCCTCCACACTCAGAACTGGCTGCGAGCTCTGGAGGATGTAAACTGAAAGCAACTCCAGTCCAACTGTCATTTATTTAGACTCTTGATTCAGGATGCTTCAAACCCTTCACAATAAGGAATGCCAGTTCCTCTCCACACATTTCCCACTCTCTCGGCGTGATTAGCTCAATCAGCCCGTAAATGACACGCGGGGGCTTTAATCACTGCGCTGTTGTGACATGTGTCACATGCCACAGCAATTTCCTGCAATCAGAGCCACTCAGATTGGGTCCGTGTTGAAATTAATCAGACAACTGAAGAGCGGCGAGGGAAACCCGAAACCTCTGCGGCTCCTGCAGCTGAAAAAAAACGGGGAGAAGCTGCACTGGGAATGTCACAAACACGGCACTGGAGGCACTGGTTGGCCAAGCAGCTCGGGTTTGTGGAGGAAAGTTGAATCATTAGCACTGAAAGGAAACGGTAATTAAAAATAAGTCTTGGGTCTTCAAAGATAATTCCAGGGACCATCCTGACACCCTGCTACGGAAAGCAAAAGAAATTCTCCCTGAATTCACCTCTCTCTGCTCCAGGCTCTGATCTGGCAGCCTGGGGGTCAGGAGTGAAGGACACTTTATGAAACACAACTCCTCCACGATCCAAATTCAGCGCAGATAACAGCGCTGCTCAACAGATCAGCTGCTCTGAAGCACAGCTTTTACAAGAAAAAGGCTGCTAGCTCACATTTTTTTGCAGTGTGACTGAATTGCCCATAAAAAAATAAGCACTGGAGCCTCCCCTCCTTCTCCAATGAGGGATTTTCTTCTCTGTGAGAGGATAAAAAAAATTAAAAAGGGGGGAAAAAAGAGAACAGTGCACAGCAGGCAAAAAGCACTCAGTGGGCCGGGTCAGTGCTGACGCACCCATTCAGAGGCACTCGGGCTCAAAGCCTCCCAGGGCAAAAGGCTTTTATTGCTGTTACCCACACGGCTCAAGGTGAACTGAGACACAAGCGCAGCGTTCAGAAGGAATGACCCCACTGCAGGCAGGAAGTCCTGGCCCAGAACATCGTCTCTGAAGCAGGGAGAGACGCTGGAGAACTCTCTGTGCTCAGTATTAATGGGAAAATGCTTCCAGAGCGTTGCCTTCAGAGCAGGAGAGGAGATGGAGCTTCCTGCAAGGATCCCACATCCTAGAGGTGGGCAGATGTGGGATACAGGAGAGAGCCTGGTGGGAAAAGAACACCCAGGCAGCTCCTGGTGCGGTGGTTCCATGGGGAAAACCGGCTGGAAGCACTGTCAGGCACAGAGCAAGAAAATGCTTTGAACTCTGAGGTCTGTGAATGGCTCCGGGAGCAATTCCAGAACTCACGCTCCGGAGTGAATCAAATTTAACCAGGCTGCACCTCGACCACAGGAATGGTGAGGGCAGCTCGGGCCACAGCAGAGGAGGTGTAAAAGGGGTTTAAGATAAGGAGCCCCACCCCGGGCTGAAGGCTGAGAGCAGGAGCTGCTGGGGAGCAGTAACGAAGCTGCAATAATTTGGTCATGAGTCACAGCCCTCGTTCTGAGCAAGGCTGATTCAGCGCTGCTACAACGAACACGCTGCTTGCTGCAGCTCGTTTGTTCTCACTCTGTTCAAAAACCAGGATTCAACAGAGGAAAGTGTCACATGAACAGCTCCAGCACGCTCCACCCAAGCTGAACGCAGCTTCCCAAAGTGGGACAGAACTTTGGTCACAAATTGAGACTTTTTCGAACACACCTACACAAAAATATGCCAAAGCCTCAGAATCAGGGATATACAGTCAGCAGCTATTTCCCCTTGGCTGTACAAACCTTCTCACTCCAGGGAAACATTGACTGCGCAGACAATATTTATGTAGAAGGAGTGCATCGTTAAAGACAAGAGAAAAAAAAATAAATTGAACCTTGTCTGCAAAATACTGGCGATGATCTGGGTTGGTCACTCTGCTCCCATCATGTGAACATTGGAAAATCCCAGCTTCCAAAGCCAGGAGGGATTGGCCAGCCTTTCATCTCCCCTGGTAGTGTTATTTTTCCCCAGTGTTTTGAAGCTCTCTAAACACACAGTGTTGTCCTGGCCACACTGCACTAAAGAGCAATTGCAGGCAGGCTCTTTTACTAGCCCGAGGATGTTGTATGAATGTCACTGTGAATAAAACTCTTCAGGATAGATTGGTCCCTGGAGGCTTCTGGAAACAACTCATGCACCAGTGCGGAAAAGGTCAGGCACAAGCCCCTGCCAAAACCTATCAGAGACAGAGCCTGGAGTTTACTTGGAGAAAACTCCCAGCTCCACACTTCAGAGCCTTCCTGCAGAGGCCAAGAGCCGCGGCAGAGCAGCTGCTGCCCCGCTGTGCCACAGCACAAGTGACAAATCAGCGTCAGCACCACCCAGAACAGCCCCTCCACGGAAGCAGCAAGCACAGCTGTCAGAGCAGGCCCTGCTGCTGCTCAGCGCTTCACAGTGCACACACAAGCCCAGCTTCAATCTCCAAAAGCTTCCTACCCATTTTCCAGCTGCAGACAAGATGGGAACAACAGGTCCAGCTTCTTTCTCCTCTAGGATTATTGACTGGGCCATTCCTAATGCCTTAAATGTCAATGAAAGGTAGGAAGCACACACCTGGTTAGGCTGGATTTGATCCCTCCTGGAGCAGATTCCCTGGGCTCAAACAGAGCACAGAGGTGGTGCAGGCATCCTGTGCAGGATATGGACAGAGGGAAGCATGGATTCTGCACCATTCCTCACCGCCTTAAGGTTCGGCACCCTGACTGTGAGGAAAACCAGCCAGGAACAAGACTCAAGCTGACACACACGGGCCACTTGTGCACAGACACTGAGCCACCTCCTGGCAGTTTCACAGAAGTGGAAAGCGAACAAAAGCAGCACAACTCGCAGCGTGGAGAGAGCCGGCAGTGCATTCCCAGCTCGACAGAGACATCCCGTGTCCAGGGGCTGCAGCTGCAGCCTTTGGAGCTCGCAGGCTGCTTTTGCTCTTAGGACACGTCAGAAAAAGCGCTGCCAAGCACGGGCCACTGGAGCCAGAAAACCTCAGGCTCCCTTCCTGGCTCGTGATCCCAAACTCACCGTAGAGATCAGGGCCGTGGGGGGTGAAGACATTGTATAAAACAATGTTGAGAGGTGCCACCACCAGCTTCCCATAGTAATAGCTGTCCACGACCACCAAGGGCACCTAGAAGCAAGCAGGTGTGAGTTAAAGAGCAGCTCCAGCAGCTCCAGCTGATTTTCCTAAAGGAACTCATCCCTTCCACTGCAATCCATTCCCTCTTGGTGTTGTTACAGGCACTCACCAAAAACAGGATCAAGGACACCACACACCAGTTCAGGAAACTCTTCCACCTCTGCTTCAGGATCAACAAGTCAAAGGCAATAGGGAGCCTGAAAGAGAGAGCAGCTGTCAGCTGGAGACTTTGAGAACCCCACTGCAGCTTCTGCTGAGAGAGAGAACAAGCAAGAGAGAGAACCCCAGCTTCACTGGCCTCTGCTTCTACTCCAGATTCGTCATCCAACTCAGATTTTACTCTTTATTAATGTCAGGAAATTTCCCCAACCTAAGTTTTTCAAAAGCTAACAAACCTGGCTTACAGCAACGATTCTGGACTAAGCTGGCAGCTCAGTCCCTGCTACTTTTTCCTCCACCCCTACATTTCCCCCATCCAGGTGAAAAACCACCAGACAAAGGGCAAAAAACTCCTTACCCCAGAGCTGCACTGAAGGGCCAGCCCAGCAGGGCTCCAGCAGCCACCCCCAGCACCGCCACCGAGGTCTTGTCCATGTACCAGCCCGTCATGGCAATCACCGTGGTGTACATGCAGAAACTGCTGGGGAGGAAAGCTGCAACACAACGGGAGAGAGGCTGAGCACAGCTTCCCCACACTTGACCCAACACCTGCAGACAGCGTTCCACAGAGGGCTGAGAGTGGCTGGGGGAACAGGTACAGCCAGCCTGAGGGACAGGAGACAAAGGCAAACGGCACTGCCAAAATATCAGCCTCCTTCCTTAGAACAAGAGATGTCCAAGGAAGGCAGGCCAAGAGCCTGTTTAAAGGGGACAGCAATAGAACAAAACAGGAGGCAGCAACAGAAACAGGCTGGGAAATTGTAACACACAGCAGTGACGCAGAGAGCAAAATCTGCATCACCACTTATTCTGCCATGGAAAACACCTCCAGCTGAACACAACAAAGAGCACCCCAGAGACGTGCCAGAGCCGTGGATTTTCTTCTCTCTGGACCTGCCTTTGGTCACTGTTGGTGCCAGTGCCAAGCCAACTCACCTGCAGAAGCACAGAACATCCCCGTGCTGAGCACCAGGAAGGCCAACATCAGCCTGCTCACGTGCAGCCCAAACTTCTTGCACACAGCCCTGGGGAAGCAGGACAGAAACAGGTACCACAAAATATCCTCGGGATGAGAAAGGAACAGCACCCAATGCATGCAGAACCACAAATAACCCATGGAGCGTCCTGAGAGCTCTGAGGTGGGCGATTCCCATTACTCAGCAGCTGCCTCTGGCCTGGGATTCCAGATCCTGAGTTACACCAGTGCAAAACTCTGGGTGGGACTTGGCTTCTCCCAGTTGTACTTGTGCAAATCTCAGCTGCATCAACCCATCTACGACTCTCACCGCTCACAAAATCCCATCAACACGCAAAAAGCCACAGCTCACCTCCTTAAACCCAGACTGCTGGCAACAGAAAAGTCATGCAAGGCAGTGGTTTGAAGATCAGGAATCAAGAGACAGCAGGTAAAAATAAAAATCAGGTTTGGACAAGATAATTGCATGTTAGGGCTACTGCTTTTAGTGGGTGTAAACAGCATTGGCAGAGAGATTACAGACAGCAACAATCAATGTATTCCAGTCAAATTCACTGAGATAAGCAAACACAGCACCAGACTCTCCTCAGTCTACAACACTCCCACCCTGCTTGCTGCCTTCAGTGAGAAAACGAGTGGAGTCAACAGAACGCTGGAGTAGAGGCGTGGGTGGCAGATCTGGGAGTACAATTTTGTCCCAGTTGTGGCATTCTGACCAACAGCTCATTAAGTTATCAGGAGAACACGTATTTTCTCATCTCCACGGGAGCTTCAAGGCGTAGTTCCTGTGGCAAGAACTGTGCATGCCACTCACACCGCTCCCAAACATTCCCTGCAGACAGACTCTGACACTCACTTGTAGAAGTAGAGTTCACAAATGCAGCTCAGGAAGGCCAGGAAGCATCGGAGGAAATAGAAGATGAGAACCTAGGAGACACAGACAGAGTCTGAATGGGGCACAGAACACTCAATGGGCTCGTAAAGCATCAGGGGAAATAAACAAATCCTTGGAAATTGACAGCCAATGACAGGAAATTGACAACAGTTCGTCAACAAACCAGTGGTTTATAAACATGAGGTCTCTTAATTCCAACAACAAACAGAGCAGCTGTTTCACAGACTAAAGGCACATTTATTCCTCACAAAAGCAGCTCCCACACGTCTGATTTACCTTGTTGGTCTGCAGAACCCTGGCATGGAACCAGGCTGGCAAGGCATGGAGCCACAGGTAAGCATAGGAGCGGATGGCATAGGCTGGAGAGTACTCCCATGTCTGAAACCCCTTCCCATAAATGAGGTAGTGTGTCTACAGCAGAGAGCAGAAAAACAAATTAACATGCAGCACACAGAGCAGACAGTTTTCCATTCCCGACCTCTGAATTGCAGAGCAAAAAATTTCTCATTGAAACAGAGAGATTAGCTTGATGTTCTAAATAAATCTGCATTTGCACGAGCCAAGTACAGACTGAAACAGAGAGGACAAGGTCCTAAATAAATGTGTATGTGCACAGGCCAGGTACAAATTCCCAGCTCCAAGGGCAGGAAGGGACTCACCGGTTCCCAGTAGTTAAAGGTCTCGTCACAATCCGAGATGTTGCTCAGCAGAGCTGCACAAAACCTGGCCGAGATGAGACACTTGAAAGCTGTTGATCCTTCAGGGGCCCAAACTTGCCCTGCTTTGCTCCCAGATGATCTATTCCAAAAGGAAAAAAAGAAGAAAAACAAAACCAAATATGCACCAGGAAGACTCAGCAACGAGCTCAAGGTAGCTAACAAGGTGACAGTGAGCACAGGGCTGAGTATCTGTGTGGCATTCGGGCAGTGGGGGGATGCCAGTCCTCTCACAAGGGGGGTTCAGCCCCGCTCAGGGCTGGACCCCCCGCCCCACACCAACCCCGCAGGGCCCCCCAAAACAGCACGGACCCCGGCGATGCTGCAGCACGGAGCACCCGTGTCAACCGCGCGTGTAAACACCGGCCCCGGCAGCCTCGGCGGCCCTGGCAACCCCGGCTCCGGCCCCGGGAGCCCCGCAGCCCTCGCAGCCCCCGCTCCGGCCCCGGCTGCACCCACTCTGTCCGCGCCTCCTGGCTGCCCGCGGGCTCGGGCCGCCGCCCCGCCG
>VZRN01001461.1:152134-205617 GCA_013397935.1 Dasyornis broadbenti | reverse complement strand
CGGGCCGCGACAGGGACCGGGACAGGGACCGGGATCACGACAGGGACAGGGACAGGGACAGGGACAGGGACAGCGCTGCCCTGCACAGCCGGGTCCATCGCACACCCGGTCCCTGCCCCGCACTCCCATGTCCGAGCCTGGGTCCATCCCCGCCCTGCCCCTGCCCGCGTTGGGCAGGAAAGTGAGGACGTGGGGAAGGCACCGGTGGAAAATGTTCTTTATTTGGTACCCGCTGTGCTCGGTAGATGGATGGGGGAAAGATATGGAGGGGCTGGAGCGTGTCCAGGGAAGGGAATGGAGCACCAGGAGCGGCTGAGGAGCTGGGAAAGGGCTCAGGCTGGAGCAAAGGAGGCTCAGGGGGAACCTTGTGGCTCTGCACAGCTCCTGACAGGAGGGGACAGCCGGGGGGATCGGGTTCTACTCCCAGGGAACAGGGACAGGAGGAGAGGGAACGGCCTCAGGCTGGGCCAGGGAGGCTCAGGATGGACATCAGGAGGAATTTGCATTGGTAAAGAGATCGAGTCCACTCTCACAGGACCCTAGAAAAGAAAGGCTCCACTTTATAAAATGAGGTTTCATTATGTACACAGAGTACAGGAAAGCTCTTGGTCCTCATTATCAGGAACTACCACATTTAAACGTGTGCAGGTGCTCGAAGTCCACCCCACCTTTGTGAGAGGCCCTGCAGTAACCCAATACTAGGTCCAACCAGATGACATTTTCCACGTCACAAACTGGCACAGGAGCTGCTGGAGCCCCTGATACCCACAGGAGCTGTTCTACCTCAGAGTCACACCCAGCTGTTGCTGTATTTCCTCCCGAAAGCGCAGCTGCATCTCCGCTGCCTCCCGGCCGCTCAGGGCCCTGTCACAGGACTGGAAAGTCACCCTGTAGCAGAGGCTCCTCCGTCCTGTCCCCGGCTGCTGGAAGCTGTCCCTTAACTGGACAGAAACGACCATTTCACCTGACACCCTCCTGGCAAGGCTGTGAAAAGCAATTTCATCAAACTGCTCCCTATCAGGAACCCAGAAGCTGACGTCGTGCACGTAGGAAGGTGGATAGAGGGAAAAACTCTGGAAAAGCCTCAACTCTCCCTCGGGAAACTGCCTGAGGAAGCGCCTGTCCGACGTCCAGAGCATTCTCCAGTCGGATATTCCACACAGCAGCATGGCCAGGAGGTCCAGGTTCAGCGAGGCTGAGACAACAACCAGCTCACTGCTTTTTAATTCGTGAGGAGCTGTCCTGATAACCCCCATGCAGGAGCCTGAGGGGTCTGGCTCTGTCCCCACACGGAGGAAGTGCTGAATTTCACCAAGCTGACGTTCAAAAGCCGCAAAGTCGTCCTGCTCAGTTTCAAAACCTGTTGCTCCCAGCAGGCTGATGCTGGGTTTAATGCCGGAAACGGCCTGGTGAAGAGAATTTGTGGTGGTTTGAATGTTATCCACCAACATCTGGACACAGCTGCGCTCTGTGCCCCTGCTAACCGCAAGGACAACGAGCATCTCATGGAAAACAGGCATGGAGTGAGGAGTGATCCGACACTTCCTGAAAACCGGCCCAGAAAGAACATGAATTGTCCCTGGGGAAAAGGCTCCTTTTTTAATTATTGCCTGAGCATGAGGCAGGAGGGAAGGCCTGAGATAAAACTGCTCTGGGATGGGGCATCCTTCTTGCACATCCTTATCTGTGTCCTGGCCAAAATGGGAAAATAAAACTGGGTTTGCCAGTCCCTGAGACATTTCCTCAGTGCTGGGAGCCTCCTGTGGGCTCAGAGGGATCCAGAAGATACTGGAGTGGCAATCACCACCGGGGTGACCTTGGTGGAGCAGAGGAAGGGAGGAGCTGATGTTCTGCACTGGAAAAGCCTGGCTGAGCCCTGCACTGAGCTTCTCCTTTATTGTCCTTACTGGATGACTTGAATTCGGTTCTAGGAAGCCCCTGTGAAAAATCAAAGCACAAATCACAGACACCGCAACACAGATTTCCTTCCTGTGGTCGTAATTTGAGCGCAGCAATTCACCCAAAACACTCTTAACCTGACCAAGCCAAGTCTTTCCCCACGGGTGCTGCACATTTTCAGGACCACAGTGTTTATCCCCAGGTTACAACCAAGACTTAACCGCAATTTGCTGCTAAAAAACGACTTAGCAGCCATTAAATCCATTTATCTGACCCCTCCGCTGGTCATTCCCTCTGAGAGCAGAAGAGTTGCTATTACCAAAGAGAAACTCATTAGAAAACTAACCTATTAATTTTATCCACGAGGACTTGTGGCACTTGGAAAGAAACTTTTTGGCTTCCCACTTGTGTCCTGCAGCTCTCGGGCGTGAAGCACAGGGGTGGCGTGCTCCGAGTGAAGATGTGGTTCAAAGCACCCTCTACACAGAAGGATTTATCCTGGCTCCTGACAACCCACAAAACCAGAGCAAAGTCAGTGATCATTTCTGATACTTAATGTGCCACAAGTAGGCAGGAGCAGATGAGGGACAGAAGTCTCTGCCACCACCAACCCCCAGTCCTCCTGTCTTTAGGCTGAGATTGATATTTGTTCTGAAGCGGATGCTTTTGACCTTTAAAATCCTCAGAAAGTGTTATTTTTGGAGGGTGGAAGCTTGGCAGGAAGCTTGCATTTTAATCTCAGCTATTCTGCTTAGAGATGAGCAAGAACTGCAGCTATTTTAAGGAAAATTTTAAGGAAAATTTTAAGGAAAATTCAAAGGAGTTCCTCTCCAGCAAACAAGATACTAAAAGAATATTCTGGTGCTGGGCATTTTAAGAACACAAACATCAGAATTTTAGTTCTGCCATGTGCTGGTTACCTGTAACCTGTGCATTTGTATCCATGGATGGTCTCTGCTTCAAAAGGATGAACGTGGCTCAAGATAAACCCGGCTCCCGCTGCCACGGCCACGATTTGCCAGCTGTTGTGCCATTCCCTCCGCGGCTGATCCGCAGGAGTCCCACCCTGGCCATTGCAAAGGGCCACGTGGACCTCTCCCTCCTCTGCCAGCACGTCTGCACAGCTGGAAGGGAAGCCAGGCAGCAGAAAAATCCGTGTTAGCACACCCACAGATTTCCCGGAAAAAACACCTGGAGCGCAGCTGGAAAGCTGTGCCACGGCAGTTAATTAGCACAGTTAATTAGCACAGTTCATTAATGGTTTGCTCACCTATGGAAAAAGCGAGCAAGGAGCTCCCTGTTCTTCACCACCCCAGCCTTCCTCCCACAGTGGGGGAAGTTGAAATAAATGCGATCAAACTCCCGTTTTCCTGGTAAAAAGTGTTCCTTCAGCTTGGTGCAGTCCACGGAAAACACAACCTCGGCTCCTGCGACAGCAGACGAGAAACAAGGCTCTGGTGTTTATCAGGAAGGAAAATTTTAAAGAAATTTAAAGCGTGTGAGAGCTGCCAGGCATCTCCCCACGAGTATTGGGAACACCAGGAAGCCTGGGCTCCCTTTGCCCTTTGCCCTTGCCCCCCTTCAAGGCAGCAGGAACTTCTGAAAACAGTTGAAAATCGTTGTTTCAGTACTATTTCCTCACTATTTCATCCTGATCGCATTTTAAGGTATTTGTTTTAGCCAGCTGGGCCATTCCAGTCCCTCGCTGGAGATGCCTGGAGCGGCGGGGGCTCGCAAGGGACACGGCAGCGGGGGACCCGCGGGGCAGCGATGGCACTGTGGGTGACACCAGGGTGACAGCGATGGCACTGTGGGTGACACCAGGGTGCCAGCGAAGGGCTCAGCACCAGCGCTACCCCTCCATCCCCACCCCGAGCCCGTCCCCGGCTGTCCCGGCGGACATTGCATTTTCATCTTGGCTGTTCTGCTTAGAGATGGACAAGAACTGCAGCTATTTTTAAGGAAAATGATAAGGAAAATTTCGAAGAAAATTCCAAATTGACAGGAGGGTGCCAGCGAGGGGCTCAGCACCAGCACCACCCCTCCAACCCCACCCCGAGCCCGTCCCCGGCTGTCCCGGGGGTCCCGGGGCGCGCACCCACCGCTGTCCCGCAGCCGGCGGATGCTCCGCGCCGCTCCCCCGCGCCCGGCCGCCTCCTCCTCGCTCTCGTAGCAAGTGGCCACGAGCTGAGTGCCCGGGGCCCCGCACAGGGACGCGGCGAAGGAGAAGTTGCCCTCGCCGAGCAGCAGGACCCGGCGGAGCGGCGGGGCCATGGCCGCAGCCGGGACCAGGACCAGGACCGGCACCGGAGCTCGCAGCTCTCGGCGCTCGCAGCCACCGGCGCTCGCTCATGACGTGGGGCTCGGTCAGCGGCCACTGCTGGTGGCGTCGGGTCCCCGCGGGCATCCCCGGGGACTCCTCGGTAGCCGCTTGCCCGCCCCCGGGCGCGGGAAGGCGGCGGGGGCTCGGTGAGGGATGAGCTGCAGCATCCCCGAGAATGGGAGCGATTCGGGAGCGATTTGGGAGCGGGGGCTGGGGGAGCTTTCCCGGCCAGCGTGCAACAGGAAATGGGGATTACGTTATGGGGAAAAAAAAAAAAAAAAAAAAAAAAAAAAAAAAAAAAAAAAANTGGTTTGGGTTAGAAGGGTCCTTAAAGCAATAGTGTCTCTCCGTCTTTCCTGGAAGGCCACAATTAGGTCACCTCATTCTCTTTTCCAGGCTCAACAATCCCAATTCTCTCAGCGTTTCCTCCTAGCAGAGCAGTTCCAGCCCTATAATCGACTTGGTGGCCTCCTCTGAACTCGCCTTTACCTGCCCCTGCAATTCTGACGCTGTGGCGGTGTTTGTGCTGCTTTGATTCCCGAATGAGAGAAGGGGAGACAGACAGAGGGAGAAGAAAAAGAGAAGCAGTGGAAAGGTGGAGGAAGCATCATTTGGTGTCAGATAATTGCAGACATAATCAAGGTGTAATGAGAAGGTCCCTAATTTCTCAACAGGGTGATACAAGGTAAATTAATTGCCCTGCCTCACATATGTGTTTATGCACATGCCTTTGAGAAGAAAGGAAATTATGGTGTGTAATAAACACAACAGCCGGGCTCGGGTGTCTCCTGCTGTGTTTGCCCCCCAGGGCAGGGACAGTGTGTCAGGACGGTGTTTCACATGGATAATGCCAGAGGGAAGTTTGGAATGGGCAAAGGAGAGCTCCGACACGGACCCACCGCCCCAGCTGGTGAGCTCTGGACCGGCCACTGGGTCCCTGTGGCCTTGGCAGAATCATTTTGTCTGCTTTGAAGGGTAGATAAGTGGCCTGGAGAGGTTTTTGGTGTTTAGCCATGCAGGGAAAGAGTTACCACACGACCTTCCCATTCCAATAATTAAAAAAAAATACCTCCAAACTTATATTTAGCCACGCTAAATGTGAGTTTTCCTTTCCAGCACACGCTCTGCTTTGAAACAGCCTGCTTCAGATTACAGGGGAAACATCAGAGAGTGAATTTTCCGTGTGCAGAACTGGGACAGTCTGTTGGATGTGAGGAGCTTCTCGATGATGTTTGCTCCTGGAGATGACAGAGATGTTTTCTGTCATTCTCTCCGTGCTGGGCTGCACTCCTGTGCCACCCCAGAACAGGAATTTCAGGTCACTCAGGGAGTGGTTTTGCATTTCAAGTATTCTCGTCTGGCTGACCTCATCCACTTTATCCCCAGAGAGCTTTCACTCAAAATGCCCATTTCTTGCTGCTCATTTGAGCCTAACAAACCCCTGGGCTTTAGAAAAGATTTCCCTCGTTGCACTTTCTGGATAAATTCTTACTATTTTACAGTTACTTCCTTTTAATGTTGATTCTTTTAGGATTGGAACAAAAACCTCAGTGATTTCCAGGCCACCACTGTGAGCTGGAACCTCCCTTGTGCAGTCCTGCTGCTCTCCAGGCCTCCAAATGGAGAAGGAGTGAGAAGGAAGGAGAAGGATTCAGGAAAAGCAGCAGAAACCTTCGGGAACCAGGGGTGCAGAGATTCCCTTCCAGCACAAAGAGCTGCCACACATGAAAGCCGCGTGGAAAATGTTCTTCCTGCTGTTTAATCTGTGCTGTTTGTAACCCCCGTGTGTGTCTGTGGTTTGTTCTTGTGTGCAGAATTGGCCAGACAGGCCCAATTAACACCTTAGCTGGGAGAGCTCATTAGAACCAGCTGATAGGAAGCACCAGACCTTGGAAATGGGGTGGGATTTGGGGTGTTTGACAGTGACCCCACATCACAGAAAGCTCATTTTATTTTTCTCACCTAAAGCCACAGGAGAAGCAATATCCTCCCTGCTCATCTGAGGTGTAATGTGATCCCTTCTCATAGAACTTTTGTTTTAGCAGGGATCAGGAGCACAGAAGATAGGCCAGGTCATGGCTGAGTCTGGTGATCTGTGGCATCCTGTCCTTTTTGAAGATGGATTTTAGAAATTCAGTTCCAGTAACCCACACTTCCCTTTATACCCCTTTGAAGAGAGGTGCTAAGCAGACGAGGATGCCTGAAAATGACTTCAGCAGTGGTTTGTATCACTCAGTAATGCTGCCATAAATCAGATTATTGGGGCAGACATCAGATCCTGCTCACTGTTTGAAGGGCACTAACAGCAGAGTTTCAAAGGGGTGTGATTTGCATCACCTCAGAGGAGGATGGTTCTCTTCTCTTTGGACAGATCTGTGTTTACTGCAGCCCTGCGCTTTCCACCTGCAGCTGCTCTGAGCGGGCTGCAGCACCTGGATACTTCTCCATGACATGAATCATTCTAGAGATTCAAGATACAGTTCTCTTCCAGCCAGCTGTTATCAAATACCCACACTTCAAATGGGTTTCAGCTGTCACCAAGCTGTTTTACCAGTTTAATCTCCACGGGAGAAACTTTCCTGTTGCTTGTGAAACACTCTGAAATCCTCTGGCAGCGTTGAAGGGAGAGAGAACACAAGGTGTGATGAGCAAAGTGCTGCTGAACACCCAGATCTGCTGTCCTGGATACAAGGATTCTTGCCTGCCACCCAAGAATGATCTTCCCCTCCCCTTTTTACCCGCCTTTCTCAACCCAGCCCCTCGCTCGCCCAAAACAAATCAATCCAAGCTGCTCATCCATGGTTTATTCGTTAGTAAACTTACTCAGCATAAATAATACGAGCAGCCATTCAGCACAGCCGGCGTCTGGTGAAGGAGAGAGCTCGGGAATGGCTCCCCAGGGTGGCTTTGGAGCAGCAGAGCCACCCCTACTTCCTCTGGGCACCTGCGATGGCCGGTTTGTCCTCGCGGGTGATGGGGATGGTGCGCTCGGGGACGTCGCTCAGCTTGCGGGGAGCGCTGACGGTCAGCACCCCGTCCAGCGAGAGCGACGACGTGATGGTCAGCGGGTCCACGTCGTCCGGGATCCGGTACTTCCTGTTGAACTCCCTGGCGATGAAGCCGTGCTCGTCCTGCAGAAAGGAGGAGGAGAATTGGGAATGTTCGCCCGGTTCCGCCTTCACCACGGGGCCTTGGCGGGAAGGCTGAGCCTGGGGAGTTCTGGCTTGCAAAGGAAAGTTTTTTGGGGAGTCAAAAGCACTTTGAAGGTGAGCTGCCCTCTTTAAAGAGGCAGAGTCCTGTCCTGCCTGGCACACACGGAGTTTACAGCAGGAGGTTTTGTGTCCCACCTCCTGTGCCAGCCAGAGGCTTCCCCGCGCTGTCAGTGCCGGCATTCCCAAGGGGAACAGCACCAGAGCTCCCTGCAGAGCCACCCACACCTGCCCTGGACACCCTCGGTGCTTGGTCTCAGTGCTTGATTATGTTCTTGGCCAAAAAACAATTCCAGAAGTTACGCCAGGATTACAGGTTCCAGCTACAGCTCTGGATTTCCTGGCTGACACATCTGTGCTCCCAGAAATTCTTAGAGATGGCAATTCCAGGGATGCAGCTGCTTTATCCGTCTGCAAGGAGGTGGGGAGAGGGGATGGAGACTGGAAAATGCTGTTACATCCAGCTGTGCGCACGGCTTTGGATTTGTGCCTGCCCAGTGTCCACACAGATTTCCAGAGCTGGATGAGTGAGAGCAGAACACAACTTTTAAGGATTGGAAACTGGTAGTTGGGCCTAGGAAAGGTAACACACAGGGCAATGCACTGATTCGTTACGTGGCTCAATTATTACAGTTCATTTTTAGCTCACTGGACGCCTCCCTGCATTCCTGGCCTCTTCCCAGAAAGAGGGGAAGCCCAAAAATGTCCATTTCACAGATGATTTTCCAGTTCAGTTCACAGTTCATGCAACATCAGCAATAAACCTCCATCCACCCCCATGGTGCCCTGCTTGGGATCAGCTGGGGAGGGGTTGCACATCTTGATTTAAAAAGTTACAAATATTTGAGATGGGCCCAGGATTGTTTTGCAGTCACCGGAGGTGAGGGAGTTCCCAGTGGCTCCCTCAGAGGGAAAGGTAAAGCAGAGGTACCTGGCGCTCCTCGTGCTTGCCGTGGATCTCGATCATGTCCCCGAGCACCTTCACCTTCAGCTCCTCGGGGGAGAAATGCTTCACGTCCAGGTTCACGTAAAATTTGTCCTTATCCAGTCGCATCTGCAAAAACAAGGAGGTGGCCTCAGAAAAAAGCAGGTGAAAAAGGCTCTCGGAATGCAGCAGATCAAGACCGGAGCTGGTGTCTACACACACACACCAACCTTTATTTTGGGATCTGATCTGAGTGGCTCTGTCCCTTGCTGGCCTTGCTTTAGTGCCCATCCCTGCAGAACCTGAGATCCTCAATCTGAATTTGGTAAAACTGACTCTTGAGTTAAAACTGAGTCTTCAGTTAAAACTGGCTCTTGAGTTAAAACTGGCTCTTTATTTAGATCGGCCTCTTTATTATGGCTGCTTCACTGGGCAGCCAGACCCAGGTCACAAAATCAAAGTTATGCAGGGATTAAAATAATGTTTTCACTCCTGCTTGGAATAGCTGCTTGTAAATAAGACAGTTGGCTTGCAGGACAGGCAAAAGCCTCTTGGCTCAGCCCCTGGAGCAAGGAGACGCCTGCTCCATGAGCCTCTGGGTCCTGGATCTTGGTTAAAACACAGATTTTCTGGGCAGTGATTGTTTAAAGAGGCCCTTTTTCCTTCAGCAGCCATGAGCTCCTGCACTGCCTGACATGAGCATCCCACTGCCCCCTGTACCCTTTGCTTCTCAGGTGGGACTGGGATGGAAAGTTTGGCATGGCACACTGGGAAGTGAGGGAAATGAGAGAAATTAAGCTTCCTCCTTTCTTCTGCCAGCTCCTGGGATCACCTGCTGTGCACACTGAGCTCTGTTTGCCTCTTCCCATCACTAGGGCAAGACTTGCTCTATCCCAAAAAACGAAGAGGCACGAACACAGCCCCATTTTCCCCAGCTTTTTTCCTAAAAAAAAAAAAAAAGCCACCTACGAGCATCTTCCAAGCTCTCAGCTCTGCTGGGCCTGCAGAGCCAGCGGGCCGTGCCCCCAGCAGTGACAAAGAGCACGAAGAAGCAAAGATTACCTCAGAGAGTCCTGTCTCTAGCCAACTGGGCAGCCGCAGGATGGGGGACCGCATCAGGAAGGGGCTGAAGCTGGGGGAAACTGGGAGCAGCTCTGACTCCTGCAGGTGCTCCCCGAAAATCTGGTCAAAGATACGGCTCGGTGCCAACCAGGAGAAGAAGGGTCTGCGGATCAGGGGGTTGTGGATGGTGATATCCATTGGAGAGCGCTGGAGGAGCCTGGCAAACGACGGAGCTGCAGTGCCGTGCCGGGAGCGTGGGACAGCTTTATACCCGTGCAGCTGGCCTGGCCTTCCACCCCCCCGAGGCCTCTTGAACAGTGGTGTCAGGGATTTTATTGTCCCACTCCTGGGCTGGGCCCTTCGGCGGTGCCCAGCCGCTGTCTGAGGGATTTGAGTGCGCTGCTGAGGAGGAGGGGGAAGGGGAGAGGAAGAAAAGGAGCCTAATGGGGCAGCAAGAAGCCCCGGTGCCCAGCGCCCGCCCCGCTGCCCACGTGCTGTTTATCTGCAGAGTCCCAGGCGCGCTTGGCGGATGTTCCCAGCTGCTCTGGATGCCAGCGGGATCAATGCAGCTCCTATCTTTGGCTCACGGGGACCGTGACAAGGGGCCGTTGTTCCAGCACCCAGAGCTCGGCTCCCGGCTCACCCAGCAGGGCTGTGCCTCACCAGGGGGCAGGGGCAGGGGAGGTGCTGGGAGGCTTTACTGGGATGCCCTGGCGCGGTGGCTCTGCAGCCCGGCAAGCCTCACTGCCCTCGTGGTGTGGGTGAAGGATTTCTCCTGCCACACTTCTCATCTTCTGCCCAGTGCAGGAACCCATTTTTCTGGAGAGAAGAGCCCAGAGAGAACCTGGGCACGGCCACAGCCCGCCCGGGGTGCAGAACACCTCTGCTCCTGCACTAATCTGGTTTCCTGCAGCTCTTCTCCCAATAATTCACGCATTTATTTTAATTCCTTTAATTCCATCATAGGAATGGGTTCAGCCTAGCAACTGGTGAAGGGCAAGAGCTTCTCTGCCTCTGAGAGCTCGCAATTTAAACAGAATTTCTGGCTCAGAGGCACTGCCAGCACTGCCAACCGTTTGCAAAAGGCTCTGAGCCTGTTCCTCTCGGCTCGC
The DNA here is from genome assembly GCA_013397935.1 of Dasyornis broadbenti. Classification (NCBI taxonomy): domain Eukaryota; kingdom Metazoa; phylum Chordata; class Aves; order Passeriformes; family Dasyornithidae; genus Dasyornis; species Dasyornis broadbenti. The sequence goes on along the minus strand of VZRN01001461.1, from coordinate 195,087 downwards.
CTGCAAGAATAGGGAGCAGGATTTGCTCTGTGCAACAGCCCAGGCCATGAATACCCTCTCCAAGTCCCCATGACATCAACAGCACTGCACCTGCTCTCTCACACTGCAGCACTCAGGGAAATCTCTGGTTTCAGGCTGTGCAGAGCTCAGCTGGGCACTCCTCCCCTGCTGCAGCACCCACAGCCCACCAGCCCTGCTCAGCAAAACTGGATTTATGCCAGATTCAGAGCCTGGATTAACTGGTGATGTCTGGCACCAGCATCTCTCCAGGTCCCATGATGTTGTGCCAAAGCCCTGGCTGAGGGCAGAGCCGGGGCAGCCAGCAGAGTTCAGGATGGGGAGGTGACAGCAGTGGGGTGTGGATCCTGAATAATCCCCTGCAGCCCTTCACCACTAAAGGAACAAAAGATTTGGGCTCAATTTCTGGGAAAATCAGGCTCCTTGCGTAGGGAACAGGAGGGGTTGATCTGAGCCCCAAGCTCCCATGGGACAAGCGATGTGGGCAGTGGTTTCATTACAAGCACCAGGCACCCACAGGGGCTTAGGGCCACCAGTCCCAGTGCCAGGGCCTCCCTGAACCTGCCCACAACGAGCCTCTTGCTGGCCTTGCTTTGGAGCAGCAGAACTTGGGGTCTGTCCTGCTTCCTCCTGCTCCAGCCTCCCTCAGCTCCTGAGTCCTGCCCATCCCATTCCCCAAAGGGGCTCTCGGAGGCTGGGAGGACGTGCAGGATGTCCCCGAGGTGTCCCTGGGGGCAGGCAGTGCCTGCCCTCCCTGCTGGAATGCAGCGCCAAGCTTCCCTCGCCACCCTGGCCCGGCATCCTGGGGCCTGGGCGCGGGGCTATTTTGGTCCATCTTTTTTCTCCCACACTCCTCCCTTTGGAATCCACCCAGCTGAGACCTCGCCGCCTGCAGCCTTTGCTCTCCGAGGCAGCGAGGGCTGGGGAGGCGCCATGGCCGCCCGCACCGTGCCCCACGCCTACCCCATGAGCTCGGAGTACGAGTTCGCCAACCCCAGCAAGATCTATGACCAGAACTTTGGAGAAGGTGAGGAGCGAGGTGGGATCCCCCCTTCCCTGGAACCTTTCTCCCCTCTGCTGCGGGAGGGCTGGTGGGGTTCGGTTTGGGGAGGTTGGGCTCCCTAGCAGGAAGCTGGAGCTGAGGAATTTAGAGAGGAGGAACCCAGATCAAATCGAGGGGGAATATCCAAGGAATATCCAGGGAATAGCTGGGGAATAGGCGGGGAATAGCCAGGGAATAGGCAGGGGATAGCAGGGAATATCGAGGGAATAGCCAGGGTCTCTCTCCTCATGTCCGCTTCTCCATCCATGCCCACTGCTGTCTGTCCCATCCCTCCCTCGTGCCACCCATGCACATGCTGTGCAAACATGGAGCCAAAGCGCTCCGGGGAGGGGGGGAAGCTTTTCCAGCCCGGGGGGATGTGGAGAAAAGCTGAGCTGGGGTGTTCAGCACAAAGCTGGGCAGTGGCTGGCGGAGGGGAAGGAATGTGGGCAGCAGCAGAACCATTCAGCACCAGCACAACAGCGTGAAAAGGCAAAAAGCTCCAAGGAAAGCCCCCCGGACAATGGCACACAAAAGGCCTTTAGTTCCTCAGGGCAGTTTCTTCACCATCAGCATTTTCCATGCCCATCCCTGGCTGAGGGCTCTGTGCTGCAGAGCTCCCAGTGCACCCACCAGGCTCTCCCTGTGCTTCCAACATGTGAAGCTGGATGCCAGCCCTGGGCTGGCTGGCAGCTCTGGGCAGCCTGGTGGGATGGCAGGGCTTGGCAGGGATGTGGCTCTGGGACACAAAGGTGGGACCTGCGGCAGGCTCCACCCATGGTGTGGCGATGTGGCAAAGCCAAGGTGTTCCCCAGGTCCCAAACTCCTCCTGTCACCCTCTCCGAGCCCATTCCCTGGAAGCTCCTCACTGGGTCTCCTTTCCAGGCGTGTCCCCATCTGAGATTTTAGCCCCTGCCCTGTACCACGGCTACTACATCCGGCCCCGGATCAACAAGCAGCTGGAGAGGGGCACCTCGGAGATCTGCCTGAACGAGCACAAATTCCAGGTGTTCCTGGACGTCTGTCAGTTCCTGCCCGACGAGCTCAGCGTGCGCACCGTGGACAACCTGCTGGAGGTAGTGGGGCAGCACCCGCAGAAGGCCGATCGCCACGGCTTCATCTCCAGGGAGTTCACCAGGACCTACATCCTTCCCCTGGACGTGGATCCCTTGCTGGTGAGGGCCACCCTGTCCCACGATGGCATCCTGAGCATCGTGGCTCCCCGCACGGGCAAGGAGGTGAAGGCCAGAGTCAACGAGGTGAAGATAATGCAGCAGGAGCAGCCCGTGGGGAGAGAAGAACAGGCTGAGGGAGGGAAAGAGAAGGAAAAGTCCTAAAGGCCCCAGATCTGGGGAGGTGGGGGGGCAGGGATGGGGAATCCGCAATGCCAGACCCCTGTTTCTCACAGTCAGTGCTTGGCAGGGCCCTGAGGCAGCCAGACTGCTGCTTCTCAAGGCTGATGGCTGGGAAAAAATGGACTTGGAACTGGAAGAAAAAAGAGTGGGTCTGAAGTGTGAGTGTGAGTGGCTGTAATGTAAGTTTTCTCCTAGGTCAGGTCACCGTGCAGGGCACTCTGCTCTCACCCCAGGGTCACTCCTACCCTGAACTGTGAGCCTGTATCTCAGTGGACTGTGCTGTAGGCCAGAAGGGCACCGGGAAGAGGGAAAAGAGGATCCCAGTGCCCAGTTTCTGAGCTGGCGGCTGAGTTTCATGGCTGTGGAAGGTGCGTGTTGGTCTGTAAAAGTGCCTGCAGCAATCAGGAGGAAAGAGGAATAAATCTGCCTCTGCTCTTCTCTCATTTGCCCTGGGTTCGTGTTGCTCCTGTGCAGCAGGAAGGATGGACAGAGCCCACACCGAGCTCACCAGTGGGAGTGGCACCTGTGGGGACATGGAGGGACCCTCTGCGCCTCACCCCTCTGGCCCCGTTGCTGCTTTTAGGGAGCCTGGAGTGAAGTGGCCTCAAGGACAAAAAGCTGTGGAGTGCTGAGCTCTGGAAGGGTCCCTGAGCATCTCCAGAGCTGCAGCTGGAATGAGCCCAGGTTAATGCGGCACAAATTAATGCCAAGCCCCAGCCTGAGCCTGCTCAGCCCTTTAGTTATGGGCCACCCTTCACACACAGACCTCGGTGAGGGGACTGAACCCCAGACTCTGAGGGGAAAAGCTCTGCTCTGACCCCAAAATACTGAGGGGAAAGGCTCAGCTCTGACCTCAAAACACTGAGGGGAAAGGTTCTGCTCAGACCCCAAAACACTGAGGGGAAAGGCTCAGCTCTGACCCCAAAACACTGAGGGGAAAGGTTCTGCTCTGACCCCAAAACACTGAGGGGAAAGGCTCTGCTCTGACCCCAAGGGCCTTGCTGGCACCCCAGGCCTCTCTGTGGGCTCAGGGAGGGGCTGGATTTGGCCCTTTTGCTCCGTGCAGACACCATGATGCTCCATGAGCAGTCTCCCCGCAGTCCCGTGACTCTGGGCAGGGATTGTGTGAGCTGCTGGCGCTGGCAGCTGCTGCCCCGCGGCCCCAGGGCCTCAGCAGGTGACAGTTGCCACCCTTGTGTCACCAGGGCCCAGCCAGGCAGACAAAATGCTGTGTCAGTGGCTAAATTTGGGGGTGCTTGGCGTGCAGCTCTCACACAGAGGGGACAAGAGGTCCTGGAATCCTTGGGGATGGAGCTTCCCCCTCTCGCTGTGACTGTCTCCACCCCACTCTGCCTCAGGAATACCCGGGGCCAAGCCCCAGCCTGTGCCTGCTCAGCCCTTTAGTTATGGGCCACCCTTCACACACAGACCTCGGTGAGGGGACTGAACCCCAAAACACTGAGGGGAAAGGCTCTGCTCAGAGCCCAAAACACTGAGGGGAAAGGCTCAGCTCAGACCCCAAGGGCCTTGCTGGCACCCCAGGCCTCTCTGTGGGGCCTCTACACCACTCTGCCTCAGGAATACTCGGGGCCAGGAGAGCCCTGCTCAGGAGCCTGCCCAGCACATCCTTTGGGAGCTGGAGCAGGATACGGGGCTGATTTTTGTCCCCTGCCAGGCAGAGTGGGATCCAGAGCAGAGCAAAGCACTGCCCAGCTATTTGGAGTTATTTGCTGCCTGCCAGGACCCTGGCAGCACTGAGGACCAGGAGGATGAAGAGCAGCCCTGCCTGCCAGGCTCAGGAGGGAGAGGGAAGGTGGCTGAGCCCAGTGCAGACCAGGCACCCTCAGTGTCTGAACTCCTGCCCTGACCCCTGAGGTACAACCAGAGAACTGTCAAAATATAGATCACCTTCACAACAGGCATTGTTCAGGTCATTAATGACAATTTCAGAGATAATTCTAGGCTGAGGATTTTCAATCACCTGTATCCCCATTCAGCCAACACCCACCCAAAGCCCAGATCTCGGGAGGGCTGAGTTCCTGGCTGTGTGTGGCCATCATTTCCTCATCAGTCCCCCCTCATGAAAAGCTTCCTCAGCCTCACAGACACTTCGTGGCAGCAGCTCTAAAAGGCTTCTCTTTGTCTCTGATCTGGCAAGAAATGCTGATGGTCCCTTTGCTCACTGCAGGCTGCCTGGGATTGGGATGAGCTCCTTCTCTGGGCTGGGGATGGGGCATAGCCAACACATGAGCCTGGAGCCGGGCAGAGCCGAGCACACACACAGACACACAGACTGGCACAGGCTGCAACATCCAACGCCATCTGTCCCTGTTCAGCAGCTCCCTGAGGCACTGCAGGCTGCAAACAGCACATGGCTGGGGCTGGGTTGCACTGGGAGTGGATTCTGAGACAAATAAGTGCCTAAAGAGTTCAGATCTCTCTCTCTCTCTCCTTCATTTTTGATAGACAATGCCAGCTTGGTGTGTGCCTGTGCCACACCTGGCCCGGTGCCTGAGAGACCTTGACTAACTCTCAGCGTTAGCAGTGACTCCACAATTCTGTTCCCTCTCCAGCTCTTCCTCGCCTGTTTCTGCTCTCCCCTGGATTCTCTCTCCCTGCCGGGCCCTTGTGCAGTGCCAGTGCTGGGCAGGGCTGTCCCTGCAGCCCGGCAGGATCGCCAGGAGCCGTGCCTGCTTTCATCCCACAGACACAGCCTGGGGAGGGAATGCAGAGTGGCAGCCAAGGACTCCCCAGCCGTGCCAATGTTTGTGATGCTTTTCTGTTTCTCTGGTGGAGCTCAAAGCAGCAGCTCCAGTATTTGTGAAAGAGGCTGATGGGAACGGGCTCCCAGCCTTTTTTTTTACCTCCTTCCCCACAAAGCAACAAAGCCCAAGTGATCCCAGAAATCAAAACAGATGCTGGTTCATTAAAACAACAGTGTCTGTGGCGAGCCCAGAGACACCCTGTCTGCAGCTTCCCAAGCAGGGACAGACTCCTGGGAACACCTGGCCTTTGCAGGACCCTGAGAACGTGGCACCAGCACTGAATCCCAGTTGCCTGCATAAATCAAATCCTAAATTCTAAATTCTCCAGCCCCAAGCTGAGGGGCGGTGTCACAGCAAGGCTCAGGCTCTGCAGGTCACGGTGCAGCTTGCCCAGGACTCAGCTGTGACCCTTCCAAAGCAGAATCCTTCTCCTTGCACCACTTCTGGACAGGCCCAAGCTTTGCAGATGATCAGTGGTGCTATGAGCCTGGCTGAGAGACTGGGCACAGCTGGAGCAGGGGACCAGGGCCAGCTCCTGTCACAGAAAGGGGAATTAAAACTCTAAGCAGTTTTAATCATTAGGACTTGTTAGGGCTCCCTTTGAGGGATCAGACCTGCACAGAACTGGGGCTGACTGTGAGTCAAAGCTGTGGGGCAGTTTCTGCTCAAGAATGACATTCAAATGATCTTTTGGGAGTATCAGTTTTCTTAGACCTGCCTGAGATTAGGTCCCAGGAATTACCTCATCATGAGGTCCAGGAATGGCCATGGCGCTGGTCATTCAGAGCAGACAGTCTGAAGGGCTCTCACCAGGGGCACAGAGGTGAAATGCACATTCCTGCTCCTGTCTGACCCACTGAGGGTGAGCCTAGGAGCTGGACTGCACCTCCTTAGGGATGTGAGGGCCCTGCTGGGATCCTGCCGCTCTCAAAGGCACAGAACTGTACACTTTTATCCAAGTGGCTTTAACAAAAGTGGATTTCCACTGTCCCCGAAGCTGTGGGGCAGCAGCACCGGCAGCAGAGCTCAGCTGAGAGGAGAACTCCAGGAAATCCACCCTTTCCCAGGTGATGCCGCACACGCCAAGCGTTTTCCTGCCACCCCGCCCGAGGTGCGAGGACAGGCAGCAGGAGCAGCGCTGAGAGCTCCCACCCTGGGGGGTTCTCCTTTCGTTCCAAGTCCCTCCTCCGTCCCCTTTCGCATCACCGCTGGCATCAGCGGGACACAGGGCGCTGGGGGAGGGACAGAGGGACAGCGGCGGGACAAAGGACAAAGCAGAGCTTTAGCCGCAGGGGGGGACGCCTGGGGACACGGGGACGCCTTGCCCTGTCCTCCCCGGGAGCCGGGGGCGAGGCGGCCCCGGGGCCATCCCCGGTAGATGGCACACGGGGCCAGCGCAGCAGCGCGCACAGAAACCCGACACTGCCAGACACTCCCTCGGAATAGCCAGGGGCCGAGCAGGAACCAGGAAATACAAGCTCTGCCTGCCCAGAAAACGCCGCAGCTCCATGGGGGAAGGAGCGACATGGGCAACCTGTGCAGCTGCGGGCGCCCGTGGTGAGTTGGGGCGGCGGGGCAGGCGCCGGGCGCAACTTTTGGGAGGACTTTGGAAGCTTTGCGCCCTCGCTCTGGGCTCGCCAGGGCTCCCGGCTGGCGCTCAGCCCTGCTCCTGGCCGGGCAGGGACAGGTGAGCGCGGGGTCAGGGCTGGGCAGGTGCCCGGGACAGGACAGGAGGGGGACAGGGGGTTTTTTGTCACAGCCCAGCCGGGACGGGCAGCTCGGGGTCCTGCCGCCACCCGGCAGCTGGGGAGGATCCGGTGAAAATCCCTGTCCTCATGGCCAGGCAGACAGCAGGAGGTGTCCCTTTGAGGGGTCCAGCTCGGCTCCATCCTGCTCTCAGCTATTCCAGCCCCTCTCCTTGCCTGCTGCTCTCCGCCTTTTATTCATGCTCGGGAAATCCTGGCCGCGTTTTTGAGATGCTGTGGCTCTTTCTCCCTGCGAGGGACGGTGACACTTGAATCCCTCCTGGCTCCTGCTGTGCCCTGGAGCTCCTGCTCACAGAGGAAGGGCACCACTCGGTGCCAAGCTCGGGAATATTTTCAGCCCTGGGCGTGCTGCGAAGGGGAAGAGCCACAAAAAGCAGACGAAGCTCCGGGGATGTTCTCTCTCCAGTGCTGCGTTTGTTGAAAGTGTGAGAAATTCATCCAGGGTTTTTAATAATTCCAAGAGGCACAGCATCACCTAGCGGAGGAAGGTTCGGGAGTTCAGGATACCCTTCCAAGCCCTGAGGAATTTGGGATTTAGGACCAGCAGCTGTAGGTGAGGGTTGGAAAGCTGGATCTTGATGTCAGCCCCCCAAACTCCCACTTTTAAATTTCCTCTGCACTGTGTCAGAGGGTAAATGAGGCACCCAGGGCATCAGCAGACAAGGACTTGATCAGGAGCTGCCTGGGGCACAGTGTGAGGTCTTTAAAGGAAAGTTATTACAGCAAATTTATTGCCAGGGGGAAGTTATTGATGAGGGAATTGTGCCCTGAGGAGGGCAAGCCGCAGGTATTGTCACCATTAAAGTGGCACTGAAGTGTGCACAGACAGGGAAAGCTGCCCAAATCCAGGCCCCAGGAATTGGGAATGGCCTTGGCACGGGGAAAGGAGAAGCAGCAGGGCAGGAGCAGGGACGTGGGTGCTGCCAGGAGAATCCTCTCAGGCCAGGAGTTACAACACTGACCCTGTTTGGAGAGGAGGGGAGAGGCTTCCCTGCTCCCATTTCCCCTGGCACACGTGTCCCCATTCCCGGGGAGATGCCGTGATTATCCCAGACAGGAATAGCTCCAGCCCACACCCTGCCTGCAATGCTCCCTGCACCGAGGGAGGCAGCCCCAGGACCCTGCTGGTTCTGCCTCCAAAGGTGCTGGTTTGGTGACAATCCCCGACATCCGAGGGCTGGGAGGAAGGCAAGGGCTCTGGCACCAAGGCTGGGCAAGGAGGAGACGCTGCAGGCAGGGGAGGAGGAGGCTGTGAGAGCCACAAAGACAAAGCAGTGCTGCTGTGAGTGAAACCCCAAATTCCTGGCGAGAAACCCCCAGATTTTGCCTGTGAAGGGCTGGAGGTGCCCCTGTGGCCGCGCTGGAGCCTTGCCTGAAGCTGCCTTTGCCTGCCCAGCTCGGGCGGGCCTGGTTAATCATTGCTGGCCACTCTGGAGCTCTCTGCCTGCACATGGGGATTTTTATTTTCCCACTGGAGTGCCAGAGCACTGCTGCACACGCTGGAGCTGCCTGGGAGAGCTGGCACAGGCACAGCTCTGCCCGGGGCGCTGCTCCGTGCCTGCTGCAGCCAGGCTGGCTGGCAAATGCACATCATGGGGGACACACAGCATTCCCTGGAGCCCGGATGGGGACACGCAGCATTCCTTGGAGCCAGGATGGAGCTCCTGGAGCCCCAGCCACAGCACTGCCTGCGCTGTGTCAGCTACTGAGCAGAGAAACAGCTCCCTGGGAGCCCCTCAGCTGCACCCTGTGCTCCAGGCCAGCACCACAGGGATCTGTGTGTGCAGGAGGGGCCACAGCAGGGCTGGCACCTGCTCCCCGAGCCTCTGAGCGTGACATTTCCTTCATGCATCTGTCCCAGAACGGGACACAAGGCTCATCTCCAGGCTCTGTTGTTCCAGCTGGGGTGGATTTGGCTCCTGGCCTCTCTTGGAACAGATCTGTGCTTGGCCTCTCTCTCTCTGGTCACACAGGTACAGCTGAGATGAGGGTTTGGCTTGGCTCGGAACGAGGGCAAAGCTTGTTTGGTTTGGTTCTGCTCTAAGTGGAAAACAGAACAGGAAAACTGTCTGAAACACCCAGAAACTGGCTGAAACATTCGGCCAGAAACTGAAAAATTCAGTCAGAAACTGTGTGAAACAGTCAGAAACTGTGTGAAACAGTCAGAAACTGTGTGAAACATTCGGTCACACAGCTGCTCCCTGGGCAAGGGGGCCAGGACACAGGCAGTGGGGATGGCAGAGCAGCTGACCCCAAAAGAAGGGGTTTGTGCAGCTGGGATCGTGCCCTGCGCCCTGCATGCGGCTCTGAGCTGTGGAAATGGAGCTGCACAGCTCCAGTGAGAGGAGTTCCCGTTCCTTGGGATGCCTCTTGGGCAGGAGGGAAGGCAGGGAGAGCTGGGGTGGCTGTGGGGTGGGGTGGGTGTATCACAGGAGGAGGAAACACATCCCACACGTTCCCTTTGGTCATTGTCCCTGCGGGAGTCCCTTGGGCTCTGCTCTGGGTCCTTGCTGAGCCTCTCCTTGGGCCCGACTCATTCCCTGGTACCCGGGGTGTGCGTTTGGGGTGGTGCTTTGGGAGGGAAGAGTTTGGGATTGTCAGGGCTGATGCGTGTCTCTGATTTCAGGAAGTGCCCTTCACCTTTCAAAAGAAAGAAAGAAAAGCAAGGTAAGGATTTGTGGCGATGCTGTGGAGGTGGAGGGACGGAGCCCCTGCTGAGGTGACATCAGTGGCTGTGGAGGGGACATCAGTGCCTCAGCCTGAGGCTGGCATCCCCTCCCTCACTCCTGTTGTATTTAACCTTCCTCGAGAGAAGTTGGAGGCAACATTTCTTTAAATCTTAAAGCAAGGAGGCTGAGGTGCCACGGGATTGATGAAGGGACGTCAGCAGCGCCTTTAAAATCACCAAGTCCCGCCTCAAAACACAGCCAAGGGCTCTCCAGCAGGGCTGGAGCTGCATCCACCTCCTGCAGGAGCTGCAAACATCTGACAGCACTGCCCCAGAATGGAGTGCATTCCTTAAGCTGTGTCCTGTGGCCTTTGGACCACGCTGGGCAAAACATGTTTGCCACGAGCAGAGGAAATAACAAAGTTCAAACTGGATCTGACTCCTCCGAGGGCCTGACAAGGAGCGCTCTGTGCTGTGTCTGCGGGTTCTGCCAAGAACACGGCGCTCCACAGCCTGCGGGCATCCTGGGAAACCTCATTTTCCCCAAAGGAACAAGCCCAGCCTCTCCTCTGGGAAGCATCAGGGCAGCATTAGGGCTGAGGGTGTGAGATGAGGTGGGAATTTGATTTGTGCCCGATGGGAGAGCCCGTGGGCCAGCCCAGCATTGCTGCAACGCAAGGTGGAGCAATAAATCCTCTGAACCTCATCTCCTGGGTTGCTTTTGCAGGAGCTGATGTGAGGCGCGAGACTCCACAGCAGCAGCCTGGCAGGAAGGTAAACAACTTTCCAGAGGGGTTTTTGGAAGTGAGCGTTGAGAAGACAGAGCTGCCCTAAGCTCCATGGGCTGGGAGGACATGGGGCAGGATTCAGAGCCAGGAATCCTCTCACCCCGTGTAGGCTCTAATGTGGGCCCAGCGTCCATGGCTTTTCCCACTTTTTTGAGCCCTGACTTGCAGTGGGGCGGTGGTTGATGGCATGGACTCCACGAGATGGGGATCAGCAAAGACATTTTATTGCAGAAATCCAGGGTTCCTAAACGGTTCCTTTGTTCTGAGTGCCCAACCTTGTGAGGCACAACAAATGTGTTGAACCAACCCCCATGAACCACGGCAGGAACACGCATCAGGTGGAACCAAGCAGCAGCCCCACGCTGGGAGCACCCATTGGCTCTAACAATTGTTTTCCAGCTCTGTCACTTGTTTTTCACCTCTGCTTCAGCTGAGCCATTCCCAGAATGCTCTCTGCTCAGCCCGAGGAGCAGAAGTGAGCGAGGATTTTACGAGGGCAACAAGGCCCTCACTTTGCAAGGCCTTGCTGCTCTGCAACAGGGCAGGAACAGCCTGAGGTGCCAGGGTGGTGCTGGGGGCACTGCAGGGTCTGATGGAACCAAGTTCCCAGAGCCTTTTCTCCCCAAAGGTCCCCACGTACGAGGATGTCCCCGATGTCCCCGTCTACGCCACGGTGAGCAAGGCCAAGGGCGTGCAGCAGGAGGACAGCATCCATTACGCCGACATCCAGGTGTTCTCCAAGGCCCGGGAGCGCTCGGTGGCCGAGGTGAAGAACCTGCAGCTGCAGAACGCCACAGAATATGCCACCCTCAACTTCCCCAGGGCCAGGCTGAAGTACGACAGCAAGAATGGGACCTTGGTGTAAAGGACCTCATGGCCTCCTCCTCCTCATGCAGCAGGAAAAGGAGTTCACAGCTGTGGATCCAAGAAAACTCATGGACACGTCTGGGAATTGAGAGAGGCTGTGTCTCCCACTGCAGACACTCTCATGGAGGAGTTTCCCATCTGATCCCGCTGGCAAAAATCCCCTCGTGCCCCTGGAGCCTGCAGCCCATCTCCTGCCAGCACTGCGAGGTGGCAGAGCTGCTGCTGGGCTGCTGAAGGCTCAGAGCTGCAGGGAGGAAAATCCCTGCTGTGGCACAGCCCCAGCCAAGTGCTGGATTTGGGAATGTGGCACACGGAATTCGGGACTAAAGGGAAGTTTTGGCACAGGATTTCGTGTCAGTGTTAAAGCTCTGAGCGTGCAGAGTGACGTGAGTGATGCTGTGAGGAGACGGGACCTTGAGCAGGCTCTGCTGCAGCGTCTCCTTCCAGCAGCTGCCCCTGGAGGAGCAGCCGGGCCCTGTGTGCATCCCCTGCCCCAAAAATCAGTGTTCTGGACCTGGCAGCCAGAAATGCAGCATTGCTGAGGGTACAGAACGATTTCCATCGCTCGTGGGCTCTTCAGATGTGCATCCTCACCCCTCCGTGCAAACAAGCGAGGAGTGAGCTCCTGCCTCTGACTGGAAGTGAAACAAAAAGAAATCGGCAATTTAACTGCAAGGCACTGCCTGTATTGAGGGCAGTGCTCCAGTCCTCCGAGCGCAGCAGCTGTCTGGGATACTGGGAATGAATCCTTGGCAGCTTTGGAGAGGCCTTTGGACTTTGCCTCTGCATTTTTCTCATTTTGTGCTGTCAGCCTGGGTTATAAACCCCAGTGACACAGAGCACACGCCACGTGCTGTTATCAGATCCACCTTCCGGAACCTGTTCCTAGATTTCAAAAAGAGTCACTGATTCCCTGTAGCCGTGGTCCAAAAGGATTCTGCCACTGAGGAGCGCTGGGAGGGGACCAGGGCTGCCCAAGCACCACCCTCAGGCCCTCAGTCCATGCCTGGCGCATTCTGTTCCTCAATCAGAGCAGATTGTGGGGCAGCCCCGGTTACTGGCAGCATTCAAAAATGGTACTTTTTATAAACATGCAGAGCTCTGCGTGTTAGAACTCAACTGGACTGGAAAAGTGTGAGGGAGTTCCTGCTCGTGCGGGAAAATAAAGCTGCTCTGGGCTGTGTTTGCCAAGGTGGAAGTGTTTGAGGACCAGTCTTCCAGTTTTTCTCCCGGTTTTAATGAGCACCCGAGGCCCTGGAATTGGTGTTTATCTCCCATTCCCTGAGGAGCTCCGGCTCCCCACCCGTGGGGCTGTTCCTGGAAGTACAGCTCATCCTAGAGACAATTCCCTGCTGCCATTCAGGTGATTTTTGCCTTTTTTCCAGGCTTTCCATGAAGAATTGTGGAAGCCACGTGTTCTGCAATGAGGATTTCCCTGAAGGACTTGGTTTTGCACTGAATATTAAAAGTTCATCTCCCGTATTTCCCGCGGCTGTCACGTGTGTCAGACGAGTGCTGATGTTTATTAAAGATGCAGTATTTCGTTTTAAGTGATAAATCTGCCCCTTGGGCGAGGCTCTGCGGGGCTGGGGGCGCACACAGGGTCCCGCTCCCGGGGCGGCGATGCGGGGATGGGAAAAGGCATCCCCAGCCCGGCCCCGATCCCGATCCCGATCCCGATCCCGGCCCCACGATCCCGGGGGCGGAGCCAGCGCCATCCCGCCCCATCCCGCCCCCGTTCCCGTGGCAACCGGAGACGCGCACCGGGAGCAGGTAGGGCCGGGGTGCGGGTCCTGGTACCCACTGCATCCCATCCCACCGCATCCCATCTGATCCCATCTGATCCCATCCCATCTCGTCGCATCCCACTTCACCCTTTCCATCCCACCTCACCTCACCCCATCCCATCCTATCCCATGGATCCCATCCCATCTGATCCCATCCCATGGATCCCATCCCACCTCAGCCCATCCCACCCCACCCCGCTCTCTGGGCTCCCCATTTCTCCCCGTCCCATTCGTCCCCAGCATCTCCTCACCCCCAGCCCAGCCCTGCCCTTCTCCTGTTCCTGTTCCTGCTCCTGTTCCTGTTCCTGTTCCTGTTCCTGCTCCTGTTCCTGTTCCTGTTCCTGTTCCTGTTCCTGTTCCTGCTCCTGTTCCTGTTCCTGCTCCTGTTCCTGTTCCTGTTCCTGTTCCTGCTCCTGTTCCTGCTCCTGTTCCTGTTCCTGTTCCTGCTCCTGTTCCTGTTTCTGTTCCCCCATCCCAGCCCCACAGCCCATCCCAGTCCCGTGCTCCAGACCCCATCCCGCCCCATTTCCCGCGGCACCTGGGGCTCCCCAGTCCCTCCGAGGGCTCAGATCCTCCATGGATTTGCTTTTCCCCTCAGGTTCCAGGAGCTGGGATCTGCCCTTGACGCTGAGCTGTGACCTTCTGCATGGGGACTCTGATGGCCACAGTGCCCCGTCCCCCCCCACCGCCTCCTGCGCCCTCTGTGAGTTCCCAGCAGCCCTTTTGGTGTCCTTTCTGCCCCTTTTGGGTGCCTCACGAGGAGTTTGGGGTCGGTGACACAAATTCTGGGGTGGTTTTAAGCAGCTTTGGGTCATTGCTGCTCACAAATCCCGCAGGTGAATCGCTGAACCAGCCTCGCTCATTTTTATCCCCCCAGCCATAATTTCAGTGGCAAAAACCGTGCAAGGACAAGGCTTGGGGTCGTGCTGGAAGTGGCCAGGAGATGGCAACGCCACCAACAGAACTGCCAGCACCCCGTGGGCCGGGTCTGGAGGTCATCCACCCCAGGAGATGCTGGGGACATCCTTTGGATGTCATTGCCCCGATGGGTTTGGAATCACGGGGGACACGATTCACTCGGGAGAATTCAGGGAGAATTCAGAAGCGTCGTTCCTGTTGGTGAGAGGCTTTTTGAAAATTTGCTTCTTGCAGTTGAGAGGCACCTATTGTGTAAAACCGGCAGGAAAAATCCAATTCCTGCCGCAAGCAGCTGGAAATTTCAGAGCGAAACACAAAGGGAGAGGTGGAATTTAATTTTGAAAAGTTATTTTGAGCCCACACAGCCACCCCAGAGCCATCGGTGTCCCCACAATGGGCAGAAGAATGGCTCAGCATGGCCAGCCTGGTTTATGTTCCCGGGCATTCAGGCAGCTCTTCCAGAGATAAGAAACCCCCCGCAGACGCAAATCTTTGATGAGAAAATCTCTGAGCAGGCCTGTACCTGAGCCTGGCAGGGGAAAGGAGAACATTCGGCCTTTGCTGTGGTGGTGTGGGGGCTCTGCAAGAGGGAGATGGGATGAAAGGGAGCCCCTGCATCCTGAAATTCAGTCCCAGCTCTTCTTGGCTGACCCAAAAAGCTCCAAGACCTCAGCATCCTTTCCTGTTCCATTACAAATCTTTTATGAATGAGTGTTCACCATGTAAAACCCGTGTAATAAATATATATATTGTAATAAATATAAATATATATGATAAATTATTAGTAGAGAACATCATCAGAAAATCCACAGTGAAAGCTCAGAGTGTGTTTTGCTGGTTTCTCCTTCAAAATTAGGTCACTTTCTGTCTCATGGGGAAACCACTTAGCTTTCCCACAAAATTTTATTGGAATCACACAGGCATAAGCTACTCAATTGCATTAAAAAAAATGGGGCTAAATATTTATTTAATGGCATTTTGAAGCTCAAAAGTAAACGGGATCAAGGCACCAAGCCCCCAGCACCTCCAGATTACAAGGCTTTGTGCAAAGCCTCGCTGTAATCTGTTGTTTTGCTTTACAGTTGTGGCATTAGAATCGATGAAAACATAAAAATCCCAACTCCCAGGGAATTATGAAAAGCAGGGAGAGCGAACGTGAGTAATTTAAAACAGGAGGAGAGGGAACAGACTCCTTTTCGGTCGGTTAGAGACGGAAATTACCTGTTGCTTCTCTTTCTGTATTTTAGTTGTGCCAGGGTAAAACAGTGAATTTATGCCACTGATCTTTCCTCACGATGCTTCAACATTTAGGCAGGAAAAAAAATATTTGTTTTTAAATGAATCTCACACTTAGAAATGATGAAGCTGAGGGCAGCGGGCGCAGTGCTGCTCTGTGCCCGGCAGGCAGAGCCCCTGGGTGGAGGGGTTTTCACCCATTCTGGTTTCATTTTCCTTTTTTCTTTTTCCCTGAGCTCTTCCTGTAAGGCGATACCGACTTGCCTGGAGATATTTGATACTTGTTGCTGTGATGGGTGCACTTATGGATTTAGAAAACGAGCTGGGGGTTGGATTTAATTCTTTGAACGTTTTCTGCCGGCTTTTTTTTGTTTGTTTGTTAATTTTTTTCATTAAAAAATGCAATGTGCAAACGTGCAAACCCTTTAGCTGCCGTGGCCTGGTTCGCAGCTTCCTGTGGCTGCAGAGTGATTTTTTTTTTTTTCTCTGTGCTTTCCTCCCCGTGCGAGGCATCACCTCCCTGCCCTCCTCCTCTTCCTCCCAGCCCCCTCTCCAAGCAGGGCTCTCTGCGTACGGCGGGTTTGAAATAAAAACCCCTCACACAGCGGGTTCGGGGGGTTTTTTTGCGGTGTGGACTGGCTGGAAATGGGTTTCAGATGTTTTTCCCCCCGCGCCTGCATCTCGTAAAGCCGCGGCGTTGCCGTGGCAACCGAGTGACAGCTCCGCTCCCTCCTCCTCCTCCTCCTCCTCCCGAGCATGCCCAATGCGAGCCGCGACTTGGGCTCAACTCTGCCCGGGCTGCACATATGGGACCATGAGCGCGGTTCCCGATGAGTTCCCGGCCTTTGTGCTCGGGAGGAAGAGGAGGCAGAGGAGCCCCGCGGCGCTGGGAGCGCGGCCCCGCATCCCCTGAGCCCCGCGCCCGCCGCCGGGGGCTCGCCCGGGACGATGCTCGCCTGCCTGGCCAGGGGGAATTTGCTGGATATTCTCCAGGAGGGCTTCACCGAGGTAAAGCCACGTCCCCGGAGCTCCCCCGCGCCAGGGCGGGGTGGTTTTGAGCAGAATTGTTGCGTTCTCGGTGCTTCGAGGGGCTCGTTTGCCACCAGCGAGCTTTGGTGGTGGCGGTTCCCAGCCGGGGAGGCTGCGATTCGGCGGGAGTTCGGTGAGGAGTTTGTGGCTGGTTTTACGGCCGGGGCTGTGTGGCTCCGGGGTTTTATGCTCTTCTCGCTGTGCCAGTAAATAAAATAAACGGCGGGAGGCTGTGGAGCGGAGTTTATTGCGTAAAATCGACTCCTGTCCTGAGCGATGTCCGTGTGTCCGGGGATTGTAAATATCACATTTCTTGGGAGAAGCTGACAAAGAGCTGATTTGTTTTTTTTTTAACCCCGTCTTCTTCTATAAGTTGAATCCCCAGGGGACTGAAATTCAACTTGGCCGGGAAAACGTAATTTTCAAAGTGTTCTTTATTTGCTTATTCTGCTGTCAGGAGACGGACGAATCCTAAAATAAGGAGATGCACCAAGGAACTCCAGAGATGGGAATCCCGTGGCTGTGTGGGGACTGCAGGGGGACAAAAAATGAGTTTTCTTGGATATTTATGGGTTCGGTAATGCCGGGGCAGCCCATGCCGGAGCACGATCTGCTGCCTGTGAGCTGAAAAGGAAGGAAAACTGAGGGGGGGGATTTGCTGGAACCGGAGAGCGGCTGCTATTTTATTTCTCATTTGCTCGCAGGGACCGCCTCTTGGGGGTTTTTATTGTTTTTTAGAGCGCAGAACTTAATTCTGTCGAGTGTTTGGACCCGTTACCCACAGAAAATGAGCCCTGGACATCCCTGCTGGGCTCCGCGGGGAAAACAAACCCGGGGTGGAACCTGAGCCCGCCGGCTCCACGTCGGCCCCGGCTCTCCCTGGATCGCGGCGCGGAGCTGGAGCCGCTCCATCCCCTCCTCCGCACGGTGTCCGGATCATTTTTAGCCGGCGAAGGGCTCGGTTTAGATCGGGCTCGCACTTCCTGTGCTCCGGGGCAACACGTCCTGCTCAGACACCGGGTGATAGTAATTGCTATATTAATAATGTAATTAATAACGGGAGCAAACCCCAGTGGCATTCACTGCCTCACTCTGAGCGGTTGGAGCCACAGACAGCTCAGCTGTGGGAAAAACAAAAAAGAAATCTCCTCTCCCACCATCAAACCAGATTCATGGGAATCTCTGCCTCCTCAACGCTCCAGCTTATAACAAAAGTAAAACTAAAATCACTTCTGCAAGGGGAGAATTTGTGACTGGCCAGGGGCTGCGTCACACCCCAGGCACTGGAAATGAGAGAGGAACCCTGGCATTCCATTCCTGCTGTTTGGTCACCACCTGTGCCTCCTCCCCATCCCTGTTTTCCTCTTTAGCTGTTTATTTATCCAAACATTCATGTGGAATCGTGTCCTGATGTGTGATCCCCTCTGACAGTGCCAGGTGGTGACCAAACCCAACACAGCCAAGAGGCCACAGCGAAGTTTCTTTTGTTCCTCTGCGGTCTTTCCCCTCTCTCTCTCCCCCTTTCTCCATCCCTTGTGACTGAGGGCCACCTCAGCAGCGCAATTATCCCCTAATTAGTGCTGGAGAAGGCAGCAGCATTGTCCTTCCTGCAGCTCCTGCCTGTTCTGCTTCACAGCTCTTGCTGGACTGGTGCTTTCTCCTCGATGCAAGAAATCACAGCCTCCTAAGGGAGCCCCTAAATGCCCAAATTGTCACTCCAGGCCAGTTTATTCCCCTTTTTTTCCCTTCCCTTTCAGAGCCAGAACCCTCACGGACCCTGTCACCTGCCGACATCTGAAGCAGGATGGTTTTTTTGATGTTGAGAGGCAGCAAAATCCCCCGTGGGCATCACGCAGCTCCCGTGTCCCCCTCATTAAGGGCCTGCCCTGCCTTGAAGGTGTTTCCCTGCTGTTTGTGGGGACTTCTCCCGCTCCCGGGCAGAGAAATAATTCCATCCCACAGGGGATGTGCGGCTGCTCAAAGCAGGAGTTTATAACGAAAGGGAAGCACACAGAGGGGGCTCATCTGCGCTGCCTCTGCCCATGTGGCCTCAGCCTGTTCTCCCTCCTCGGGGAAATGCAGTTTATTTATGTGCTCGCACTTCTGTCAGCTCTTTGGAACAGATGGGGCGCAGAGAAATGTGTCAGAAATGGGCCTGGCAGCTCCAAGCCTGAGCTTTAACAATAACACACCTTCTAACAATCCCACACCTTCTCTTTTCCCCCCTTTTTGCAGGGGATCATTTCCTCTGGCAAACTTCATGATGTGGCTGCGTGTGTGCAGTGACTCATTTAAAGGAACTAATTTTTTTTTTTTATCTCTGAGACTGTGTTGAACAAATAGCTCATTCCAGAGAGGACAGGGTGTTTTTAAGGGCCCAAGCAGAGGTTTTTTGGACACCAGGAACTCCCACCAAAGCGAAATGCAGGCCCTGCCCACGAGGGGAAATCTCTGCACATTTTGGAGGTGAGAGCTGCTCCTGGCCAGCTCTGAGCAGGCAGGGAGGGCTGCAGGGCAGGCAGGGCTGTGCTCTGTCCTAGCAGCCCTCACTGAGGGCTTTGTGGAATATTTCCCTTGGTTCTCAGCTGAGTGGGAAATTCCTGGATTTCCCTCGTGGAATATTTCCCCTGGTTCTCAGCTGAGTGGGAAATTCCTGGATTTCCCTCGTGGAATATTTCCCCTGGTTCTCAGCTGAGTGGGTGATTCCTGGATTTCCCTCATGGAATATTTCCCCTGGTTCTCAGCTGAGTGGGAGATTCCTGGATTTCCAACACGTACAGCCTCTCTGCTTCACCTTTCTGTGAGGTGATGAGGAGCCATCCTGCCTGGGAGATGTGAATCCTCACTCTGGGCTTGGTTTTGGGTTGATTTTGGGTTTGTTTCTGTCCTTGGGGTTATTTGCTGGCAGTGTGGCCCGGCCCTGGCTCTGCTCCCCTCGCTGCAATGTCTGAGCTGTGACAAAAAGGTCTCTGCTGCCATGATCTCAGCAGAAGGAGCTCGCACTCACCCTCTCCGTGCAGTCAGGGCTATTTATAGGATTAATAGGATTCACCATGGAGAGCTGTTTTGACTTCTGGCTCCCTCATCCTGCTCAGCCCCAGCACTCCCTGGAGCAGTGAATCCTCAGTGTTTTCCCGCACACACCAAGCTCTGGATGTCACCAAAACTGCGGGAAAAACAAAAACCCTCCAACATGTTCTCCAGCATGGAGAGCCGCTGCTGTTTTTTCAGCCCAGCTTTGTTTTGGGGTGAGGCTGGTGGGATTTCACACCTTCTGTGCCCTGTTCAAGCCACGGGGAGGTGCCTGGGCCTGAAGAACCCTTTGAGCTTTCCCAGGTTGTGTGACCTGAGCGGGCAGCTGCTGCCCTCAAACCCTCCCAAGCCTCCAGCCCAGACACCAGCGCGCACAGCTGGGGCTCCCCACACCTGGATTTACCCCCAGGTGTGCTTTAGCCGATGGTTCCTTGCTCTGACAAGGAATTCTCATCAGTTTTTCCCCAAACCCTTGTGCCTGGCCAGCAATGGGACTTTTCAGCAAGCGAAGGATGTGTTTGCTGCTCTGTAGGATTAGGGCTGGAGCAGGTGGGATTCAATCCCTGCCCTAAGCCAGGCTGTCCCTTGGCAGGGAGTTTTTACAGAGCAATGGCATGGGAACACTCACAGATTTCCTGTTTTCCAACCATTTCACTAGGAATATGAAGATTTTTATGGCTGCTTTGTGGGTAGAAAGGGAGGCTTGCAAAGGTAAAGGGGCTCCCAGCAAGCCATGGCCAGAGGGGATTCAAAATTCTGCGTCCTGAATGTGCCCTTAGTTCCCTTCATCCTGGCCCAGGGAGCCTCTCTGGGTGTCCCTTCCCCTCTCAAAGCTCCTGCCTGCAGATTTCACAATTCTGAGGAGCGCAGGCTTCTCACAGCGCTGCCTGTCCCTGCCTGGGGATGGGATCCTGCTGAAGAAGGAACAAAGCTCCTTTTCTTCCAGCAGCATCAGGGATGTCTCCGTGTTCTGCCAGGCCTCAGACTTTGTTTGAGTGTCGTGGAACCATTTGCTAACTCAGGGTGAATCATCTGCTCCAAAGTCCTGCCAGTTTGCACTCAAAGCTCAGCTTTTTGCCAGTTTTTCCTTAATCTTTTGCCTGTAACTGGCACAGAAACACTGCCTGGGTGGAAAAAGGGCCTCAAACTCCTCCTGAGCATAACATGAGTGGTGCTGCTGCTCCAGGATCTCCCATTTGCATCACTAAGCCCCTTCACAGCA
This sequence comes from Dasyornis broadbenti, assembly GCA_013397935.1. Taxonomy (NCBI): domain Eukaryota; kingdom Metazoa; phylum Chordata; class Aves; order Passeriformes; family Dasyornithidae; genus Dasyornis; species Dasyornis broadbenti. Next base: position 174,593 of record VZRN01001461.1, on the reverse strand, counting down.
CAAAATTAATAAAATACCAGTGTATTCAGGCACAGGTAGGAATTACTTCATCCTGCAGTGCAAGCTGGGTGACTCTGGAATGGGCCAAGGCAGTTCGTGGCTTCACAAGAAGTGAGAATCCAAGTGGCAGAAGTAATTTAGGGAGTTTGAGTGGAACTGGGCCTTGCTGTTTACACTTCAGATCTCCCTGTTAATGACTAAAGGGCTGTGGAAAATGTGGAAAACTTTGGAGTCAAAAATTCCGTGTCCTGCTGGAGAGCTGGGCACTCTGGAAATCAACTCTCAAATTCTGCGTTAAATGAAGAGTTTTATGAAGGAGAACTCCTGTGGGTGCTGTTGGTCATTCTGGCATCACTGGGTAGTTTTCACATTGAAAAACCTGAATCACATTCAAGTATCAATTCTGAGAGGAAAAAAAAAAAATCCTTTGTTGGCTTTGAGAGCAGAAAGAATAATTTGTTTGCTTGGGAGTTTGTGTTTTCTGCTTCTGCAAAGGCCTTCTTGAGCAATAACAGAAATAAATCAGCAAACTGGAGGAGGGCTGGGTGGAAAATTACAGTTCCCATCTCATTAAGGTAATGTCAGAAAGCTTAGAAATCATCCAGGGCCTCAGCCACCACATCCTGATGCAATTAGGCTGCTGCAGACCTTTGGTTCAGTGCTTGGGGAGAGAGAAACAGTGAATTCCTTTCATCCTGGGAGCAGGGGGGCTCTTCTTGCTGCCCTTGTTCGACCTGGGGCCTGGGCAGTGGCCACAACTCTGCAACAAAGGGAAATCAGGGCAGAGAGCCTCAAAGTGTCATTCCAGCAGGAGGATTCCCTAAAGGATAAGGATGGATTCAAACTCATGGAATGAACGTAGAGAAGGGATCTGTTTCTAGGACCTACTGAAAGATGAGAGCGAGGAGGGCAGGCCCTTCTTGCTAAAAAAACCCCGATTTTTGTCCACTTGTTCAACACCAAAATGTGCAACGTTTTAATCTCAGAGAGGTGAAAATTAACCTCAAACAGTGGAGTGCGGCTGGGACTGATAAAAAAGGGCAGAGTGGCACATCAAGGCATGGGGATCCAGGTATAATTCCTGGCCTGGTGATGGATGGATGGATGGATGGATGGATGGATGGATGGATGGATGGATGGATGGATGGATGGATGGATGGATGGATGGATGGATGGGAGGGAGGGAGAAATGTGAGCCCTGAGCAGCAGGTGGGGGCTGCAGTGGTGAAATGAGGACAGCGAGGACACCTTCAGCTGCCCCAGAGCTGGGCAGACACCGGGTGATGCAATTAACGCGAATTATCCAGAAGGGTTTGCAGTTGCTCAGGAAAATGTGCTGCCCCTGGAAGGGCATTTTTGTCCTCTCAGTGAGAAACACAAAAGCATCTCCTCCTGGTTTGCACAGCTCTGAGTCCTCTCTTCAGGGCAGTGCTGAACAAGTGAAAGTGAAAGCTTTTAGTCTCTATCATTTAAAAACATGAGGAGGTTGACATTGCTATTACTAGTTAAAAAAAAGAAAAAAAAAAGAAAAAGAAAACAAAAAAAAAGCCATTCCTGAATCCCAGAGCAGTTACATTTTAAACAGGGATTATTAAAAGGAGGCTTCTGAGGCGATGGAATTGCGACAACACCAGGACATCCAAAGTGAAATCCTGCTCTGAGCTGTCCCTACTGAAACAGGGACACCTGGAATGTCCCAAACTGTAATTCACCCATGGAACTCAGTTGGGAAGTCCTGGAGTCCCCAATACCTTGCTTTAAAAATCTTCTCCTGCCCTGCACGGTGTTCCAGATGTAAACACATCGCAAAGATCTGCGCGGAACAACCTGGGCTCGAGCTCCCTGCAGGAAAAGTTGCTGCTCTTCCCATGGCGAGGTGCAGGGAAAAGGGGCTTTTTTTGGAACACAAAGCTGTGTTAATGTAAACAGGATTAAGCTTAGCTCCACCATAATCCTAAATAATGTGTGTTCTGTATAGCAAACCCCACACCAGGCTGGTTTTCCCTGGAAAAATTCTGGGTTTGGGAGAGATGTTGGTGAGGAGTGTGAGCCCTGAAAATTCTGAGGCTGGGCTGAGCAGGAGCTCAAACCAAAGTGCAGGGGAAGGAGGAACACTCGGGATGGGTCATGTTTGTTCCCAGACCTTTTTTTTGGAATCTTGTTGTCTGAAAGGAACCGGGACCTGCGTGAGAGTGGATGTTTGGATGGCTGCAGCCCCAAATGGAGATGGAACCTGTGGGTTTGCTGCATTTCTGGGGGCAGATGCAGCCTCAGGAGGATTTTTGGTGGTGGCGGGATGGGCTGGGAAGAGCTGCTCTTCTCAGGGCGGGACACATCCCAGCAAACCTTTTCCTCCCTGTGCTGGAAAATGATTCCTGGATCATTTTCCAGGAGAGATGGCAGGAATGATGTCCATGCAAGGAGCAAATCCTGTTGCTGTGATAACATTTAGGGCTGCGTTGAGGACACTTGGGGTTTGAAAGTAACGGAATTCTGAGGGGGTGAAACAAAAGATCTTTCAGGTTTTTCGAGGTTTGAATCCGTGGATGTAGAGGTGTGAATCTGTGGATTTAGAGATGTGAATCTGAGGATCAAGGCCCCTCGTTGCTCCCCAGCTGATGGTGAAGAGAAGCATTTTTGACTCCCCAGCTTCACAAATTCCCCTCGGGGTTTCTGCTGAGCAGCTCGGGGCCTTTGTCCCTCCTTGGACTTTGCCATTTTGAGGTCGCTCCACTTTTCTTTCTGATCTTTTTCCTCGGTAGGTTCAGTCCCGTGCTCCCCTGGGCTGGCAGCAGCCACAGCTCCCTCCCTGCATTTCTGGGTTTGCAGCAGCCCAAGGCTCCTGCTGAAGTCATTCCGGCTGCCAGGTTTTTGGGTACAAAGTTAGGAAATGCTCTTCGGTCCAGCTGTCTGCACTGTTGCAGGAAAATCTCATGTTTTAATGGAAAAAAAAAAACCCAAACCAGCCAACCAAGTCTGGTAATGAAGTGTAAGTCTGCAGAATCACTGCTGTGAAATTCCTTTGTCCTGGTGACATCCCAGTTCCACTGCCTCAGAAGCCTCCTTTTAATACTCACTGTTTAAAATGTAACTGCTCTGGGATTTAGGAACGGCTCTTTTTTTCACTAATAATAACAATGTCAGCCTCCTCGTGTTTTTAAGAGATAGAGACTAAAAGCTTGCCAAAAATTCTTTCTTGTGAATGCATGAGGAATGTTCTGAGAAGAGGAATGGAAAACAAACTGCTTGGTGAAGGGGTTTTTCCTTTAAATGAGGCAGAAGTGGAAGAGACTCCTACAGAAGCTGCAGATTTTCTGTAGGCTGGAAGGGGCTGGTCCTTGTGGAGTTAGTGCCAGTTCCTAAAATGATCTGAAAAAGTAGAAAATAAAGATTTCTGGGGCTGGGCATTGCTGGCACTGCAGCCACAGAAAAGCCTGCAGAGGCCTCCCCAGGGCAGGCCAGCTCTGCTCCAGCAGAGATGGATCAGATTTGCCACTTTTTGCTTCCTTTTTTCCCAGAGCCACCCTCAGTTCCATCCCCTTCCAGCTGCCCAGCCTGTGCTGAGCGAGCAGAGCTGGCTGCTCACAGGTCCAGGCACCTTTCTGAACCAGCAGACCGAGCCATGTGTGATTAAAGTTGGATTTCCTACGTCAGGATAATTAAGAGTGAAGCCGTGACCAGATTGTGACTTTGATGGGCTGTAAAAGCATAAACTCTGACTGGCACTGCTGAGATGATATGGAGTGGGGGCTTAAAACCTGCAGCATCGGCACAGTAATGGGAAGCTTAGTGAAAAGGGAGGTAATCCCATCAATGGATCAGTTTGTTTACCCTCCGTGTCTCACAGCAGCCCGGCCCAAAGGGATTGCAGCCTCTCCGGCGGCCCTGGAGTGTCACAGACAGGGGGATGGAAAGGGAAAGGTCATCGGGATCTGCTCTTTGCCGTTGGGTCATTTGTGCCAGATGGGCCCTCGAGCTGACCAGAACCCTGATTTGAGTTTTCCTGATCTCCTACAGTGACCAAGAATATAAGTTTGAGTTTTCCTGGTCTCTCACACTGACGAGAAACCTGGGTTTGAGTTTTCCTGATCTCTCACCGTGACCAGGAGCTTGAGTTTGAGTTTCCCTGGTCTCTCACAGTGACCAGGAGCCTGATTTGAGTTTCCCTGCTCTCTCCCACACACAGCATCCCTCAGGAGCTGCTGGAAAGGCTCTGCTCCTTGCTGCCAGGGTCCAAGCCACCTTCCCTGCATGCAGGAATAGAAACTGGGCCATTGGAAGCGCTGAGGCAGCTCCCAGGACGTGGGGGAGATGCACAACTGTTCCAAATGAGCCTCGCCAGGAGTGCTACAGAGGGAGGCCTTCGTCTCTTCCAGGAAATCTCCCCTGGTTGTCCTGGAATAGTTTAGTGGGCAATAACTCAGGATTCTTTGCTCCTCCCTTGTGGGTTTTCTGCTTCCTTGATACAAAAACAGCATGGATGGGACACTGAGTGAACAAATTCTGACCTCCAAAGCGAGGGGATGGCTGCACTGGTTTGGCACAAATGCAGATAGAATGAAATTAAAGCTCTTTGCTGAGCTGTGCTCAGCTCAGGAGTCCTGTCCTGCTCCCTCTTCCCATGCTGGCATGGGCTGAGCTGCCCCACAGCAGGCAGGGTGGGCAGGGGTGTCACCTCTGGTGTTCATTGTCGAGAGCAAAAGCCTGAGATCGGTGAAGATCAGCGAGACAAGCGAGAGCTTTGCGGCTCCCCCTGCAACGCAAACGTTTTGTTTCCATCTCCAGCAACAACTGCAGGCCTACGTGGCCTGGGTGAACTCACAGCTGAAGAAGAAGCCAGCAGTGAAGCCCGTGCAGGATCTGAGGCAGGATCTGCGGGATGGGGTCACCCTGGCCCTGCTCATTGAGATTGTAGGTCAGTGGTGCCATCTGGCTCTGTTTTTTTTCCCCTGCAGCTCTGGCTCTGCTGGGGAAGGGGCTGCCCTGGCTCTGGCAGCTGTCAGGCAGATGCTGCTGGGGGTGAGGAGATGGCTGGAAAAGAAAACGATCCCAAAGCAGCTCATCAGTGCAATTCTGTTAAAGCCTTTATGGCTTGGATGGGCTGGAGCCTGGCAGGGGCACTGGGAATGCCCACAGCAGGGAGTGAGGGGTGTTTTTTGGGAAGAGGGACTGGTTTGCTGATGGAATCCCTGCTCCCTGGGCAGGGCGACAGGGAATGGGGGGTGCAGTGAGTTCGTCACTCCCTGTCCTTGCTGCTCCTTCCTCCTCACACTCATCCTCTGCCCCAGTGGGGGTCCCAGGCACACGGGGCCGTTCTCCGAACTCCTCCAGCCCGGCTCTTCCCCTCAGGCTTCATTTCTTCACCAACTGGGCCCTTTCCGTGCAGTTCAGTCCTTTGGGAAGAGGCGGCTCCAGAGTGGGTCCCTCACGGGGTCACAAATCCTGCCGGAATCGTGCTCCAGCCCCCAAACCTCGACACAACCCCAACCCAGCCCCAGCCCCGTTATCCCTGGTGCTGGGCTCCTTTCCAGCAGCACAAGAAGCCCCATGGGCCTCCTGCAGCACCCAGAGCAGTCCCCCCGCCTCCAGCAATGCCTCTGCCAGTCCCCAGCGGTTCAGTTCCCCTCTGATCCAGCTTTTTCCCTTCCTTCAGCTGGTGAGAAGCTGAGTGGCATCGAGGCCAACCCCAGCAGCCAGCAGGAGATGAGGGAAAATGTGGAGAAAGTCTTGCAGTTTGTGGCGTCGAAAAAGATCCGCATGCACCAGACATCAGCTAAAGGTACGTGGCCCTGGGGATGATTTCAGCTGTTGAAAGCCTTTTTCTGGCTTTGTTTTATGTCAATCAGGTGACGTAGGAGTAAATTAATGTGTCAGTTTGGGGGGAGTTTGGGGTTTTTTCTCCTGGTGATCTGGTGAAGGGTTTGGGTCGAAAGATGCACAATGCACAGAAACAAAAGTGACTTTTTTCCTGCTACTGAGCACTCAGAAGCTCGGGGAATGGTGTAATGAGGAGCACAGACTTGGAATCTTTCACCGAAAGGACACATAAACCTGCTAGAGTGAAATGAGACATGGAAAAAAATATTTCTGGTTCACTGGAAGCCATGGCCTGGAAACAGGGAGGAGACACAACACACAATCATGTCTGTGGTGTGGTTTAGTCAGGACTTTGAGCAGCTCTGACTAAATTGTGTTGGGAAATCTTGCTCTGAAAGAGTGGCTGATCCTTGCCATGACATCAGCGTGCTGGAAAATGCCTGGTGTGGTACCACTAAAAATGATTAATGAGCATTTGCAAGGTGCTGCAAACCCTTCATGGCTCAGGATGCCGCCATGCATGGCTCTTCTGTCTTTTGTGTTTAAAAAAAGGGAATTCTCTGCTCACAAAGTCAGCGCTCAGAGCTCAGTGGCTGCTCTGCTCCTGAGTGAGCATTCAGGAATTCTGTGTTCAGCAATGAAGCGCTGGCTTGAGCTGGGAATGGCCATAAAGGGGAGGCTCAGAGCTACTCAGAGCCCTCAGCCTGTGCTGTGGGGGTGGCAGGCAGTTTGCTGTGCTGCAGCACCGGAGCTGAGCTGGATCCACCCTGCTGGCTTTCACTGAACTGGGTTTTCCTCTTGGGCAGCCACAGCTCCGGTGGCGCTTCGCGCTCACCACCCAAACCTTTGCGTTTTGCAGATATTGTCGATGGGAACTTGAAATCCACCATGAGGCTGATCCTGGCCTTGGCTGCTCACTTCAAACCGGGCTCTGGCAGAGCTGGCACGCCTGGCTCGGGGGGCAGGAGCTGGGCAGCACCTCCAGGCAGCCTCTGGCCGCGCTCGGCCGCCGCCGTGGCCCAGGGGGCGGTGGCCGCCCTGGCCGATGTCCGGCAGGATGTCCAGCAGTCCGGCCGGGATGTCTTCAGGCACAGACAGAGGTGAGGGGCTTTGTCCTGCTCATGTCAGGCTAGGTTGGATTAAAATTAAAATTAAAATTAAAATTAAATTTAAAGTTAAAATCAATGTGTCTTTATCCTGAACGCTCCTGGTGTGAGGAAGCTCCCATTGTGCAGACAAACACCTCAAAAGTGCCCTCACCGAGAGGGCACTGACCTGGCACTGCCATCCTGGGTTCTGTTCAGGTTTTACAGCAAAATCCCAGCTGGGCCTCTCTTTTTGTCCCTGGAAAAGAACAGGGAGTGACGGCCAAGGCAGAGAGAACTGTGCTGCCTCGTTTTCCCCACACTGCCCTTGGTGCTGTCTCCTTGGAGATGTCCTCATGCCAAAAGTCAGGTTTTCACCCCAGGTGAGATCTGGGAGCTTTATTTCCAGAACTGAGGACGTTGTACAAGCCCATCCTGGCTCCTCCATTGCTGCTCATCCCAATTTTCCCCTCAGTGCTGTGTGCCAAGCTCTGGGGATGCTGATGGAATCACACAAGGGAAAATTCTGAAATTCCCATTCGCCACTTGCCAAAGGTGCAGTGTGGGTGACAATAATAAGAATAGAAATGACATTTAACTGGGAGCCAGGTGCTGGGGCTGGGCAGGGTTTCATTTACACAGCTGAAGGTCATCTGCCCGTTGGATATTGGCTCAAGGGAGCACCCCTGAAACGGCCTGGAAATGAGGCTGAAATGGCACATTTTGTTGAAAAATTAAATGTTAAAGGTTTCCCTTGCAAAGGCCTTGGAGTTCTTCAGGAAAGCCTCATGCTGCTTGCAAATTCTGCTCTTTTCCTTGCCTTCCCAGAGCTTCTGGAGTTTTCTAGTCACAAAATTAGGGACGAGTTTCAAACGTCGAGGCCTGTTTGTCTGTTTTTTCCTTAACACCACAAAGATGGGGATCCCTGATAGGAAAACTGGCATTTTTCTGGCTCTCCCCTCCTCCTTACCCGCCTTTGCTTCGCTTTCCTCCCCTCCCTTTTGGAGACAGAAGAATTCCTGCTGCACTCAGGCGAGTCTCCCCTCATTTTATGCTCATTCCCTGCAGAAACAGCAGCATGGATGAGGAGATCGAGAATCCCTGCTGGAGCGTCCGGGCCCTGGTGCAGCAGTACGAGGGGCAGCAGAACATCCCACCCTTGGAGTCCCACCCTTCCAGGTAACGAATTTTGTCCGGCATTCCCTAAAGTGCCGGTTCTCCTCACCAAAAATCTGCTCAGTTCTGATGGAAAAGGCCATCCCTGGCCGGTCTGGAGGATGAGGCCTCAGGAATCAACGTGGAGCGGTTTTCTGACGCCGTTTTCATGGATGTGGGAGAGAGACTGCAGCGAGAAAGGGCTTTTGAAGGAAAACCACTCCAGCGAGGGAGCTGATCCAGCATGGAGAGGTTCACAGTGAAGGGAAGCTGCTCCCTTTTCCCCCAGAGAACCAGAAACTGCTTGGAAGAGCAGGAGCTGTGTTGCTGAGCTCCCTCTGGAAATGGAGCTCTGCTCCAGTTCATCTCCTCTGGAGCAGCCCTGAGGGCAGAGCTGCGCATGTGGAGCTGCAGCTCCTCGGTTCAGGGTTCCCTGCTCCCACGGAGAGCCCCAACTCTGCTCTGCCGTGTCCTCCTCCCGCCTGGGCTGATCCCTGAGTGCCTCCCTGCCATCTGTGTGGGAGTGAGGAGCTCATTTGCCAAGGACAGATTGCCACTGACAGCCTCTCAGCAGGCAGGACGTTTCCCCAGCGTTTCTCAGGCCAATTTTCGTGCTCCGTGGCACAAAGAATTCTCTGTGTACCTGAAAATTGAGGTGGCTTGGCCCAGCAGAGGAGAAAACCACCAGGGTTGGTGTTTATCCCCCAGATTTGCTGTGTGGCGTTGAGAGCGTGTTTATAAATAGACTTTTGGAGGAGCGTGGGGCTCGCAGGGAGGCAGTGCTGGAGCAGTGCCTCCACATGATGTCAGCAGCGTGCTTTTGAGGCTGGCCTGCCGGGGGGATCTCAAATCCTGCTCTTGGCAGCGGGATTTCATGGATAATGCCACAGGACCTTGGCATTGGCTCCTGAGCTCAGGAGTGCCACATTCTGCTCCCTGCTCTCCTCCTCCAGGTGAAGGGAGCCGGAATATTTTACATATTCTTCTCCCCTCTCAGGGATTGTCAGGTGGCTGCTGTTTGCTCATATTTTGGTGGTAAACAAAAATTTCTCTGCAAATCCTAAATAATTTTGCATTGGTTTTTATTTTTTTTTCCCCCATAATGCCATGAATCCTCTGACCACAATGCAATGCTGATGTTGCTGATAGGGCAGAACACAGCAAGAATCTTTTACAGAAATGATCAAAAATTGGGGGCGTTCTGCCCCTCCAGCTCCTGGGGGTGTCTCCTGACACAATCCTGTGTGATGAAAACGAGACGCTTCCCCTTCCCTCGCAGGGAGAAATGTGCTGAGCTCAGTTAGGAGAACTGGCTGGGAGAAATGAGATTTTCTTTTTTTTTTTCTAATTAGTGAGAGATGTGGTTATTAATGCAGCCACCCCCCTCCATCAGATCCGTGGTGTCCCAGAGCAGCATCCCCAGCCCTGCAGCAGCTCCAGCCTCGCTCACAGAATTCCCAGGCACGGCAGCTCCAATAAGCGCAGGCAGTCGAAAATGATTCATGGAAAAATTTGCCAAAATCAGATGATTCCCAGGCTGCCGAGCCCCTCACCCATCCCTCTCCCTTTCCCCTCCCCTTCCAGCAGCATTCCCTCCCCCACCCCTGAGCCAGGCATCTCGGAGAAAGGCTCTGCCTGCACAGCCCGTGTGACAGCAGGAGGGAGAGGGAGCCGTGCCTGGGGCTGCGAGAGCCGCCTGGGAAGAGCCCGCATCCCCCTGGAAGCGCAGGGACCCCGCGGCGGCGGCAGCTCCTTCCCCCGGCTGCTCCTCGCAGATGCTCGGCAGCCCGAGGAGGGCAGGACGGGATGAGGAGCAGCCCCGGAGCTGTGGGATGAAAACAAGCGGCTGTGCAGCTGACCAAAATGCAGCAGCAGGAGACAAATAACCCGCGAGGAAAACCAGCAGGAGCCGAAGCCGGGCTGCAGAATTCCCTGACTCCGGAATCAAACCCATTCCTGGGGGCTGCGGATTTGCCTCGCAGCCAGCGAAGACCCTGAGTTGGATTTTTTTTTTTTTTTTCCCTGCGTGCTGTTTCTGCTGGGAATCTGCTCAGCAGCCTGGCTTGCAAAGCTTCCTCCAGGAGTTTGACAGGAGCCGGCGACCTCTCTGCAGTGAGCCCTGAGCATGTGAAGGGAACGAGGCATGAGCGGAGCCGGGATCCTGAGGCTCCCCGGGACGCGGATTCTGTGAGGCGAGAGGTTAAAGTGGGATCATGGGAGGGAAGCAGGTCAAATGGTGAGCGCTGGTTGCCATTGTCCTTGGGAACAGCAGGGATGGGGTGTTGATTGAAATTGGGGAATTCAGGCAGCGCTGAGCTTTGCTGCCCTAAAGCCTCGGCTGTGCTGGAGAATCCGGGGCTCGGGGGAGGCAGGATGTGGGTTAAGGAACCAAGTGCGAAAGGAATAAAGTGGAGCAGTTTGCATCATAAATCTCTCTTGGAAAGCTTGCATGTCCCAGCCCTCATTTCTGCATGCCTTCATCGGGAATTGTTGTGTACTTTTGAAGGAATTGCGTCAGCGGGTATTTCATACTCCGATGGGTTTGACTGATACAGAACCCCGTGGAAGTGTTTCCAGCATTAATTTGATGATGCATAAAGCAGCCTGACCTGTGCTGCTGCTTCAGCTGCCTCTGACTCTGCCACGGTTTGGAATGTTTGGGAGGTGGTTATGGATGCTGGGTGAACCCAGTGGCCTTTTGAAATGGGAAAACTGCCTGGAAAGGCTCTGGGGATGTGGGAATGCCTGAGGAAATGCAGAGCTGTCAGTGCTGTGGGGAACCTATCTGCACCTATGGTGCCTTAGATTGGCTTTGGGCTGTGGATCCAGTGCTGGGAGACGCAGATTTGGAAGAGGGGAATGTTATTTCCAGGCTCGTATCCCTGGTTTTCATCCTGCTGATCCTTTCGAGTCCCCGATTCACCACCTTCTCCCCCATCCGTGGCTGGTGGTGTTTTTCTGGGACAGCTTTTGCATGGATGAGAACCAGCAGTGCCTTAGGGTGAGGGCAGGTTCAGAGAAGCAGCTGAGAAGATGAGGGAGGGAATACTGAGCTCTGTTCCTAGAAGGAAGTGAAATCCCTCCTGGAGCTGCTGGCCATGTCAGACCAGCTGGGCTTCCTGCTGGCATCTGTGCTGTGTGAAAGTTCCATCCTCTCCTCTGGCCCTTGTTGCATAATGCAGTCCCAGCAGAACTGCCAAATCAAATCATATTTTAAAAAATAAAAAATGAAAAAAAATTTATGCTATGCCCCCATTCAGCAACAAGCAGGAACAGGGGGCTGGTTACAAATTTTATATAAAAAAATATTCCTAATGAGGGACTCCTGTGATGGATTTGGAATTCCTGGAGGTAAATCCCGGAGCAAAGCCAGGTGGTCTGAATCCCTTCAAGCATCATGCACACACGTGAGAGGACAAGTACTGTCCCTGCTGGACATTTCTATCAGAAAATGGTCATTCTTTATCTTTATCTTCTCTTTACCATGGGGGAAGTCTGGGCCACCAAAACCTGGGCTCAGGTCTGTGATTTAAATGAGGCGAGGCTCGCCCTGGCCGTGGGAGTGGGGCAGGCAGGAGCAGCAAGTCATTTCCATCTCTATTGCAGGGCTTTTCCCATTCTGTGGGAGCTGTGGGAGACAGAGCAGCAGTGCTGGGAAGATGCAGGGAGGGAGCTGCTGAAGCCTCTCATTTTTCTAAACCTATTATATTATCTCCACACTGTTTTTCTTTTTGTTCTCTGCCCTTTGTTTCTGTGCTGGGGGAGAATGAAAAATTAACTCCTGCCCACACTTGCAAAGATTTAATTCCTGCGACTTTTCGGGGTACATTGAATGGGTCAGTGAGCTTCAGCCACCTTTTGATGTTGTCTGGGTGATGCACTCAGGAAGAATTTCTGAGAAAAAGATTGCTTGAACCTCCCAGTCAGCTGAGATGGCTCCTGAGATAATATGCGGGCCCTTCCAAGAAGTTTTAGTCGAAGAACACGAGCGAGGGGAACCTGACTCTCAAAGATACTGGGATTTCAAGTAGAAGTGATTCTTCTGGAGCAAGAGATGAAGCCAAGGTGGCTTTTTGTCCAGCATAAGGCTGGCAGGAAATTACTTCTGAGTGTGGCCCTACCCCCGTGTGAGAGTCTGAATTCAAAAAATCCCACACCCAGTTTGGCTTGTTGAAGGTTTCTTTAGGGTGCAGATAATTCTTAGCTAAAAGTGAATATGGAGAAATGCTGGTTGAAAATTAGTGCCGATCAACATCATCACCTTAAAGAGCTGTTCCCTCCTTGCTCTGCAGTCTGACCTCACCCAGCCCCGTCCACAGCGCAAAGAGCGAATCCACCGTAGCCCCCTCCGAGGAGAAGGAGAGACTCGTGATCCTCCAAGCTGAAGAAACAGAGACTAAAACAGGTAAAAACATTGGGACTTTTTTGTGTGATAAACTCACTGAGGAGCTCCCCAGGGGCTGGAGTTGTTCCATGCTGCCTCCAGTGTGTGCTTGGGGCACCCTCTGACACTCGGGGATGCTCTGCAAACCCCACAGGTGCTTTCCCCCCCTCTGTCACACGTCCTGTCCCCAGCGCTGTGCTCGGAAATCTCCCTGAAGCAGCTGCAGCGAAGTTATCTGGGATCAAGTGTGTGTAGGGAAGCTTGGTTTGCCTGAAGGATGAGGCAAAAATGCTTGGGATCGGGCGAGCAGTCCCACCTGGAGCCACTGGGGAGTGGTGCAAGTCCTTCCTGGGCTGCCTTGAGCACACCCAGCTCCTCTCTCTTGCAGAAGAGGCTGATTCCCACTTCCAGCCGGAGTGGCAGGCAGGGAGCTCTGGCTCCTACTTGGAGAACTCATGGGAGGAGCAGCTTTTGGAACAGCAGGACCACCTGGAAAAGGAAATGGAGGAAGCAAAAAAGATGATTTCGGGTTTGCAGGTGAGAGCTTTTTCTTCTCAGAGAGTGTTTCTTTCCAGGGTCACCCAGTCCTGCATCAGCCATTCCATGAGCTTGGCTGAACCTTCATACTTGGCTCATTCTTTCCACATTTATTTATTTGTGGGACCTTTCCCTTGCTTCCCCTCCTGCCCCTCAGCCCAGGGTGTGCCTGGGGAACACAGCCCCTGATCCATACGGTGAAGGCACTGAACTCTCTCGGGAATATCCCTTTCTGTTTGTGCTGGGAACCATAGTGGCTTTGAATTGTAAATATTTATGTGGCAGTAAACAAAGCAGAGATTGTGTGAGGAGCACAGGCAGCTGGGCGGGCACTTTTCGCTGGGGACAATGGGCAGGACACAAAAGAGTCACCAAAAAAAAAAATAAATTCCTTGGTTCACTGGTAAAATCTGGCTGCATTTTGTGCCCACTGGGAGGAGGGAGAGGAGGGACTGGCATCCCTGAGAGTGGGGAGAGGCAGCTGATGTGGCCAGCCAGGAAATTGGATTTGATTCATCGATTTTCCTCCTCTTCCTCAATAATTGAGAGACTCCAGTTGGTGAATTTGGTTGGAATATTGGGGATCACATCCTATGAGGTGCTAAAGCTGAGGCTTTGCGCCCTGGAAATTAGAGTTGTCCTTGTTTGGTTCTTTCTGTGGGGAACAGCATGGGAGAGCTGTTTCAGAGGATAAATCTTGTTCATTCCTGAAAAAAACCATTCATTTTTGAGGGGAATAAATCAGCAGGAATGAGAAATGAAGCTGGCTGGGGGCTGTTGATAGGAGTGACTGCTGGCCACAGCTGCCGCTCACCTATTTCCCTTTGAAATCTCTAAAATGATTTTTTTTTCCTCTCCTTTCTCTCCCCAGGCTTTGTTGCTCAATGGGTCTTTACCTGAGGATGAGCAGGAAGGCTCCTTTGAGCTTTCTGAGCGTGGAGCCTGCCCCGAGGAGCAGCTGGTGAGCACATTCCTGCACCCACATTTCCCTGCCTTTTGCGCTGTCCTGCCCCTGCTGCACAATAATAACGCTGGTTTTTTGCATTCAGATCATCATCCGAAGCCGGCTGGACCAGAGCGTGGAAGAAAATCAAGACCTGAAGGTTAGAGGGTGACGGAGGGGAAAGAGAGGTTTTGCAGATTGTTCTACTTGATTTTTTTTGGGGGGGAAATAGGGTGGGAATGGGCCAGGATGGACAACGTGATGGATGAAATTGGGAATGTTCTGTTAGGGCTCCAGCTCGGGAGGTTTGGGCCCGGTTCTGATGCTGGGAGAAGTGTTTGATGTTGCCCTGAAGGACAGATTTGGGGGACTGGGCAAGAATTTTTTTCCTCAAGACTTCTTAGCAGCTTTTGTCATGTTTGTAACTCATTAGAATGGCTCGGGGCCTGCCTTGCTCTTGGATCTGTGGAGAAAGGGGGATTTGCTTTCTCCTGCAGCAGCAAACTCCGACTCTGGTTAGTTCTGAAGGGGTGACAAGGTGTCATTTAATCAAATTGTGTTGCATTTGCAGAAGGAGCTGCTGAAATACAAACAAGAAGCTCGGAACCTCCAGGGAATAAAGGTGAGGAAAGGGGCATTTCATCAAAAATAAACAGCGGTGCTTTAGATGAGCAGGGCCAGCAGCCAGCACCCACCTTTGAGGAATCTCAGGCTGTGGAAGGAGGAGGATTAGGAGGCTTGGAGGTGGGGCATCCTGTGGTTTATTTCTGAATTTTTAGGCAGGTACAAGCAGCTGAGTTTCCTGGTTTCTTCTCTATCTGTAGGATTGTGGTCAAATAGCTCCTCTTTTGTTTTTTCCCCCTGTTTCTCCTAAAAAACAATGAGGCATAAATGGCTTGCTTCATTCTTTCTTTATTCCCTCCTCTCTCGGAGTACACACCCAGTAGCGTTGGCCCAGTGAACTCATTCCTGGCAGCACAGGAGAAAGAGCCCGGGGTGTCCCTGTCCTGCCCAGAAACTGCTCTGTTTTTCTCTCTGGAGTGCTGAGCTCCTCTAATCTCCTGACAGACGGATTTTCAGAGCTGCCTGTCAAGGGAGCAAACAGCAGTAGCTGTCCAAGGTGCAGCTCTGGGCCCTCGGGTGAGTGAAAGGTGCAGAATTAGTGCTGACTTTGGCCTGTGCAGAGAGGATTTCACTGCACAACTGGGTCACACTCAGGGCTTAAGGCTCCTCGTGTCCTGGGCTGACGTTGGCCTCTCTGTGCCCTCGGGATGCTGCGGGTGCGTGGCTGGATCAGGAGCTGCAGGGCACCGCTCGCCCTCCAGAGCTGCTCCCATCCGTAAGATCCAATGCCTGTCACTTCTGGAGCGGGAAATTCAGGTTGAAGCAGAGAAATCCCTCTGTCCTGGCGGCCAAAATGTTGGCAGGGAGATCAGCTTTGGGGAAGAGAGAGGCAGGAGGGCTGAGAGGCCTGTGGGGCCCTCGGCAGCACCTCAGCCCCGCGTGCCCCAGAGTGTTTTGGCCGCTCAGGGAAGGTCCCGGCCCTGCTGCACCTTCCTGCAGAGATGCCCTTTCCCTAGGATGCTCTGCAGCAGAGGCTGATCCAGCAGGATGCTGCAGTTCTGCAGCTCAAGCAGGAGCTGCTGAGAGCCAACATGGACAAGGAGGAGCTGCACAACCAGAACGTGAGTTGTGGCTGCTGGGGGTGTTTTGGCCGGAGGCTGGGGGCCCCAGGGGGGGTTGCAGCGGAGGTTTTGGGGCCGTGGGATAGTGAACAAGCAGCCAAAGGTCTCTGCACAGCACAGGCTGCTCACAGTCTGCTGGCCAGCTGTGAGGCTGGAGATTCCTGACCTTCACTCCTGCTTCCTGTCCTCCAGGCCCTTCAGCTGGAACAGGGAGGGGCTTTCCCTGATGTTTTCAGTGCTGCTGCGTTTGTCCCTCCTCGCTCCCTGGGTTAGCAGGTGGCACCTGCCCTGGGCAGAGCCTCTGTCCAAAGGCTGCCACCCCAAACAGCAGCTCCCTTGCCCTCTGCAGGTGTTGGGTCACCCTTCAGCACGAGGGGCAGAGGTTTTCACTCTCTGGGAATATCTGCCTCACACCTGGGTGTTATTCCTGCAGGCTGACCTCCAGAGGAAGGTTGAAGAGAGAAACCGGCTCCTGGCAGAATACAAAGTAATGGAACATCTTCCCTGGGGGTTTGGGTGGTTCTTCGGTTTTGGGAATGGGATTGCTGCAGCAAACATCCCTGGGAGTGAGCTGCAGGAGCCAGGGGTGTTTGTAGTGAGATGTTCTTTGCATTCCCCCCACAGCTTCTTACAGATCCTTTATTGCTGTGGGTTTTGGTGGTGGCTGCTGAGTGGCCCACACTTGTGCAGATGAGGTTGGGTGACGTGGCTGTCCTTTGACCCCTTGGGAATCTGTGTCCTCTGGGACAGCTGTGTGGCCTCAGCAGTGGGCCTTTGGCTGAGGGGACTCTGGGCAATAAAAACCTGATTGATCTTGTCAAAAAAAAGCTCTGGCACTCAGCTCTACCATCTGGCAAAGCACACCCTGTGCAAGTCACCCGATCCTGGCAGATGACACGATTTTCCCTGCCATGGGAAGATGACTGAGGCTCCCTCCGTGCCCTGCTGATTGCCTGGATCCCTGTGTTGCAGAAGGAGCTGTGCCAGAAGGATCGGCACTTGCAGCAGCACCAGAGCAAGCTGGATGAAATGCTCAGGCAGCTTTCTGAGGCCAGCTACCAGCAGGTAGGGAGGGAGCAGCTGGGTGGCACTGGGAGCTGCTCTGGGTGGCCCAGTGGGTGGTGACTCCTCTGCTCCACCTGCACAGGTGGATCTGGAGCGGGAGCTGGAGCACAAGGAGGCCCTGCTGGCTCACTGCATGAAGAGAGAAGCTGAGGAGGTAGGGGAGCCCTGCTCCACACATGGGATGAGGTTTGTCCAGCACCTTGTAGCCACTCTATCTCCAGAAAGCCTCCCCTTCATCCCTGAGAGGTCTGGCTGTGCCTTCTCGGTGCCAGAGCCCTGACCAAGGCAGGCAGACCCCACAGAACACCCATGGCCAAAAATCCCAGCACTGGGCACTCTGGCTCAGCCTCTTGCCTCAGAATCCTCAGCGATGAAACATTGAGGGAAGCTAGAGACGTTCTCAGCTTCCAGCTTCAGCTCTGACACTGGCAGTGGTTAGACCACGGCTCCATTTGCCTCTTCCCTTTCCTGCTGGCCCTGGGATTGAAGGCTTGGGAGAGGCCAGCCCCAAAGCCTGTCCCTGCACAGTGCCACCAGAACAGACTGAACTCACCAGAGCTTGCAGAGCCCTCAGATGTAGCAGCAAGCTCCTGCCAGGCTGTGCCTGTTTCTTTTCACCTTTATGTGAGGAATCAGGTTTGAGCTGTGACCAGGAACTCCCTGCACACTTTTTAGGGAGTGTCTTTATCTGGGAGAAGATGGGAATTACATCACTGCCGTGGAAAGCTCTCATTCCTTCTCATTTTGAAGCTGATAAATTGGGATTTTTGGGGAGGCCCTGACACTCACGCTCTTGGTTGCACCCACATCTCCCCCTGCCCAGGTGATGGCTTACAGCAGTCACAGTGTCCAGAGCAATGGCTTTCTCCAGACAGCAGGAAAAGGAGCTGCTCCCACCGCCCACCGAGGGGTAAGTGCTACCTGAGGGATGCATTCCCAGCCAGGAACCCTTTATTTTGTTAAGATGGGGAGGCAGCAGCCCAGGGCTGGTCTCACCCACGCTGTTCTGGGCAGACCAATGACCTGCAGCTGGTCCGGGACGCCCTGCGCAGCCTCAGGAACAGCTTCAGTGGCCACGACCCCCAGCACCACACCATCGACAGCCTGGAGCAGGGAATCTCCAGCCTCATGGAGCGCCTGCACCGCATGGAGACGCAGAAGAGGCAGGAGAGGAGGGTAAAGGCTTCCCTGGGCTCTCAGCTCCTGCCCCTCCCGCAGCAGCTGGAGGGCTCTGCCTGGGAAGTGACGCTTTGTCCGTGTTCCTTTGGCTTTGCACGCCAGGTCCGGGGGAAATCACCAGCGAGCAGAGCAACCAATGAGTGTAGGGACTCGTGGCCTCCCAAATCCAGTAAGTGCCTTGCACATCCTGCCCCTCCACTGCTCAGGTTCCCTGGTGTAGAATCACCTTGGGAATCTGCCCCCTCCAGCTTTACCTGCACGGGATCCTCCCTGGATCCGAGTTCCCTGCAGAGGGAAGGGGCACACATTTATGGCTGCTTGTTCCTAGAGCACCATCTCAGCGGGAGCCTGGGCCACTTGGGCAGTGCTGCAGCACAAACAACCACGGCAATCCCTGGGAGAAGGGGATGCTATCCCAGCTTAGCTGCTGCTTTGCACCATCTAGTGGGGACACAGAAGTGTTCCCTGATCTCTGCCAACTGCCTTTCATATCCACAGAACAGTGCAGTCCTTTTTAACAACACATTTCCAGGGTTCCAGAGTGTTTTCTGCAAAAAAGAGCCTTAAAACTGGGAAGTCCCTCAGTTCCTCTGCTTCAGCTCTTGGGAGAGGAAGCAGGAAAAAAGGCAGGAGTCAAGGAGAGAAACACAAATGGGCAAATTAAAATCTATCCTGGCCAGCTGGGATGGGAAGACAGGGAGGGATGATGATGATGATAAGGGATGATAACCAGCAAGTCGATGCTTTGCAGAGCTGCCTCACTCCCAGAGCACACCCGTGATGAGCACCAGTGCCTGCACCAAAGTGTTGTACTTCACCGACCGCTCCCTCACCCCCTTCATGGTCAGCATACCAAAGAGGTGAGGCTGGGCCTTCCTGACCCTCCTGTGCCCCTGAAACCAGCACTGACTTTCTGGGAATGCTCCCAGCCAGCACAGGTTTGCTGTGTCTTAACTGGATTTCATGCCATTGGCTGGGGAAAATTATCTGAAGTAGCCCCCGAGCTTTGTTTTTGTATTTTGTTTTTGTATTTATTTCCCTTGCAGGTTAGGGGAAGTGACTCTGAAGGATTTCAAGGCAGCCATCGATCGGGAAGGAACCCACCGGTACCACTTCAAAGCCCTGGATCCAGAGTTTGGCACAGTGAAGGAGGAGGCAAGTGTGGGACTGAGCTTTGGCATCAGTGTCACCTCACAGCCCTGCAGACGTGGTCACCTGACTTTTAAACCAATGAAATATTGGATGTTTCCCCCAAACAAAACTGTGTTTTCCCAGATGCAGATTAAGCTCCTCTTGTGCTAAAATGGGATATTTTCATCCTCAGCTGAAGCAATTCCATGGATGTGATTGTGACTGCCTGGGAGTTGCAGAGCCCTTTGGGCAAAGCCAGTCCGTGACACAGCTCAGGGGACACAGCAAAAATCCAAATTGCCCCTTCCAGGGGACTTTATAAAACCTGTTACACTGGGAGACCCTGTATCAAAAATATACTCACTTTTCTCTTAAAGGTTTTTCAGAGAGAATTGTTCTTGTGGCATCATTTTTGTGTGCTTCAGTGCAGCCCTGTTCATGCTCAGGCTGGTGCTGGTGTGGATTGGATTCATTACAGGTTATTGGGACAGTTCTTGCTTCACAAATTGATTAAGACAAGGGTAAAGGGTCACCCTCTCTGAGCAGCTGGAGGTTGTAGTCTGGCTCAAAAAAGGCGTGTTTCCTATCTTTAGTTTACATTTTCTGTCCCCCCCCCAAAAAAAAAAGAAAAAGAAAAAAAATTAAAAGAAAAAAAAGCCATTAATAATCCTGATATTTATTGGTTAAAGAGGTCTGGTCTGTTTTTTACCTAAAATCTGAAAAAGTACCTCAGCCATCATTTCCTTGTCTGTATTACCGGGGCTGTTTAGGAGAATCTGCCCCTCAATGCCCCCGATGCCCCTCACACTGCAGAGCTGTCCAGACTCCAGACATGACTGAAACCCCTTCTTTTATTTTGCAGGTATTCCATGATGATGACATCATTCCTGGCTGGGAGGGGAAAATCGTGGCCTGGGTGGAAGAAGACCACGGGGAGAATTAATGGAGCTTTCAGGTCCTGTTTCTATGGAAACCTGTGACTGTCTGCAGAGCTCCGAGAGTGACCAAGGAGCCCACATGCTGGGAGGAGGCCAATTCAAGCTGCCAAAAAAGAGCCTCTGTGCAAGCCACGGGTGGTGCACACTGTGTGCGTGGACAGCTGGCACCTGAGCGCCCGTGCCCGTGGGCAGGGCGTGTTCTGGGGCTGCGGGAACGTGGCTGTGGGACACAAACACCCGGCTTGGCCCTGTCAGCGACACCCTGGAGGCCTTAAGGATGCTTTGCCCCCTCCTCTGTGTGCTGCAGGCTCAGCTGGGCATCTCCTGTGCTGGAGACACAGGAATCTGCACTGATGGGGAAGATGTGAAGCTTTGCCTTCATGGAGGGGAAGTTGGTGAATTGTGAGAGCTGAAGGTTGGACCAACTTTTGCCCTTCAGGAGCAGAGTGAACTTTAGACGTTCCAGACTGACAGGACCTGTCCTGCAGAGGGGAAGGGTCCTCTGGAGGGTTTATGCTTGGTCTGAAGCCAAGCTCACCAACCTGGCCAAGCTCCCTTTCTCCCAACCTCAGGCTTCCATTTCTCAGCCCTGCTTTCCCTGCTTGCTCTCCAAAGCTGTTCCCACTTCTGAGGTCCTCTGGGTTTGCTCTGCAGCCATGGGGACTGTGGGATCTCGGTGCTTATTTGTTTGCTGGAGGATTTCACGGGTGAGGGAGCTGGAATCAGCTGCTTCCAGAGGTCCTTACACCCCCTGTCCCTGCTGAGCCTCCATCCCTGCACTCCAGCCCTCACTGCTGTCACCTCCTGTGCACAGGCATCCCTCTGCTGCTGTCCCCTCCTTGCCAGGGCCGCCAAGCACTTATCCACACCAGTTCCTTGCTATGCCGAGTCCTGAGGGATCAGGAAAGAACTGCTGGGGAAAGAACAAGACCTGAAATCCCTGAGGGTGGATTTTTCCCTTTGGTTTTGTGGTTTTGTTTCTCTACATTGCCTGCAGGCTTGGGAGGTCGTCAGGGCTCTGCTCGTTCCCAGCTCCTGTGGCCCTTCCATGGACTGTCTGTGTGTGCTGTGCATGAGGCTGGGAGAGGGGGCAACCTGGTTTTACTGTTTTATATTAACATGTCCTTTTGTAAACATGTTCTTGGAATTATTTTGTACCGATTCACATTTGTCTGAGGACTGTGGATATTTTTATACTGGTGCAAGTGCTCTCTGTATATTTCTGCACGCATTATACTGTGTTTTACTCCTTTCCTGGTGGATGCTGACATGTTTTGTATCGTCTTCTGTTGACACAACACTGGGCTTGTAATTTTATTTTACTATGGAAATCCAACTGGTTGCTACTGGGTTTTGCATCAAGGCTCTTACGTGGTTTTGTGCCACATTGGCACAACTCAACCTGCCTCCTGCTCTGGACAATTTGAGTGACTTTCTTACAGATAGCAGGAGGAAAGTTTGTCAATGAACAAGTTGATTTAGGGGGGGACTACATCCCTTTTGGAAAAGAAACAAAGATATTCTTTCTCCCTGGACATAGTTTCTCTGTTGCATGATCTCTGGTGAAGAGGGCATGGACTTGTGATACTGAGATCAATTGTATTTGAATTGCAAACTTTTTCACAAGTGTTTCATTCCTCGAGTTTTACTCATCAGTTTTATTTCACCAACAGCCACGCACCCGGCCTGGAGTTTCATGGAGTAAATTAAGACAGTTTGCAAGGTCTGTAGCTGCCAGCTTCATGTCCTTCTCTGCTACTCAGAGGAGCAGTTTGGTTTGGGAAGTTTCTTCCTCATAAAAGCAAAAGATGTCACTTTTATATTAGCTTGGCACTGCTCTAACACTGACTGCAGAGGGTTTTGTTACAAGATAAACTTACAAGCAGAGGAACAGGAAAGTAACTCTGAGGAAAGCTGGGCAGAAATAAACAAATTGTAAGCGGTGAAACAGACAAGACTGGGATATGATAATGAGGATAAGCCCACCGTGCAAGCAAAGAAGTTCTTGCTCGTGTTGAGGTGGAACTTGTTGTGGTTTATGTTTTATGGGCATTGCTCCTCGTCCTGGCAGGAGCAGCAGCACGACGAGTCTGGCACAACCCCCTGACACCCCTTGGAACCATTTGTATGTGTTCTCCCTCCTGTCCAAACGAAACCCTTCCTAGCACAGCCTGAGGCGGCTCCCTCTCCTCCTGTCCCCGTTCCCTGGGAGCAGAGCCCGATCCGCCCCTTCTTTCTGGAGCTGTGCAGAGCCAGAAATCCCCCCCTCAGCGTCCTATTCCCCAATCTGAGCCCTTTCCCAGCTCGCTCAGCCCTCAACCTGTCCCTGGTTCCCGCCCGTGCGGGGCGGTGCCTGAGGCGGTGCCGGGCTCGGGCCCGCCTCGGCGCCGCTTTACGGCCGCCCCAGTGTCGCGCTGCTCCGCCCGCACGGAGGTCACCGAGCGCCGGCGGCCCCGGTCCCGCCCGTTCCCGCCCGGCTCCAGCCCGGCTCCAGCCCCAGCATGTGGCGGGTATTGGCGCGACGCGTGTCCCGGGGCGCG
>VZRN01001461.1:138142-152089 GCA_013397935.1 Dasyornis broadbenti | reverse complement strand
CCCCGGCTCGTCCCGCGCCGCTGCTGCAGCCTCCCGGCGCACCAGAAGGTGAGAGACCCCGCCGAACCCCTGTCCCGGGTGTCCCCCGTGTCCCCTCGCTGCCCCTATCGCCTTCGTGCCCCCCTGCGCTTTCTCCCTTCGCGTTTTCCGTCCCCTCCCCGTGCGGCTCAGTTTGCCCCGGGAATGGAGTTATGGGATCGTCAAGGCTGGGAGAGACCTTTAGGGTCAGCAACGCAGCGCTGCCGCTGGAGCCCCCAAACCACAGCACCCACACTGCTCTTAGACACCTCCGGGCCTGGGGACTCCACCACCGCCCCCGGTAAACCTATTCCGATACCTGACCAAGCGAACAGGGAAAAAAACCCTGTGATTCTCGTGCCCTTGGCACCACCCTGCATCAAATCCCCCTGTACGACCATCGGGTACCATGTCCTTTATCCCAGCACCGCTGTTGGTCCCGTGGCAGACCCAGACCAAGACCTGGCTCCCTATAATCCTTTCTTGGTAGAATCACGGATTATTAAAGGGTTGGAATGGACCTTAAAGCCATGTGCAGGGACATCTTCCACTATCCCAGGCTGCTCCAAGCCCCATCCAGCCTGACCTTGAACACTTCCAGGGATGGGGCAATCACAACCTCTCACCTCATCACCCAGTGTGGCTTTGGCCAGGGCTCTTCACCAGCAGCTTAGGGCAGTCCTGGGGATTTGCTGTCTGTGCCCCCATCCCAGGCTGAGCTGAAGATTTGTCTCTGTGCTGTGTGTGATTCCTGCTGCTGGATCTGTCTGGGTTGTGACACTGCCCTGTCCCTCACAGGTGGCCCTGCCAGCGCTGTCCCCCACGATGCAGATGGGCACCATCGCACGCTGGGAGAAGAAAGAGGGGGACAAGATCAGCGAAGGGGATCTCATAGCAGAGGTATCCTGGGACGTGGCTGGGGTGGGCTCTCATGAGCTGCATGAGCGGCCTGGGGGCTGTCCCTGGCTGAACACAAATCTTGGGTTCAGGATCACAGATCCCAAGGGATGCTGGTGGGAAGGAGTGGCTGGCAGCCTCCCAGGGCTGGTTTGAACACAGACTTCCCTAGAGCTGCTGCCTCAGGGTGATTTTTCCCAAACTGGGAATGCTGTGACCCTACACACTGGGAGGCTCTGGGCTCACCATTTTCTCTTCTCTCTCAAAGGTGGAGACAGACAAAGCTACAGTTGGCTTTGAGAGCCTGGAGGAATGTTACCTGGCCAAGATCCTGGTGCCAGAAGGAACAAGGGATGTTCCTATTGGGGCCATAATATGTATCACAGTAGAAAAGTAGGTGTTTTGCCAACCCTTGACTTGAATTTTCCCTCTTGGCGCTTCTGGGGTGCCTGGTGTGAAAGGCATCACTGGGTTTGGGTCTCTGTGTTTTCCTCCAGGCCTGAACATGTTGATGCCTTTAAAAATTACACCCTGGATTCTGCAGCAGCTGCTGCCCCTGCAGCCTCAGTGCCTCCCCCTCCAGCTGCAGCCCCTTCCCCACCACCTCAGCCTTCTCCTCAGGCCCCTGGCAGCTCTTACCCTCCTCACATGCAGGTAAGAGAGCACTGCTCCTGCTTTAGGCCTTGTTTCACTCTTTTTCTGCCCCTGGCTTTGGGGCATTTTGTCCTAAAAGCTGTCTGGAATGGGAATTTATTAACTGTGCCTCTTCAGTTGTTCTGTGCTTAAAACAGGTGTTGGGGGACATCCCAGAAAGCTTTTTTAATAAATTTATTTCAGCATCCCAGCTGCTGGTGGAGGAGAGACTTGTCCCTCCAGGGTTGTTGTCTTGAAAGACCTGCTAGGTTTTCATTATTGGGACAGTTGTGGTGTAAAACGACCTTGTGCTCAGTGTGAGTGAGCTCTGCTCGTATCTCAGAGCAGAACTCCAGTCTGTGAGGCTCTGGTGAACACACCAGCTATGTCTGTGGGTGACTAATAATGACTTGTGTTTGTGGATGATCTGTTTGCCTTGCTTAGATTTTGAAGTGCATCCACTGGTGGATGTGAGCACTTTGTGCAGGGGGTTGCTGTGACATTCCTCTGAAATTCTGAAATAAACCCCATCCCGCAGATAAAACGTGTGGGAGCTGATTTGTCTGAGATGTTGCTCAAAAAGAATTAATGAGAGGCTTCTTAATCTGTGTTTTGGCTGCTGAAGTCGCTTGCTTCCTGTGCTTGCCCCCTCTGTGTGTGTGGCAGTGACAGTGACTTGCTCCAGCCTTTAGCCTTGCAGGTGGCAGCTCAGGATGATGGCAGTGATGATTATTTTGATTCATCCATTTCTTGCCCTCTGCTCTCCCTTGCTCTCCTGCTCAGGCCTTGCTAACAGAAGCCAAAGCAGCACTTTGGGACAGCTCTGTGCTCTGCTGTCATGGAGCCAGACCTAGGAGTGCATTAAAGCTGCTTCTTTAGGTTGGCATCATTTCTCAGGTGTTCAAACTGTGCTCCTGAGCCTTCTGGACGAGCAGGATCTGACTGTGTTGTGTTCTCTGGCTTCCCAGATCGCTCTCCCTGCTCTGTCCCCTACCATGACAATGGGCACAGTGCAGAGGTGGGAGAAGAAGGTTGGGGAGAAGCTGAATGAGGGAGACTTACTGGCCGAAATTGAGACAGATAAAGCCACAATAGGTGAGTCCACAGCCAGGAGGTGCCCTTGGAAGGGTCCCCAGCACCCTCTGCCAGCTCCTTGGGCTGCTCAGGGGCTGATGCTGTGGGACAGGTTTTGTTAACATCTCATTCCATCGGAGAGCTAAACATGGGAGCTCCTAAAAACACCTCTATTTCCTCATCATTCCTTCTTAGCAAGTGCATGGAGAGGGTTCTCCTGCAGGACAGGGCTCCAGCAGCAGCGTTCAGAGCAGCTCTTCAGCTCCTCAGTGCTGTTCCTCTCCCTTGCAGGCTTTGAAGTGCAGGAGGAAGGCTATCTGGCAAAGATCCTCGTGCCTGAAGGAACAAGAGACGTGCCCTTAGGAACTGCTCTCTGCATCATTGTGGAGAAGGAGGCTGACATTCCAGCCTTTGCTGACTACCAGGCTGCTGCAGTGACTGACATGAAGGCACCAGCTCCTCCTCCTCCTCCTCCACCGGTAAGGGCAGGTCATGGGCACCTCTGACAAGCCTGATGTGAGCTGTGAGTGACAGTGAAGCCCTGGCTTCAACAGGAATGCTCTGATTTGTGAGGGCGAGGCTGATCCATGTGTGGAGAAGTGTTCACTAAAACCCACTGCAGGTTTCACTCGTTGTGGTTTTTTTCCCAGCCTGTTGCTTGTGCCAGTTCTGATTCCTCATCCTTCAAAATGGGGAGCATCAGTTCTTTATTTTATTTGGTGTATAGCTCAGCTGACCTCCTTCCCAGTGAGCTTCTGATTTGCTTTCTGCCACTGGGAGCCCCTGTGCAGTTCAGTGATTATCTTTGCTGTTCTCTTGATGGATGATTAGCTGGGCCAGTTCTCTTGCTGATGGCTTTGATTCTTTGTGAAGGTGATGGCAACTCCTGCAGCTGCTCCTCCTCCTCCCCAGCCTGCCGCTGCTCCTGCTCCAGCAGCCCCCACGGCGGGGCCACCCCACAAAGGAAGGGTCGTGGTCAGTCCCCTGGCAAAGAAACTGGCAGCAGAGAAAGGAATCGACCTTACCCAAGTGAAAGGTACCTTTCCTTTCCATTTCCTTGCTCTCACTATCAGTTTTCTATCCCTGTATTTTCCTGCTCTTCCTGGCAGGAATATCCTGAATATGCAGAACCTGAATATGAATATCCTGAATAACCAGGAGTTGTGTTCAATTATTTTTCTCTATTGAATAATGAACTGGTACCTTTAAAAGCAAAGCTGGGTTGAAAATCATCAAAATCCTCTCACATTTTCCTTTTCCCCTTTCAGGTACTGGACCAGATGGCAGAATCACCAAAAAAGATGTGGAGTCATTTGTGCCATCAAAGGCTGTTCCAGTGAGTAGGCTGGAAATCTGCAGGAATGGATGTTACAGGAGGGGAAGGGCTCTGTAGAAGGGCAGTTCCTACATGGAACTGGCATTGCTGGATTGTTTGGGCTGTGGTGACTGTAAGGTTGTGAAATTTCACCTGTCAGAAACACAGAGGAGGCTTTCTCCCTTTATCTGTCCCTTTGATATTCCTCTGAGAAAAACAAATAGTGTGATCCCAGCCCCTCCTTTGGTTGGTAAATCTTCATGGGCTGAGGTCAGCCCAGTCCCAGCTGGTCCAGGACAAGAGCTGATCAGAAGGAAAGCCAGATCTAGGAACCACCACCCTGTCGTTCTTGCCCCGAAAATGTTCTGATCCCACGGTTTGTGTTTTCCCTGAGCTGCTGGAGGTGCTGCAGTTATGCTGCAGTTTGGGAGAGCCCTTCAGCACAGCTCTGCCGTCTGTGCAACAGCCAGGGAGCAGGACTGGCTGTTCTGGGAGCTTCCCAGTGACATCTGTCAGTGTTGCTCTGCTCAGTGCCTCAAAGCCTGCATTTAACGATCAAATACAGGACTCAGAAGGAGCCTTGCGGGTACTGGAGAGGTGGCAACAGCTGCTGCTGTTGACAAGAGGCAGCTTGGCCTCAGCGCTGCTTGCAGTTGCAGTTTGGGTATTTCTGGGAGTGATGCTGGTTTTCCCTGCAGGCTGCAGCTCCAGGGGCAGTTCCTGCAGCTGCTGCAGTGGCAGCACCCGAGGGGACCTTCACAGACATCCCCATCAGCAACATTCGGAGGGTAAGGAGATCTCATTCTTTTCCGAGGTCATTCCTTTCAGCCGTGAATTTTCTGGGCTGATTTGTGTTCCTTGCCCTGCACAGGTCATTGCTCAGAGGCTGATGCAGTCCAAACAAACAATACCTCACTACTACCTGTCCATCGATGTAGACATGGGAAAAGTCCTGGTGCTAAGGAAAGAACTCAATCAGGTGAGTTCTGGCATCTTGGCTTGGAAAAAACCCACTTTTTTCAGTGCCTTTTGTGGGTCAGTTGGCTGAGACACAATGAGATTTTCCTCATGTCTGCTGATTCCTGACTTCCCTGAGAGGGCAGCTCTGAGCTCTGCTTGGTGCTGAGCCATTGCTTCAGGTGGAAAATAAAAGGATAAAAAGCTTTTTAATGGTAAGAAAGGTAAAAAATTTAGGCAGAATAATAATTCTAAGCCAAGCTTGCGGAAAACTAAACATTAAAAAAAAAGACTTCCTTAAATTATGAAGGAGATGCTCTCACTTCCTAAATGACCCTTGAATATTAATGCTTGCAAGTGGTGTGATTGTTTTCTAACATTTCCTGTGAGCTGCAGGGACTGCCCTCATTAATTGGGGTGATGTGCAGGGGCCAAACTGACACCTGGAATCTCTTTCTTTGCAGGAGGTCTCGGATAAAGTTAAGCTTTCTGTCAATGATTTCATAATTAAAGCTTCTGCTTTAGCATGCTTGAAGGTGCCTGAGGCAAATTCTTCATGGATGGACACAGTTATTAGGCAGTAAGTTTATGGCGTGGTCAGAGCCAGAAACTTTCTTTGTTCATGGCAAAACAGAGGAACTTCTGCTGGGATTTGAGGGAGGGGAAAAAATATAATGCAAAAGTGAAGGGTTTTGTTGAAGTGGTAAAATCTTTGAGTCTAAGGCCGGTGTGCAAGGTGAAATAATTGTTGCAAAATTCATGTTAATTTTGGGTTGTCTGGCCTGTTGTTTTGAATTCTCCCTGTTTGTTCTCCTGCTGGAGTGAGCGGTACCTGTTGTGTGTTGCAGGAATCATGTGGTGGATGTGAGCGTGGCTGTGAGCACCCCTGCGGGGCTCATCACCCCCATCGTCTTCAACGCTCACATCAAGGGCCTGGCTGCCATCAGCAAGGACGTGGCTTCCCTGGCAGCCAAGGCCCGGGAAGGGAAGCTCCAGCCTCATGAATTCCAGGTGAGAAACTCGTGTTGCTGTCCTGGTTTCCAAGGAGCAAAGGCTGTTCCGTGATGTTCGGGCTGTGTTCAGCAAGCACAGAACAGCCTGAGCTGGGAGGGACTCGCAGAGACCATCCAGTTCAGCTCTGGGTTCAACTCCTCAGGAAGCTCCAGGCTGGGATGAGGTCTCCCCTCTCCTCATATTCCCACATTAAACAGCTTTTGTGAGTTTGCCCATGAATGTGTTTTGGTTTTTTTTTTTTTTCCTTCTAGGGTGGTACTTTCACAGTTTCCAATTTAGGGATGTATGGGATTAAGAATTTCTCTGCCATAATCAATCCACCTCAAGCCTGCATCCTGGCAGTGGGTTCCTCAAAGGAAAGGCTAGTGCCAGCTGATAATGAGAAAGGGTGAGTTTTTATCTGATCCTGAACTCAAACTCTGAAATCATGGCTCGTTTCCTAACACCTACATTAGATAATAATTAAAACAAACTCTAAAAGGTATTGTTTACACAGTGCTTTCAGTACTTGTTTCAATTTGCATTTAAGGAGAACCTAAAGGATGGATTATAATCCAAGTGTCCTGTATGTAATATCCCCTTGCTTGGAACTGAAATGTTCTTTTCTCTTTGGTTGTGTGGGGCTGTTCTTGTGCTGCAAGGAAAGCTGAGCTCCCTGCCCTAAGGGGAACACACAGAGGTGTTTTTAAAGTTATTTCTTAGTTTTGCTCAGAGAGAAATGAACTGGATCTGCTCTCCAGTGCAGTAGGGACAAACATCTGTCACCGAGCACCAGCTGCTATTCCTGCTCTCCAAGAGAAGCGTCTCTGCTGTGTAAGTGGCACTGCCTTGCAGGAGGGTGTGCTGACCTTTTCTTTTGCTCTTTTTCTCCCAGCTTTGACGTGGCCAGCGTGATGTCTGTCACCCTCAGCTGTGACCACCGCGTTGTGGATGGAGCAGTTGGAGCACAGTGGCTTGCTGAGTTCAAGAATTTCCTTGAAAAGCCAGTAACCATGCTGCTATAATTTAACCATGCAAAGCAGAATTTTTCCTGGGTCACACTGTTGTGTTTTAAACAAGCTATTTAGACTTTAGTGTTCAGACTTTGAGAGAGTTCCTTTTTTTATTTAAAATATGTATTATATTTTCTGGTAATGTTATTTACCAGTCTGTACAGAAAAAAAAAAAGTTTGCAAAAGTGCTTTTCAGAGCAATATTACAGCTACACTGTATTTTTATACAGTGAGTTAACTTGCAAACTCTTCCAAAACAGAGTTAAGCATCCCAGATTTAAAAAAAAAAAAGATCCTGGCATTGTGCCAGCTGCTTCTAAACTCTGGTGCCCAGGGGGTGCATACCAACAATTCTCATGACCTCAGTGTTGTCAGAGATTGGAATTTCAAACATCTCTTCACAGGAGTGCAGATGAGATGGTCACAGAAAGGTGCAAGTAGGAGGGGAATTCCCGTATTATCCTGTTCCTGGGGTGGGGGAGATGGCACATGCACTGAGGGACTGAAGTGCCTGGGGATAGTGTCTCAAAGGCCAAGCGCTGCCGTTCCAAAGCTTTTTTGGAATTTGGCACTGCCTGGGACCTTCTCAGCTACGTGATCCCTTTTGAGCACTTTAAGGTGGAACAGCACTGCGGTCTGTGGGGTCACAGCTCTCGGCCACCACAGGGAATGTGCTGCTCTCATGGACTTCACTGACATCTGCTTCTTGTATGAAAACTCCTGTTCCACTGCTGTTCCTCTGGCTAAGTTAAGCCCAGACTCTAATGCCGTGGACGTAGCTCTTGTGCAGAGTGTTCAGTGTGTGTTGGAAGGCAACGTAGACAAATCACACACGCTCGTAATCCCATCTGGGGTTGGCAATCATGTGAGGACTTGGATGTTTGGAATTTTTTCATTTCAGGCATTCTACCATAGGAAGCTCTGACTTAAGCCACGGGAATTGCAGACCTTCCCTGGATTGTCTATGTTGTCCAGCCTCAGTAAAGCTGCAGAATGTGCTCTCCGTGTACATATTGTATGTAAGGTGCTTCTCTAGTTTGTTGGACTCATGTCCAGTTACCCCAGGCATTGTATCCTGCAAGGGGTGCAGTGCTGAACATTATGAAATTCCACTTTCCACATGGAAATGTTCATGTAAAAAAAGGACAACTGTGCAGAAATGACAGAGTGACCAGGAGAATTAAACAGAGGGGCAGAGTTGGAAAAAACAGGAAGAAGTTCAAGCTGATCCTGTTATTCTGTATATTGCATTAAGTACTGTCTCCTGTAAAGTTCTACAGAATTGACTAAAGATATTGAAAGAAAATACTGTGGAAATTAAATATTTTTGTGGGAACTATTTAGTGTCTGGTTGCTGTGATACCTGATTTTCATGCCTTGCTTAAGCAAAAAAAAAGAAAAGTGCATTAAGGTTTTGGATTTTCTTGAATGACCTGAAATACCCTGATTCCACACTGGCTCTAGTGAACCCATGTTCCATTAAATGTTTGGAATTGACAACTACTAAACCATGTCCCAGTGCTTTTCTCTTCACATGTGTGTGGCTTTACTGCTCTGGGTCAGTGCTCTGCAGCCCTTCAGTCTCACAGTGAAACTCACCCTATTAACCTGAAATTTAATCACAAATCTTCCCAAACGTTTGCTTTTTGCTGTTTGCAGCTTCCCCTCTGCAGTGTTCACCTGGGCAACTTGTGGGACTGTGTGTGACACACCTGGGCAGGTTGTCCCAGCACTCAGTACTTGGGAGACCTGCTCTAACCGTGGCAATCCATTTATTTAACAAAAACACATCACCACTGTTATTGCTGTCCCTTGAATGGTGGAAAGCGTGTAGGCATTCGTAGTTCTTTACTGCAGCTGTTAACTGTAGGTAACAAGTACTGGAACTAAATGTTCACATGCTCTTTGAATATTTACAATCTTTTCTTTTTTCCTAAGTTTGGTGGTGCTACTATTCCTCCAACCTTCCCTTTTGTAATTAAATCTTCTAAAGGCATTTGAGGTATTCATCCCTGACGATTAAAAAGTGAATTAAAAACACCCTAAACCTCATCAAAGATTTTTACGCTGGGCCTTTGTTGTGTAATCTGTGCCCAGAACTGGGCAGGATGCAGGAGTTAAGGATCTGGTGCTGTGATAAACAGCAGCCCTTTGGCTGTGCTCAATACGGCTCCTTCACCCACCAGTTCCGGCAAGAATAGCTGGAATTTGTATTTTTTCCCCAAAAAAGGGACTCCTTGAGAGCTGCCACCTGCTGTCCCCAGCCCATGGCGGTGTCGCGCAGCTCTCGCAGTGGAACCAGTGACGGGGAGCGGTGCGGGGCCAGCGCGGGCAGAGGCCGGGGGTGGATCCGGTGCTGGCTCCGGTGCCGGGCCCGGCGGTACCGGCTCGGTTCGGGTCCATTGAGGCCGCCCGGCAGCGCCCGGAGCCCCGCGGCCCTGGCGGCCATGGCGGCGCCGTTGCCCCGGAGACGGNTTCCGCGTCCCCCGCCCGGCCCGGCCCGGCCCCGCCACCGCCAGCGCCAAACAAACACCGCCAGCAGCGCCCTCAGCAGCAGCCGCCGCGCCCGGCCCGGGCCCGCGCCAGCGCCCGCAGCATGTCCCGGGTGCCCGTGGGGAAGGTGCTGCTGCGCAACGTCATCCGGCACACCGGAGCGCACAACAAGGTGAGGCCCGGGCCGCCCGCGCCTCAAGGGGCCTGCGGGGCCGCGCGGGGACAGCCCGGGGAGCGGGGACATCCCCGGGACCGGGGACAGCCCGCGGTGCGGGAGCAGTTCGGGGAGCGGGGACATCCCCGGGAGCGGGGACATCCCCGGGACCGGGGACAGCCCGCGGTGCGGGAGCAGTTCGGGGTGCGGTGACATCCGGAGTGCGGGGACAGCCCGGGGAGCGGGAGCAGCTCGGGGTGCGGGGACAGCCCGCGGTGCGGGAGCAGCTCGGGGTGCGGGAGCAGCTCGGGGTGCGGGGACATCCTGAGGCTGCAAGCACACCCTGGGATGCAGGGACATGCTGGGGGGACGAAGTGATGGGGGAACGTCGCGGTGTGCGGGGACATCCCGGTGGTGGTCCTGGTGCATCACAAGCTGTGGGGACATCCCGGTGGTTCCAGCCGGCGATGAGGGAACGTCCCCGTGTGCGGGACAGGCTCCGTGCCCGCTGCTGATCCGGGACGGGAGAGCGGGAGTGTTTGGCAGAGTGAGATGAGTTTGGTAAATCGGCCACATCAACGTCCCCAGTCGCACTTTCGGTTTAACGATGTTTGTGTCGAGTTCAGTTTAACCCCGTTCCCGTTTCCCCGAGTTTCAGTTTAACCCCGTTTTTCTTGAGTTCTCACCCCGATGAGGGAATGTGCCTGTATTTCCTTAAAAAGTAACAAATCTTTAATAAGTTGTTTTTTTTTTTTTTTTCCCTTGTTGTACTGTGTATATGCTTTTAATTCCATTAAAGAATTTGAACTTTGTGTGCACAGGCAGGATTTTTAGTGCAAGATTAAGCAACGCCATTAAGTTTAGCAAGCTTCTTCATGAATCCCTGACACAATTCAGCAGGTCTGACCACCAGCAGGAAGTTCTCCTTTTGGATACAGCTATATTTGTGTAAATAATTTGTTTGGGAACGGTATGAAAGTTGCTGTGAGTTTTCTTAGCAGGAGTGTGGAGGCTGGAGCTCACATGCTGCATGACTGTGAATTTTCCCTGATGTTGAAGTCGTTTCCCTTCTGTGACTTTCAGCTTCAGGAAGAGACAGAAATGTGGAAAATAAGGGAGTGGGAGAAGCAGACAGAAGAGACTTACTGGAAAAGGCAGAGCAGAATGCTGTCAGACACCTCCAGGTGAGATACACTACTGAAATATTTCTTTTCTCCTTAGTGAGTCCCTGGAAAGAGGTCAGGGCTCTGCTTAAGCCTGACCATTTATGTGTTCATTTAGGTGCAAAATCTTGTGGGTGCCACGTTAATTAGGTGGGGTTCTCTGAAGCTCTGGGGGTGGGAGGTGTTTTCCCATCTGAAGGACGCCGTTCCCTCTCTGCAGCAGTCGGATGCGCAGCGATGGCTTCGATGAGGAGGGACACAGGGCAGACTGGAAAACCAGGAACCCGCAGTTCCTTGACCTGGTGGAAGATGATCTCCTCAGGGCCAGATCCTGGAATAAAAAGCTGTATGAATGTGAAGCCAACATGCCAGACAGGTCTGTGTGGGAATTAATGTTCTGTGATTTTAATTAAAACATCATTTTGGAGCCCTGTACCAAAAAATTGCACGTTTGTGTTCAGTGGTGTTTCTAAGCAGCAAAACTCCAGCCCTAAGCTTATTATTTATTACTTTGCCCAAGGAGCTTAAAAAATCACAAGAAACACAAATCCAGGGTTGTTCTAAAGGAATCTGAGTTGCAGTCTGAGAACATAAGGTGTGTTTAAAGAGCACCAGCCAAAGCAGTCCTATTTCCTTCCTCCCTGTCTAAACTCAGGTTCATTCTGTGGCTCTGGCTTTCCAGAGCTGGATTTTTGTCCTCAGACACCTTGTGTGTTTTTAATGGATGGTTCTGCTTTCTTACAGGTGGGGGCACAGTGGGTATAAAGAGTTATACCCTGAAGAATTTGACACAGACAGGTAAGGCTTTACTGATGGACCCAGAATCTGCCTTCTGACAAGTTCTGCAGGGAGTTTTACAAACTGAGCTTTAAATTTCGAATGTGGATCAGCCTTGAATGCAAAGGCTTACTGTTAAAAAAATCAAATCCATTAACATGGTGCGAATCTTATGAGAATCTTTCATATTCATTAAGATATTCAAGTTTAGCTGGAGTTACCAAAATCTATGAATCTGGGACGTAAATAAATTCTTGCAGTATCCTAGAGAGTGGGAAAATAAGATTTTAAGACAGAATTAATTATTTTTAACCTACACCCAGCAGAATCAACAATATGTGTCAGAATTACAGATTTGATACAAATGAGTTTCATCACTCAGTGGCTTTCGGTTCACCTCCTCCTGTTCCTTTCCCAGTGACCAGCAAGAAGGAGAAGAGCAAAACGCCGTCAATGGGAAGAAGAGAGCCCACCTGGGGAAGCAAACAGCCCACGAGTCCCACAAAAGGAAAAAAACCAAGAAATCCCACAAGAAGAAGCAAAAAAAGCGCTCGCACAAAAAACGGAAGAAAAAGAAAAAGGAGCAGGGGAGAACTTCCACAGATTCCTCCCGGGGAGAGAGCGAGGGCTCAGGAGAGGAGACTCCAAGCACCCGGAAAGGAAAACACAAGCGCAAGAAAAAGACCAGGAAAGTGCCTGCCAAGGAACCTACCTCTTCTTCTGGGCAGGAGAGTGACTTTTCCCATGCAAGCAGCTCCAGCACCAGCAGCTCTGAGGACACTGAATCCGAGGGGAAAAAGGAGAAACGGCCCCCAAGGAAGAGAAAGAAGCGTCCCAACTCCGTGCCGGAGAGGCACAGTGAAGTGCCGGAGAAGAAGAGCAAGAGGAAGAACTGGAAGGTGGCAGGGGATGAGAAATCTGAGGACAGCTCTGATGAGGACTGAGGGGTCTGGGCTGCAGCTCAGAGCAGGAGGGGAGGACAGAGGCAGGGCTTTGTCGTTCAGCACTGCCCCACTGCTCCAACACTGTGGTTTACACACCCAGCCAGCCCACGGGGAGCAGCTGAGCCTGGGCAGCCTGGCTGCCCCTGGACTCGCAGTCAGCAGGGCAGGACAGCACCTGCCTGTCCCACAGGGGCCTCGTCCTGCCAGCTTCAGATTCTTTGGCTGTGATCAGGATGGTTTTTTCTTAAATTATATTTTAACAGATTGCTCTTTTGGCTCACCGGAGCAATGGCCAGTAGGAGAGACAGGCTGATAAATCAATCTGGTAACAGAGGAAATGCCACTGTAAGCCCACAGTAGTTTTGTCTTCCCATCCTCCACCAAAAGCAGAGCTGTGGGGGCATGCACAGAGTCCGCTGGACACGGAGGGGAGCTGAGGGAATATTCTCATTCCAGCTGAAGGTGCAGTGACTTCTCTCATGATGAAAAAAGACAGCAGTGCATTTGCTTGGTTTAAACTCCTCTCCAGAGCCTGCTGTGGGCTGGCCACCGTGTCTACCTTCCTTCATTCTCTATGGGGATGCTGAAACCATTTGTGCTGACAGAGAGGCCGTGGTGGGTGTTGTGTCCTGTCCCTGCTCTGCCCAGTGTGTTACTGGAGAAACTGGTACCAGGCCGTTCTCCCTGCAGTGAACAGCCAAGCCTTTTAATAAAATAAATAAATCCAGATGTGTTTGATGCTTTTGTCATTGTTTTGGAGCGAAGCCCAGGGACAGAGCACAGGGCTGGGAGTTTGGGTGGTGTCTGTGTTCTCCCTGTGCTGTTTTATTTCTGCTTGATCACAGTTGGAGGAGATGAAATCAGGGCACTGGGGAAATGTGTGTGGGGATTGTTGTGTGCCGGACAAGCAAAAACAGTGTCAGCGGCCCCGAGTCCTCACTCCAAGCCCTGATTGCTGCTCCTTTTTTCACTTCAAGTGGAAAGAAAAACGGGATGTTCATGGAGGTGTTGCTGTGCATACAAAGGTGTTTCATCTGTGAACACACAGGTGAGGAGCACCTGGGTCTGCTGTGCGTCTCCTGGGGTTTAAGGCAGAATTACAGCATCACAGAATGGTGTGGGCTGGAAGGAAATTTAGAGATAATCCAGTCCCAACCATGCCACGGGCAGGACACTTCCACTATCCCAGGGTGCTCCAGCCTGGCCTTGGGCACTTCCAGGCATGGAGCGGCCACAGCTTCTACAGGCTGCGCCAGGGCCTGCCCAGGCTCCCAGGGAAGGATTCCGTCCCAAAATCCCATCTAACGCTGCTCTCTGGCAGTTCATAGCTGCCCTGGGATGCTTCGCTCCCGGGCCGGTGCCGCCCATTCCCGCCCGGCTCCGTTGCGGAAGCGGAAGCTCCCGCGGCGCTTCCGTGTCCGGGCGCGGTGCCCTTGGAGCGGACATGGCGCTGGCGCTGCTGCGGGCGCAGCCCCGCGGGGCCGCCCTGGGTGAGTGGGGCCGGGGGCGCGGGGCG
>VZRN01001461.1:104132-126671 GCA_013397935.1 Dasyornis broadbenti | reverse complement strand
CCTTGTCCCCTGTCCCCCGTCCCTTGTCCCCTGTCCCCCGTCCCTTGTCCCCTGTCCCTTTTTAACTTGGGCACTGTCCCTTGTTCCCTCACGGCCATTTCCCGCCCCGGCCCGCCCTCCTGAGGGGAACCCGTGGGCCCGGGGGTCCC
This sequence comes from Dasyornis broadbenti, assembly GCA_013397935.1. Lineage (NCBI taxonomy): Eukaryota > Metazoa > Chordata > Aves > Passeriformes > Dasyornithidae > Dasyornis > Dasyornis broadbenti. Next base: position 126,522 of record VZRN01001461.1, on the reverse strand, counting down.
TCCTGGACACCTCGGTGCCCTCAGGGACAGGAGGGGATCAGAACGGGATAAATCCCCTCGGATCTCGCCTTTAGGACACCCCGCCATTCCCCCCCCCGCCGTCTCCAGTCCCTCTGAGGTGCTGGCTCCGCCCTTGCAGAGGAACAAATTGCAGGTTTTATACGTTTTTATTTAAACATCGTCCCCAGCGTGACCGCTCAGCAAACACGGCGTGCTTTCCGTGAGGCAGCCACGGCGAGCAGCGCGCAAAAAGCGGATGAAAAGGGAAATAAACGCAAAAAGATGGAGGTGAGCGGTGCTGTGTGAGGGAGGAACCCCTTCCCCTGTACCCCTCTGGATTGAAGGCACAGAGATCCACGGCACTTTAGGGAGGTTTGGGGGAACATAAATGACTTTTTTGTGTGAGGAAACCACAGTTTGCCTGAGGGCTTGAAGCCCGAAAGACATCGGGTAAGCACTGGGCACATACTTGTCTCGAACTTCTTGAGAATGAGCTTCTGAAGTACACCAGCTTTTACTGATATATATATATATATACACTACATATATCAGTATTTATATATAAATACGTGTGTCTACATATATATATAAATAAATATGTGTGTATATATACACCGAGATCTCAATCTGGTACTTCCCACCCACTCCCCAAGATGCTCACGGTGCTGTCAACCCAACACCACTCGCATTTCCCCCCAAAACGTTCACAACATCTTTTTAAACCTCTTCTTTCTCTCACCTAAACTCTGTGCTAAGCTTGTTTTAAATCCTAGAACCTGTATTTTTTCTAATGTGCTCTGTTGTTAGAAAGAAGCTTTAGAAACTCCTCAGTTGTCTGACAAAACAGATTTGGCTCCTTCTAAAGACTCACAGTCCAACACTGAACCACTGGAAAAGGTTTTAAATGGTGATGTATTAAATTCCCTGGAAGTAAGTATGGAATGACCTAATTTAATGTTGAGATTCATTCAAATGTTTAAATAAAATTATTTTTTCTCTCTTAACAGAGACGAGAAAAGAAATTAATAACTTGTTATCAGAATATGTTGACATTATAAGGCAAGTTAACTTTGTCCTATTTGCACAGCAATTTTTAAATTCTCTAGATAAGATGGATGGGTGGCTGCTATTTAGGGAAATTAGCACTGAAAACTGTCAAACACAGATCCTGAAAGAAAAATGCTGTTTTCTGTTCCAGCAGAGAATTAATTTGGTCAAAAACTGGGTATTGATAGACAGGGCATTTTTAAGAATAACATAAAATAGTGAGAAAGTTAATGGCCTTCGCATTGATTTTAACTACAGACTTCTTCCCTTCAGTGCCAGAGCAGAGCTGGATTCTTCTTGTGTCCAGGAACTTGATAAAATCTTAGAAGAAGCCAGAGCCATAGAAAACCAGCTAAAGCAGAGAAGGGAGAGCCTGAAGCAGAGATTCACTGTCGTTGCCAATATTCTGCAAAGCTAAATGGAGTTTGTTGCAGAAATGCAGAGCCAAAGTTGTATTTGTGTATGAAAACAAACTGGTACAAGTGTTGTGATGTCTGTTTCTTATATAAATCCTCCTGGCGGTTCAGGAAACTTTCAACAAGTGAAGTGGCTACTTAGTGTTTAAATAGTGTAGTGGTAGCTGGTAAAAGCAATCCTGAAGAGCTGTTTTAAATCCTGTGACTCAAGGGATTAAAACATTAAACCACCTGGTTTTTACTGGTTAACCCGTTAAACATAGTAAAAAACATTTCTGTGAAACATAGAATTTTGTGATGCAAGTAGAAAAGGACCTCAGATTATTTCATGCTAACCGTTTTCTGATGACATTTTGTTTCTTTTTTTTTTTCTTTCTACTTCAAAAAATATTGTTGTGCTAAAATCTTCATAGAATGTACCTGCAATGTTATTTTCATTTTGACTCAATGTAAACAGCTTGAAAAGATCAGTTTAGAAACAGGAGAGTTCTACTAGGAATGGAATATAGGAATTATACTCCCTCTTTGGGAGAGTGTAAAGCCTTAATTTAAAATACCCTGTAATACTTGCAGAGCTTTGCGAGGCCATCTTGATATAAAACATAAAACTTCGCTGTTGATGTCCATAAATAAATAGAAAATGTTAACAGGATCTGGAATTACAGTTCTGTCACTTTGTTATTTGGCTGTTTACTTGAGAACGCTGAGTGCTTTTTTTTTCTTGTCATTCTGTTAAAAAAAAAAAAAGGATGAAACATAGACTGCACAAAGGATCATTTGTACAAATTGTGGGGCTTATGTAATGAAGAAAAGTGCTGGAATAAGATATATTTACATCTTTACCCCAGCAGCGTGCAGTGATTTCCTCTTTAAATCCTCTCACACTTAATCCATCCTCCTTTCCCCCTTTCCTCTGCTCCAAGCCAAATGGGCTACGTGTCACAGTGAGACGATTTCAAACAAAGAACGAGAGGAACTGGACATGTAGGGTGAGATTTAGATCCCTAAAGATGCAGATATGTCCTTAGCAGGATTTTCAAAGCGCCTAAGCGCGGCGTAAGCGCCTTACACGCTTAGGAATTTTGGAAAATCCCGTAAGGTGCCTATCTGCATCTTTAGCATCTAAAGGCTTTCAAAAGTCTCTCTGCATCATGTCCAGCAGCCTCCTGGTTTGTCCCTGATATCCTCGCCTCGTAATCACTGCTGTTTGAGCAGAGAAATGTGGGAGGAAAGGAGAAGAGGATTTAGGAAGTGACACTTGCTAAAATGTTGTGCTCGGTGTTTCTAAACTGTGTAGTGGTGACACAGCCCAGAGTTTCAGAATGACGTCTGTCAGGGGCCTGAACTCAGACATTTACCCACAGAAAGTGATGCAAGGCTTTGAAGAGAAGTCACACAAAATGTAATTTCTGATGGATATCTGCCCGATACCTGCATTTTAGCTGTCAGCGCTTGGGAAAGTCATGCAGCCTTTGTAGATCATCTGGATTTGGATTACCTAGATTTAGTTTATGTGGCCACTATATCCAGCTATCACAAAGCATCAGAACTTGGATTTTGGGATCCAATAATTTTATAAATTTTCTCCCTTAGGGGATCCACGGTTGCAGCAGTTTGCTCTATTTAAAAGTTTCATAAAATCCAATAAAAATTAGAAAAAACTCCACTTTTTAGAACGATGAAGAACTGCTTAGTGCAGTTAATTCCAAGATACATTTTGTGAATAATGGTTCTTGTTTTTCTGCAGTGATTTCTTACGCAGTTGGTTGCCATTCCATTTAGTAACACTAAACAGAGTGGGATTTCTGGGATAATAAGAGGAATTTAGAATTTGAGAACGTATTGAAAGTAAAGTCAGTGACTATGGCCAGAGTAACCTAGGTGAGCTTATGAACAGTGTGGTTATAATTATTAAATTTTTTTAATTACTGAGAGCAACAAAGCTTCTGGGTTTGCTGCATGAGTAGAGGTGAGGATATATATAAAAAATAAACCAAGTAAAATGCATGAAATGTGTACTTTTAAAGAGTTTTGGCTTGAAATGGTAAGTTAAGACAACTTAAAAGATCCACTGAAAATAAATCAGTCTCTCCCCTTTTGAAGTTAAATAAAAATTTCAGGAATGGAAACACAATAATTCATTTATCTCTTCCTCTTTAAAGGGAGCTTTCAATAATTATTGTGCGAGACAACAATGTAGAGTTGGCTGCTCTTCAGTGTTCCAGGCAATATCTTAATACAGCCTGGCAATATTATCTTAATCCAGAGTTTCAAAATGACGCCTGTCAAGGCAATATCCTAAAATATGGACACACTCATCACTCGCTGTTTTCCTTCTAAACCATTAAAAAATAAAATTTCCCCATTTTCCCTTTTTCTTCACCCCTCATCCACCCCACGAATGATGCTGCTGATTGCCTCTCTTGTGATGTTTTTTTCTCTGCCGATCTGACACTCAAGGCTCATTCGTGCTCTCCTTGAGGACTGAGCTCCTCATGAAACCCAGCTGGCACCCATCCCGTCCCTATCCGCTTTCCAGTTTTACCGCAGGAGGTTTGGACAGAAAATTAATTGGCTTTAAAGCTGCCAAATCTGATCAGCAAAGCTCAGCCGGTAACTACGTTTTCTTTTAAGCTTCTCCCCTCCTCGTTTAAGCTTCAGCCTATAAATTAACGAGAGGGTCTAAGATGACAGATCAGTAGCAGAATATAAATGGATTTTTAAAAAAATCTGGAAGCATCTTAGACGAAGTCCCGACCTTCTTGGAGTCAAGGGGATGTTGACACTGAGCCTTTTGCATTTCTGAACTTGCTGTGAATTTCTCCACAGGCTGGAAAGTGTAAGTGGAAAAACTCAGTTCCTCTCATTGCTCTTCTGTTATCTAAAAGCTGAAAATGGGAAATAACAGATAATTCAGAGAGAGTTCAGACAATCAGTGATGGGAATTTTTCCCTGAGAAAAGGCTGATTTTGACTTAAGTGCAACTGCCTTTTAGCATAGATGGAGGAATGTGGGTCAGAAGAGAAAAAGACCAAATCTAGCAGGTGAAAGGGGTGTTTCAGGACTTTCTGTCCAGAACTAATCAGAATTCAGTGGAATATTTTTTTTTTTTTTTTGCCTTTGAATTGTGTTTGAAACCCTGATGATGAAGGTGGCACTGGAAAAGAACGGAGTGGGTGTTTTGCATCATCAGGGAGGAAAAGCCCCGAAAAAAAGGGCAAAATCTCACAGCTCAGTCAGCCTAAGTCCCACCCTGGAGAGGATCTCAAGGAAATTTCTTAACTATGACTTGGATAACAACAAATATTAAAAAATTCCTTTATCAGAATAGCTGGCTTAATATGGAAAAATTACCAGTGGGTACAGCTTGGTGTAAGATTACACCATCCTGTATGATATGATATAAAATTAGTAAATAGGGGCTAATAAATGAGTTAAAAAGTAATACATACTCTTTTTTTTTTTTTTTTTTTCCCTGCGAGATCAGCCTGTGTGGTATTGTATAGTGATTTGCTTATTCCTCATGATCCCAAATGATTTAGGAGAAGGACTTTAGGGGATACAGTCTATTTTCTAAAGAGCAGCAAAGCAGAAGTCACAAATACTCTCAATAACAGACCCTGGAAACTCACTGTAATCTCAAGGAGATGAAGGGTCAAGCAGAAATCAAGATTCCTGGAAATGAGAAATAATAAAGAGCTGAGGAAAACCGATCTGTGAGAAAAGGCTGGAGCAGTTGGGTTCGCTGAGAGAAAGCACAACTCAAGGGAGGGCATGATAAGACATGAGTTAAAGGAATGCAGGAAGGACAGGGAGAAATCAGCTTAATTTGCAGCAGATTGAGGATGAGCATTAATCTGCTGCGGGATGGGGTCCCTGGAGCGCTGTGCCTGCTGCCCAGCTCCCTCTCCAGGCACAGGGCAGCTTTCAAGAGCTGCTTAATCCCATGAAAGAAATATTCCATCACATTTTCAAAGCGCTGCCAGCTTCCCGAGGGAAAGGGTCCGTCCTAGGTCCGGCTCAGCTGGGCGCAGCAGAGCACAGCCCATCCTGCGGGACTGGGCAACCAACATTCCCAGAGGAATTTGGGAGAGGGAATGTGGCGTGCCAAGCAAAATTCCCGAAACCTTGCGATCCATTACGGTGCAAAATGGCCACTGAGGTTTTGAAACAAAAGCATTTCGCATCCCAAGCATTTCTGGGAGGTGAACAAGACGACAAAGGCGAGGGGTATTTCTAAAGGAATTGCCTGCAAGCCTGGCTGCTTTGATCCACAGATCCCCATCCCGTATTTCCCTATCTCCCCGTCTCTCCAGCTGCAGCAGGGCGCTGGAGCATTTCTTTCCCGGCTCGGGAATGGCCCGGCAGCCCCGCACTCACCTGGCGCAGGTGCCGCGAGGGCTTCGGGGCCGCGGAGCGCGCAGCGCTGGCGCAGGAGCCCGCGCACGGCTCTTATTGTGAAAGGATGATGAGAGAGGCAGCGCTCACCTCCCGAGCCATCCCTGCCTCCTGCTCGCCGCCCTGGCACCGCTACCTCTGCCCGGCCACTCCGAGCCGATGCCTTCTGGCCGCCCGAATATGTTGGCCAAAATCCTTTCCTCCGCCGCCAGCCTCCTGCTCGCTCACTTGCGGCAGTTCCTCCTCGCTTTGATGCAGTTCATTCCAGGTAAAACGCGGCAAAAACCGATCCCTTTCACCCCATCCCCTCGGAAATTTGCTGCTGCCGCTGCTGCCGCTGCTGCTGCTGCTGCTGCTGCTGGCGCGCGTCGGGAGAACGATTTCATTTCTGTTGTGGGCAGTTCGGGAGCGAGCGATTTGAAGCCTTTGTCAGATGGCAGCGAATCTGTTATTTATTGAGTAGACAAACGGGAGAGGCAAGGATTACAGCAGATACAGATGGTTTAGAGCTGGAAAAGCAGCACACAGCAGATTCTCCGTGCAGGGGAGCCGGCTGGATGTGGGCTCGGAGAGGGTTCTTGGAGCTGTGGCGTTGGTACGGCTTTAATCTGACCGTGCACATGGGGATCCCCAAAGGATTTTGCACCACAGCCCGAATCTGCAATTCGTGTCATCAGCTTGAGCTGCTTTTTGTTTGGGTTTCTTTTGTTCCTTTGTTTGTTTCATTTTGTTTATTTGTTTGCCTGAATTTTTCACAAACCAGGAACAAAAACAAATCATGGCTTAATTCATGGGAATTTCCACTTGTGGATGGTAGTGGTGTTTTCCTGCCCTTTATACTCAAAGCGTTGCTTCTGGGATATCCAAAGAGCTGAAAAATTCTCAAATCCGCCTTGTTGTGTCACCAGAAGACCCCGAAATGCAGAATCTCCTTCTGCTTTGGAAAACTAAAATCTATTTCATCTTCAGGAATTCCCTGTCGCTTTCTCCTTTCCTCCCTTTGAGCCTTCCTCTGCTCCTTTTCTCAATATTTTTTGTTCCCTCCTGTGTTTTCTGTTGTTTCTTTTATGTTTTTCTTTGCTTCTTGGCCTGTTAAGCGAGGAAGTGGGTGGCTGAGCCCCTGGCCATGGGCAACCAAGCAGCTGCATGGAACAAGGAGCCCAGCACGGGCACGTCCCGACACTCCCAAGGCAAGTGCTGCACCTTCCCTTCGGAAATCCCTGTGGGACAGCAGGGCCAGCTCAGGGTCCAGCCCTGGGGAAGGCTGGAGTCTGGAGGGCACAGATCCACAGCTCCAGGTGGGGCTGGGATTTGGGGAGAACCGGATTGCTTCCCTGTTGTGCCAGTCTGTGTTTTGTATGGGACCAAATGCAACCTGTGCCTGAGGATTTTTCCCAGCTTGAGTGGTCCTCAGGGAAAACAGAATTCAGGTCCTCAGAATTCTCACTTCACTCTCCCTGCTTGAAGAATACCTTGACCATTGTATTTGCTAAATTCTGCCCTTCATTCTGGTGGTCCTGAGTCAAACACTTGGGCTGCGTGTGGAGAGGCAGTTCCTGAGCCTCAGGGTTGAACCTGTAGCTTAAAACCACCGTGGATTTGCTCTCGCCCACGATTTCCAGTGTTAAAGATGGCTCCCATGGCTTCTCCATTCACCATTGAGGACTTCTTGTCCCACCCACTGCTGCTGAAATAGAATTTAATATCTTGATTCGTGGTGACTCCACCCACAGCAGCTTTCTCTTCAAGAGCCTGGTCCTCGGTCCCACCGTTTCTGGATGGAAATCTCAATAAATAATCAATGCTGGGCTGTCAGTTTGTACGGGGCAGTGAAATCATGGCACGCAGTGCAGGCAAACAGGAGCTGAACCAAGTGCCAGGCCAGGATAACTCTGGAGTAATTGCTTGCTATGTTTAGAAAAGATTGGAGGAAAGTTACAGCTCCGTGTTTGGCACTGCCTCCGCTCAGATATGCCAAAGAGCTTAAGCCTGTTTTGAAAAGTCAGAGGTAGGATGGGAACTCCTGTGGAGAATGGAGGTTTCTGAGAGGGCACGTTGTGATCCTCTGCTGGTTTTCAGATGTTTAAGCACATGGGGACTGCAGAGCTTTTATTGTGGATTTGAGTTCTTCCATCTCAGAGCGTAGCCAGAACAGAAGCAGCAGTAGCTTTTATTTCCATGTTGCTTAACAGTCCAAACCAGTCTGTCTTCTGAGTGATTGATCTCTTCTTGGGATGTTACAAGGAGTTGTGATTTATGGCTGAGCTTTTCCCTGAAGGTGAAACACCTTTTTTTTGCAATTGCTCATAAAGGATGTTCAAGCAGGAGCTGTTTGTGTTCCACGTGCTCAGTGCATTCAAAGTGCAGTTAAATGTAACAGTTTTTAGAATTGTTATTCAATTTCTTTTTGTTTAATAGGGAAGACATTTAGGATTTCATAGGGAAGACATGTAGGATGTTTTTTTTTTTTTTTTTTTTTCCCTCTTGCACCCTTCTCTCCTCCTCCTGGCTGTTCCTAATTGACTTGTCTTGCTTCTGGAAACTTCTGTTCTGGCTCATCTGGATGTTGTGCTTTGACCCCATTTTGCACCCACTTCTGCCAGGACCTTCAGCTCCTTTGAGTGATTCCCAGAAGAAAGAAAATGATCCGTTCTCCTGCTGTGCTTCTTTCTGCCTCTCTGGTCTGTGGTTGGGGCAGTCCCTTCAATATTCCTGTTGTTCACAGTCCATTCTGTTAAAACTCCACTCCGGAGGGGATGCCTCTCAACGAGTTCTAAGTAGATGAATTCTAACTAGATCCGATTTCAAGCAGGATTACTGGGATGATCACGTGAATGGTTATCACAGGACGAGGAACACAAAAAGAACTTGGCTTACTTAGCTTAGGAAGTGATATGATTCTTCACCCTGAACGCAACACGAGGAAGGGAAAACTACCAAAGCCACATAAGAGAGCCGGCAGAAAAACAAGAGTAATGTCCTTTGGTAAATTCAAAGCGTTGTTCTGATCATGGGGACAAGGAGCAGTTCTCCAGAGAGGGAATAAATGCCAGGAGACAGGAATTTTTAAACCAGAGTTCTTACGTATGGATTTCTGGTACAGCAGTTGGGAGGGGATGACTCAGGGGGTCTTTTCCAGTCACGGTCAGGCTCTTTTGTGGAATGTTTCTTCCCAAAGTTTCCATTTACAGTGCTCTCCAGGAAGTTTTGATGCGGTGCCATCCTGAGTCATGCCAGCTTTGTTTCTGCTTGGATGCAAAATGTCTCCTTAGGGATGCGTTCCTCTCGCTTTGTAATGCGTATTTTGCACCTTTGCAAACCAAACCTGCCTTTCTGCAAACGCTTAGAGATCTACAGGACGATTTGGGGATTGGCCAATCACTGGAATCTTGCATTTTTACCTTCCTGCGCGCCTAATGCCCAACCTGTGGGTGGTTTTGTGTTGAGGAACAAGCTTGGGAGAGTTCTGCCTGCCAGCTCAGCTCCTCTGCAGATATTCTGGCTGGAATAGCGCATTTCCTCCGGAGATGTTGAGCACAGGGTGTCAGAGGAGGCAAATTGGGCAGCAGCTACACTTGGCCACCTGGATTAAAGGATGTAGGCCAGAAGCTGCAGCAGTGGTGAAAGAACAAAAAAATCGGAGTGAGTTCAGTAGCAGCCTGGATTCCTTGCAGTGTGTGGTGTCTGGAGCAGCCCTGGTTGATGGAGTTCTCTCTGCCTCGTGCCCTTTTGGACCAGAATCTCACTCCCACCTCATTCTCCACTGGTTCCAGGCTGGCTCCATGCTCCGTGCTGCCTGGGAGAGCAGCAGAGCCGCTCCGGGGAGGGCAGGATGGGCAGGAGCCAGCCCGGGGAGGGAAGGCACCCCTGGCTAAATCCCGAACGCGGCTAAATGGATTGCAAAAACAATCCTTGTGTTGATGAGGCTTTGCAAGGCAGGCGATGGAGCCAATCACTGACATCACTGCTCGCTCACTGCATTGCAATCACTTCATGCTCCCTTGGGGCTTTTGTCCGGGGAACTAGCACTGACGAGGGGTTATTTCCATCACAAATTATCCTTCTCTGCTATTGCGGAGCTCTTTATCAAGGAAAGCTTGTTTTGTCCTGTAAATGTATTTCAGTTCAGTTTCATTTGTGTTCTTCCTGACTTCCATTCTTTGGAGGTTGCAGATTATTTTTCTTTTTGGTTTTGTTTTCTTCTCTCAGCTAATTATGAAATTAAATCCAGATATACATTTCTTTAATTAAAAGAAAAATTATCGTCTTTTCTGTCGTCCTGCGTTCTCTTACCTCCTTTGGGCTGCAGAACTGGTATCTCTTGTTAACTACAGTGGAGTGAAATCCACGCGATTTTCAGCTCCTGTGTACATGGTAGGTTTGGTAGCTTTACCTTGAGTATCCACTCCAACTTGGCTGCTTGCAGATGCTGAATGCTCTCCTCCCTGACATCCAATCTCAACATCTCACCTTTGTCACTTCATTCCCGTGAAAGTCTCAATTCCCTGCTCTGTGTTCTCCCCGCTCTCTTCGCAGGTTTCAAGAATTACCTGCCCAGCCCTCCCAAGGAGCAAATCCTCTGCCACAGACCCAGGGGGCTGCAGTGCATCTCCCCTCTAGTGCAGAGCGTGGAGGAGACGCCCGAGCCCATCCCAGCCAAGATCAAAGGACACATTCCCAAATGGATTAATGGAAAACTGCTGAGGAACGGTCCTGGCAAGTTCGAGTTTGGCAATGACAAGTGAGTGTCCTTTAAATGAATTTTTAAATTCAGCTTCTGGCCTGAGCTCTGCCTAAACCTAAAGGGGAACCCCCTCACCATTGTTTGGAGCATCCTTTAGTTTCTTTTCAAGTAAGGGAAGGAGGAAATATTGATGTCACTCTTTTTGAGAGCAGCTGCTCCCTCATTTGGAAACATCTCCTGCAAAGAGGAGCTGAATGCTGAAGTCACCCAGGCTGGAGAAATGTCAGCTCAGAGATGATCTCACCATCATGAGATGAGGGAGCTGGGCTGGAGGATAAAACATCCCCAGCTCTAATCCTCTGTCCTGAACAAATATCTGTCCCTGAGCACTCTGAACTCCAGGGCAGCAATGTGGAGAGTTGGTTGCACCAAGCGCTGTGAGTTGCTTTGGAAGCAACTTGACACTGTTTGAAAATAATAAATGAAAATATCGCCGAAGGTGCCTGCTGCCTGGGGCCTGGAATATGCTGTTCTAAATAATTGACAACCAAGCTGATGGCAGCAAGTGGCCAAAGCTGATCTCCTTATCATACTCCCAGAGCTGGGCTGTCAGGTTTTCTGAAAGTCTCACAAATTTCTTGATTCGGAGAGAATAACATCCTGCAAGAAGCTGAGAGCTGGAGGCCGCTGGGTTTGCGGTAATAATTTCTGTTGCTGTAGAGTGCAGCAGCACGAGCTCTATTCCCTGTGCAGGAGTGGGTGGTTTACCTGTATAGATTATTTCCCAAAAAAACCACAACAAACTGACAGCATTTTCAGACTTCACATCCCAGAGCTTCAAATACACTTGTTTTGTTTTATTTGATTCAGGTGTTTTCCCAAACAAAGCTGTGCCTATTTAATTGTTCAGGGGATCTGGGAATCAGCTTTTACAAACAACAACAAACCTAAAAGAGCATCCTAGAAAGCCCAGCTCCTTCATCTCGTGTTTCTCTCTCCTGGAAGGTTTAACCACTGGTTTGATGGCATGGCCCTGCTGCACCAGTTCCAGCTGGCCCATGGCACGGTGAGCTACAGGAGCAGGTTCCTGCAGAGCAGCTCCTACCTGAGGAACAGCCAGCACAGCCGCATCGTGGCCTCGGAATTCGGCACCTTGGCCATGCCAGATCCATGCAAAAGCGTTTTTGGGCGCTTCCTGTCCCGCTTTGAGCCGATACGTAAGAGGGGTTCTGGAAGAAAAGAGAAGTGTTGTGAGATTTTCTTGGAGGAACTTGTGGTTAGGTGAAAAGGGAGGTGTGAGGAAGTCTGACAGACTTTCTGTGAGCCCGTATTTTTCTCAGAATATGACCCAAACATGAAAATTATGCAAATTGTGGTCAGCCTTAGCTGGGGGAGGCACAGTTTAATGTTTTAGTGCCGCTCCAGCTCGCTCAATCCCGGATCTTGTTGTGAATTTCCCGCAGAAATCTCTCCCCGAAAGAACATCCTGTGCAGTGCTGATAATGAGCATTACACCCTGATGTTCTACCTGAGACTCAGCTTTGCCCTTAAAACACCTTGCCTTGCTAAGCTTGCAGGGTAAGTGGGCTAATCCCTCCCTTCCTGGACTAAGGTGCAGGAGATTACGGAGTAGGGTGAGGGATGGAGCTGCGCAGGAATGGAACCTGCAGGGCCTACAGGACTCTGGGTACGTCAGGGGAGAAAGAGGCTTAAACAGAAGCAAAGTGCTCCCCACTCCCAGCAGAGCAGCCCTGAAGTTTGCCGCTTGTTGCTGACGGTGTGACCACCTCTGCTCCTTATCCCGCTTCCTGCTGTGCCGTCTCACCTCCCCCAAGGTGCTCCCACCTTCACTCCCTGTGCAGCTCCCCAGATCTCCACCCCATCTCCCTCGAGGAGACCCATCCCCAGCTCCACCTGCCTTCCCCAGCTCCAGCAGTGATTCCCATCGCTGTCCTTGTCCTTTTAACCCGGCTTCACCTGCACGGACAGTTTCCCTTTGTAGCTTAGTGAGATATTTCCAGTCAATCGCACGGGGGATTAATGTCACTGCACATGGGTTTATTTGTTTAAACACGTCTAACTTGCCATAATGTGACATGAGCTGCACAGAGCTGTGCACAACTCCGGGGATTTCTGTTCCAGAGCCCAGCGACAACGCCAGCGTGAACTATGTGCTGTATAAAGGAGATTGTTACGTCAGCAACGAGAACGTCTTCATGCACAAGGTGGACCCAGAAACGCTGGAGACGAAGGAAAAGGTGGGGTAAGGGAGCTGGGGTGCAGATGGTGCAGAATCACACCTTGCTGCTTCTCAGGGCAGCAGAAGGGGATCAGATTCCAGAGGAATTTGTCTGGACCAGCAGCATCTCTTCACGCCTGAGTCCCTGGGCAATTTATGCAGCAACAGGGCAGCTCTCGGGGGGGAGATGCTGTCAGTGCCCAGCTGGGCACAGCTGGCATTTCTCCTCTGCTCTCCCTGCTTGCCTGGGCTTGTCTGCACCTCTCAGCAGAACAGGAAACCACTTTTTTGCGTGTACAAGAAAAAGTTATCACTGCAGATCTCACGCCTGCCTCCTTCCCTGGTGCTTGCTTTCATAGCTGCTCCCTTTATCTGCATTTCACACCTCGAGCTTTACACACTCCAAGAGTCTTGACTGAAATCTCTATTTGCAAGGGGCTGGTTCAGCTGCTGCTTGACTTTGTGCCCTGACAAAAAATGACACAAAACATCAGGGAAGTCTTTCCCTCTGTCCTGTGCCTCCTTTCCCCGGAGCGTGGCTGGGACAGAAGGATGGGACCCGTGGAAGGACAGCACAAGCCATGTCCTGCAGCCTTGCAGGGGATTTGGGCTGGACAATGCTGAAAGGACTGAGGGAGGATTCTGCCCTTCCTCAAGCAGAATTTACTGCCTGTTTGGCACCACAAAATTCCAGCTCAGAGCACCCTGAGGGAGCCATTCCAGGAGTCCCTCGCTCGCTCCAGGGTCAGCAGGGAGCCGTGAATGAACTGTGCACAAAGCACAGCCACCCTGGATCCTGGGGAGTTGGCTGTTCTGCCATCTGCTCTGTTTGTAAACCAGAGTGCAGTGATGAAAAGACACGTGGGGAATTTTAGGTTCAGCTCCGTTGAACCACTTTGTCATTAAAAAAAAAAAAAAAATCCCCTTAAGCTGCTTTTTTAGATGAACACTGGTATTTTTTTTTTTTTTGGCTGAGTGAAGGAATGGAAGGGATGATTTCACATTTAAACCCTCCAGTTTCAGATGCCTAAATGGGATGTGGTTTTCTCAGCTTTTTCTGGTGACAGAAAGCGTGGTGATCTGTTTTGGGGGGCAGTGACTGCCTCTTCAAATGTGTGCTTGTTATGGGCACCATTCCTACTGTGTCAGCACTTGTGCCATTAGGAATATTTGTGTCTTCCAAGGAATATTTATGTCTCCCAAGGAATATTTGTGTCTTCCAAGGAGTGGCTATTCCTATTAGTCCTGCTGTACTGATAGAGAAATATCCTTAATTTTCAAGGACTTCAGGAAGCCTGCAGGCAGAAGGAAGGCTGGACTCCAGATCCCACATTATTAATAACGAATAAAACCCTGCTCCTCTTCCTCAGACCTCCACAAAACTGACCTTTGGGAGAGTTCTGCCCTGACTGAAAACCCTTGGGCTTTGCAGGTGGACTGGAGCAAATTCATTGCGGTGAACGGGGCCACGGCTCATCCCCACTACGAGTTCGATGGGACAACCTACAACATGGGCAACTCCTACGGGAAGCACGGTGAGAAGGGCCTGGATTTTTGGGCACAGGGTAACTCTTGGTGCTGCTTCATGGAGCAGCTGTTGAAGAATCACCCAAAGAGACCCTGAAATTGCTGTTTCTGAATCTGTCAGTGTCTGTCTGTCCCATCAAATTGGCTTCTCTCAGCATTTAGGTTCAGGTGCTTCTGACTTTGGCCTGGGAATATCCAGCAGATTCTTCTCTTCCTCTGCCAAGCTTTGCTGGAAAACAGGAGAATGATTTTTCTTTTGATGCTGAAGCCTCATCTGAAGAAATTTAACGATTAGCCACGTGTTTTTCGCTTACAATGATTGGTTTTGATGAGCACTGTAAGGGTTTTTGCAGGGGAGGAGATGGAATTTATTCCCATAGCCTGGCTGTCTTCCAGCAAAACTGAATTTATGGGATATTCTTCTTCTTCTCAGAACTCTGAGCATCTTGATAGGACCTTGTTCCATCCTGCTCAGAGCTCTCAATCCCTGACATCTCTGAGAAATCCTTCTTTTCCAGAGGCCTCTGAAAGCATCCACTGCCCTGTATTGGGATCCCTCAGGCTCACTCCACATTTTCCCCATTTTGATCGTTTTTCATTTTTGCTGTTTTCATTTCCTTTTGGCCTCAGCAATGTCCAGCTTTGCAGCAGAGGCTTTTTTCAACTCTAGGTCATTTTCATTCAAACACGCTGCTCTTTCCCGCTCATCTGCTCACATTTATTAAAAGAGCATCACCAAAGCTCAAAGTTTTCATTTCCTATGGGCTTGGTTTTCTTCCTGCTCCTGTTATTGCAGGACAGCACTGCACACAGAGTTGGCATTCTCCCAGACTGAGAAGATCCTTCTATTCCCTTTCAAGCTTCCTTTTTTGGGGGGGGTATTTTTTGGCTTTTTGGGGTTTTTTTTTTTGGTTGGTTTTGGTTTTTTTTTTTTTTTTTGTGGGGGGGGGTTTTTTTTTTTTTTTGTGTNTTTTGGTTGGTAGGGGTTTTTTTTGTTTTTTTGTGGTTTTTGTTTTGTTTTTTTGTTGTTTTTTTTGTTGGTTTTTTGTGGGGTTTTTTGGTGGGTTTTTTGGTTGTTTTTTTTTTGTTTTGTTTTTTTGTTTTGTTGTTTTTTTGTTTTTCCTTTGGCACATAATCCTCTGTAGAATGTTTCACCACCTGCTGGTTTTCTGCTCAGCTTGGCAGAGGCCATCCCAAGTATCCTTGGGGAACAGGCAGGAGCAGAGCCTGAGTTTGCTTTCAGGCCCGAGCAGCCCAGGTCTGAACACCTTTCCCCCTTTCCAGGGTCCAGCTACAACATCATCAGGGTGCCCCCGCAGGACCCCCGCCTCGGGGACACCTTGCAGGGAGCCAGGCTGCTGTGCTCCATCCCTCCCATGGACAGGGCCAAGCCCTCCTACTACCACAGCTTTGGTAAGAGCCCATCCCAAACTGCGGGCGTTTGGGACAACGGGAGGCAGGAAGGGCTGTCCAGCTCTCTCTGCCCTCGAGGTGTTTTCTCGCCTCATCTTTGGATGAAATCCCCTTCCTCCTCTCCTCAGGAATGACTGAGAACTACATCATTTTCATCGAGCAGCCCCTCAGGCTGAACCTGCTGAAGATCATCACCTCCAAGCTCCGTGGGAAGGCCATTTTCGACGGGATAAACTGGGAGCCTCAGCACAACACCTACTTCCACGTGGTGAACAAGCACACTGGGGAGGTAGGCGGGCCTTGGGCCCCTGCAGCAGCTGATCGGGAACTTTAGATCCCAAAAATGCTTCTTAGCAGCCATGGGTAGTTTGTGAATCAATCCTGAAGTTACAGCAATAAAGGCTGTAAAACAAGGGGGTAGATGGGTTAGAAATGGGGTTTCTTCATGCATTTCCCTCTCTATTCATTCATTTCTTTGCCAGCTCTGAAAGAACAGGCACAGAGAAGCAGTTTTGGGGTTCATGGGGCTGAAATGCAGGTCCCAGGTGCTACGGGGGGTAAAAAGCTCAGAAGCTGTGAGAGATGCACACCAAGGAGCTGCTGGATATTTCGGTTTTTCTCCTGTCTTTTGCTGCCTGCTGGCTTAAAGCAGCCCTTCCGTAGCAACACAGGGACAGAAGGCAAATCCCAAGGAATGAAAGAGTGGGGAGAGAGAGGATAAAGCTCAGTGAGGTGTGGCTGGGAGCTCTGGGGAGGAGCTGCAGCCCGTGCCGTGCTCCCTGCAGGTGCTGCCGGGGCTCTGGTGCGCCAAGCCCTTCGTGACCTTCCACCAAATCAACGCCTTCGAGGAGCGGGGCTGCGTGGTGCTGGATCTGTGCTGCCAGGACGACGGCACCAGCCTGGCCCTGTACACCCTGCAGAACCTGAGGAGGAGCGGCGAGGGGCTGGACCAGGTGAGATCCCTGCCTTTGTTTCCCCAGGAGCTGCTGAGGCCCTGGGGTTGAGTTGCTTTTCTCTGCAGGGAATGGAAAACACCATGGGCACAACAGGACCACAACTCCATAAAAACCGGAATGATGATCCCTCGATGAATTCTTTCCTTTTAAATCTCTCCCCATGGAGCATTCCCTTGAAGCTTTTCAAGCTGGTGTGGGACACAGAGCTCCACAGCCGGGCAGAACGTACTTCTGGTTTAAAATCTTGGTTTTTATAACATTCGTTTGCCTTATCCCTGTCTAATACAGTTTTCCCCCAAGAAATGATGCAAAAGAAGTCCTAGCATGACTTCTAAGTGGAAAAAGGAGCTCTGTTCTTTAAGGCATTGCTTCAGAAAAGGAGCAGTTTTTATGAAAATCACAGAAGCACAAGTACCACAGAAACCTCTACCTTGCTCGCCACAGTCACCCCACACCAGCACGTTCCAATAAATGATTTATTGTGTCCAGCTCTGTGGAAACCCCAACTTCAGGCCACGTGAGGGGCATTATTTTGCATAGGTCAGCCATGGGAAAAGTGGGGCTGCTTTCAGTTTCTCGCCCTGCAGATGTGTTCTTTGGAAACCCAGCGTGCTGGGGGGGCTGCTGCATGTTCACACAGGGCTGAACTTCCTCTGTCTGAGTCCTGAGCTGTCCAGAACCGACTCAGCCCTGACCTGAAAGGAGCACAGCTGTGTCCCATCGGGTTCTGCTTTCCTTTGCCATTTATTTTTGGTTTTTCAAGTATTTTTGGAGCATATTCAAGTACAGCAGAGTGTGTTCATCTGTTAACATATCAACACGTACGTTAATCCCAGAACATGAAAGAGTAAAAGCGTGTTAATCCCAGCTCTTTTTCCATCCTTCTCTGAGCTGGGATCCGATGTGGCTGAGGGTGTCCTGATGTGAACGCTGGGCCAGTTTCCAGCACCCGGCTTCTTCAACTGCCAAGTGGCATCACCACCAACCTTCAGCCTCTCACAAACACACGCAGGAGTCATTTCAGAACAGAATCTCAAACTTCACTGTGTCAGAAGCCTCAGGCATGTCTGGGCATGTCTTGTTTCCTTTCCCCAAATCGTGCTCAGCGCTTCTGGTTGCTCACTAACCCATTTTTGGTCCGGCAGAGTTCCTCAGCCAGGTTACACGGCCCAAGACGAGTTTTGAAAACCGCGTTTACAGGATTAACGCATGACTGAAGTGAGGTTTCATTTTGAGCTGTTGAGCTGCAGGTTGATGTAACTGAAAACCACCAAAATGGGGTCGTTGTCTTCTCTTTTATTGAGAAGATTTCATATTTGGGAAGGTGATGGCTTCTAAGCTTGGCTTGAGCAGAGCTTTAGTGGCAACGGGGGGGTTATTCCTCTCTGCAGTGTGCTCAGTCTGCCACACTGGGGGCTGCAGTTTGCTCCCCAAGTGAATCCATCCTTCCCCTGGATTCCAAACACGAATCCAGGTGTATCCGAGCGTGGAAGAGGGAATCCTGCGGGCACTGAACTGAGGCACAGTGCTCTCCTTCTTCAGACAGTGATGGAGAGCAAGATAAGTCTGGTCTAACTGAATAAAACCTAGGGCAGTGTCTGTCCCACTGCTGGATTTGGAGATGATGGGCTGATTTGCATACCCAGCTCAGCATTAATTACTGTGAGAGCGATGCTGACCCTTTTAATTCTTGATTTTTTCATTTCTGCTGCAAAGTACTGCACCATGCAGAGAGCTTCTTTCCATTATGTGCTTTACCCTCCCAGTACTTGGTGAAACATGGAACAAAAAGAAGAATTCAGGGGTGTCTGAAACTTCAGAATAAATCCCCCAAAAGTGCACTCAGGCTGAAATGTCTCTCCTCTCTCCATCACCATCACTTTCTGTCTCTCTAACAGGTTTATGCCTCGGTCCCCAGAGCTTTCCCTCGCCGCTTTGTTCTCCCTCTGGACGTGGATTCAGACGCTCCTGTGGGGAAAAACCTGAACCCACTGCCTTCCAGCCAGGCAAGGGCTGTGAAAAGTGCAGATGGCAAGGTGTGTATGGAACCCAAAATGCATTTACACAGCAGAATCTGCCCTGAGCCCTTGGCTTCCCAGAGCTTTCAGTGCATCTCGGTTGTGCAGTGCTTGGTGCTTGGGCACCTCTTCTGCCCTGTCCAAGCTGAGGCAGGCCTGCTCATTCCTCCCAGGTCTGGTGCACACACGAAAATCTCCACCCTGAGGGCTTTGAGAAGGTTGGGGGCCTGGAGTTCCCGCAGATCAATTACGCTCGCTACAACGGGAGGAGGTACCGCTACTTCTACGGCTGCGGATTCGGGCACCTGGTGGGAGATTCCTTGATCAAGGTTGATGTGGAGACCAAGAATTTCAAGGTGAGGTGATGCCAGATCATCGAGTCCTTCCACTGACCTGGATTTGAAGATGTGTCATTTACTGGGGGCTTCAGGGGTCTTTGCCCAGATGAGTCTGGGATGAGATTCCCAATTAAATCCCTCGCCTGGCACCTTGTGAACGTGGCACACTCACCAGAGAGGAGAGGATGGCACCATCACACTCCTGGAATCAAAAGAATTCATTAAAAGTTTGAACTCTTGAGTTTCTTGGAGCACAGAGTATTTCCAGGTGCCTTTGTGGGCAGCACTCTGTAACTTGCAGCTCTGCTCACTGTAGTTGACAATTATTAATGAAATGAAACTCATCCATATGTTCCTGAAACTCATCCCTGTGTTCCTGAAACTCATCCATATGTTCTTGAAACTCATCCCTGTGTTCCTGTGCTTGCTAGATCTGGAAAGAGGAGGGATCCTACCCATCAGAGCCTGTGTTTGTGCCAGTGCCTAATGCCACGGCGGAGGACAGTGGAGTCATCTTGTCTGTGGTGGTCTCCCCCACTGAGGTAACTTGCTGTCAGTAGTTTGTCACAGTCACACGGCGTTAGAAACACTTTTCAAACCCCAAAAGTGGGTTTGAGGCTCCCTGGCAGGGAGTTCCTTGCTCCCCATGGTGTCTGGCTCTGCACAAGCGGTGCAGGCAGGAGTTTTCCTTGGAATGTGTTTCCTGAGTGGAGCCTTGCGGTGGTTCATGGCATGGACTGCCCAAGATGGGGGTCAGCACAGACCCTTTATTGCAAAAATCCAGGGTTCCTAAACGGTTCCTTCGTTCTGAGTTCCCAACCTTGTGAGGCACAACAAATGTGTTGAACCAACCCCCATGAACCACGGCAGGAACACGCATCAGGTGGAACCAAGCAGCAGCCCCACGCTGGGAGCACCCATTGGCTCTAACAATTGTTTTCCAGCTCTGTCACTTGTTTTTCACCTCTGCTTCAGCTGAGCCATTCCCAGAATGCTCTCTGCTCAGCCCGAGGAGCAGAAGTGAGCGAGGATTTTACGAGGGCAGCGAGGCCCTCCCTTTGCAAGGCCTTTCTGCACCACAGCAGAGCCTGTGAGTCTCGGTGCTCCTGGCCCGCAGGTTTAGTCTGGGTGGCCTGGCTGTGCCTTGGGCTCTCCTGTGTGCACGGTGGGAAGAAGCTCAGCCTGGACACTCATTCTGCCTTTCTCCTGCAGAACCAAAGTGCTTTCCTGCTTGTCCTGGATGCAGAGACCTTCCAGGAGCTGGGGCGAGCAGAAGTCGGGGTGCCAATGCCTTACGGATTCCACGGCATCTTCACTGCCCACTGACAAACTCCTGGGCACCTCCTGGGACTCAGGGCCGAGCCAGGCCCAGAAAAAACCTCTGCTGCTTTCACCTCCCACCTTTCCATCACGTCTGGGATGAAGGAACTGCTTTTTCTCCACCATAACCTCCTGTATTTCTAACAAAATACAGCCAAGGAAGGCAGAAGCCCCTTCACTCCCGCAGCCCACTGCTTTATCTCCATTTTTTCCACTATCTTGCTAGAGCAGCTGTAGCAGCACTTCACAAAGGAGGCCCTGTCGAGGCTTGCAGAGGAGAAAATGGAAACCGAGGTGAGCAGGCCCTTCCTTTGGCAGCCACGTGCTCTGAAGGGAAGAGAACATCCACACTCGGAGCTGAGGCTTTGGCTGAAAAAGGAGAAGAGAGGAGGAAAAGCCCCCGGTGCAGGTGGACCCAGGGAAGGGGTGAAATCCCCCCATGGCATCAAGGCCGCCTTCAGTGGCCTCCAGAGGGTGAATGCAGGAGCTGTGCTTGTGCTTTTCGCTGTACACAGTAGCAGTGCCCTCAAATAAATCCTTGGGAAGTTTTTCCATGCTTTCCCTGCTCCCACATGGTCTTGTAGATGTGGAGGATGCAGGATACAGCTCTGCCGGCCAGCAGTTCCTGCCCTTCTCCCAGTTCAACCAGTAGGAAACACGGAGAGCTCCAGCATGGCCTTGGGATCCCTTTGGGGTTAAGTAGAGCAGAACAAGCTCCAACCCCGTGTGTCCTCCAGGCTTCTCCAGCTGCTGAACTCTGAACTCTTGGAGCATCCCTGGCTCCAACACAGGAAGACCGGAGCATCCCAGGGCTGAACACAGGGGGGATTGGAGTATCCTGGGCGTAGGTGGGAGGGTGAAAAGTGAGGACTTCCAGGAGTTCTTTGAGGCCTGAAGAATTTTTTGTATCATTTCAAGAGAGAAAAAAAAATGAGCCCTTTTGCCCACAGGGCTTTACCTCCTCTGACCTTTCTCCACCTTAGGGAAAGACGCAGCCAAGGAAAAGGCCTGAGCACCGGGAGAGGCAGAGGAGGCTGGGGCCGGAGCTAGCCAAAGCCACTAGATGGCAAACAGCTCCCGCTGCTGCGGCTCCAGCCCTGCCCTCCGGCCTCCTGTCCTGCCCCCTTGGGTCCCTTGTCACGCCCTGCGCTGCTGGAGCCCGTCCCGCACGGGGAGCAGCCCCTGGCGAGCTCACAGCTGCAGAACTCGCAGCGCAATGGTGAAAACGAGTTTCATGGAGCTCGGGCACCTCTGATTCTCCCTTTTGAAGCTCTTATTGAGGTGGGAAGCAAAAAGGTGTCAGAGGTTCCTGTGCAAGCTTGTGTGAATCCAGGCAGCTCAGGGAGCCGGGGCAGGGCTGCCCAGCAGAGTTTTGCCCTGCAGGGCTCTAAAGCTGAAGTTTTTTAAAGCTCTGCTTCTCCTCGGCTGTGCACCCCGGCTGTGCTCCACCACTGCAACAGCTCCTTCTAATCCCGTTCCGCTTACACGGAGATCCTGCCCTGAGCCTTGGCGTTTTCCCACTCTGCCCAACTGAGAGATTCACTCTGTTACGCCCAGGAATTCCCAGGAATTCAGGGAATATTCAAATCCTTGCAGCACTGAAAAATCCAGGTCCTCCCCCTTCTCCCAACGCCTTCTGAAAATCACCACAGTTTGAGGATTCCTCTGCTTGAACTCCATGGATGTTGTTACCAGGGTGCACCCCTACGTATCCGTGACCATCCCTGGGCCCGACTCCGGCACAGGGGGATTGGAGCATCCCAGGATGGAACACGGAGGGATTGGAGCATCCCTGGGTCCTACACAGGAGGATTGGAGCATCCCGGGGCAGAACACGGGGAGATTGGAATATCCCTGGGTCCGGCATGGGGGATATGAAGCATCCCTGGGTCCAACACGGGGAGACCAGAACATCCCGGGGCTGAATACCGGAGGATTGGAGCATCCCGGGGCCAAACACAGCGGGATTGGAGCATCCCTTGGTCCCACACCAGCACGGAGGGACCGGAGCATCCCCGGGATTCGGAGGGCGGA
>VZRN01001461.1:88888-99196 GCA_013397935.1 Dasyornis broadbenti | reverse complement strand
TTTTTTTTTTTTTTCCAACGTGGGCTCTGTCCAGGGAGGTCTGACCCCTCCTGCTGCCCTGGGGCTCGCGGGCGTGGCCGCTGAAATGATGGAAAATCAAAGTGCTGGTGATTCACGGAGCGCTCGGTGAGTCAGGGACACTCACACGCATCATGTGGTGTCTCGGTCAGAGCAAACTCAGCGATTCAGCCGCTGGCAAAAGCCGAGCAAACAAACGGTGACATCTGCACTGCCACTGCTTTTATTGGCACCGAGGCTGAAAACCCAGCCCCAATTCCTGCCCCTTTCCCTGCGGTTCAGCAGCCCCACGGCGGCCTGAGGGTTTGTATTTATTGCTGTGCCGATCACTGTGGTCTCTCGGATTGGAATGGGCAGATCTGGGGGAAAAGGGAATAAATTGGGCAGGGGTTTGGGTGAGAGGGGCTGGAAACACCGGAGCTGGAGTTGGAATTGGAATTTCAGTGGATTCTGGCCCTCGTCCTGGGCCCTCATCCCCTCAGAGGAGCCTGGATCTTTGCAGGGGTGTCAGCTCCGTTCTCTGTAGGAAGAAATTCCCTCCAAATTCCCAGCTGAGGGTTTTATAGGGAGAGGATGAACTCCCAGAATTAAACATTAAGCTCTGAGTTACTGAGCGAGGAAATGCTCTGAGGGAGAGCGGTTCAGGTGACTGTGAGAGCCAAGACAGCACGGAAAGGTCGCAGCTGATCCCAGCAGAGCTGCTGGAGGAGCAGAACTTCCAGCTTGGGTGCATTTAAATGTGAAAAGCAGCGTAATAATGACAGGAAATGGGCTCGGTGGTGTTTAGTGGGACTGCGAGGAAATCCCAGCTCACAGGAAATAAAATAAAAATAAAATCAGGGTTTGTGGCAGAGGAGCAGTGCCAGGACAGGGGCTGAGGGAGGCTGTGGGAGGAGCTGGTTCAGTTTAACACATGTGGGACCATTGGGTTCTGCCAACCAAAAATCAAGTTTGAGGCCGCCCAGGAAATCTGTCAAACAGCAGCTTTGCTTTTTATTCATTTTAATAATTAATTAAATTTATTATTTTTTCTCATTCTGCCTACCTGGAGGAGGAAAAATCTCATTCTTTTTTCTGTGTTCCAAGGCCGGTGGCCACGGGAGGGCTGAGGGTGCAGCTCAGGCACTGGGGGCAGCGGGATTTTTCCTTTTCCTGTGACATCTGGGGTGAGGCCGGAGCCCAAAGGGAGCAGGAGAGAGGAGCCCAGCCAAACTCTGCCCCTCAGCCTCAGCTGCCACTCCTCGGGTTGGTTTTTTCCAGCCCTTTGTGGCCCCAACAATGAAGGAGTTAATGAATAATCCACAGATCGTGGGACGAGGATGAATTAAATGAATGTGGCAAAGGATTCAAGAATTCTGTCCCAAGGCAAGGCACCTCAAATGTGTGATTTGCAGGGATCTCCTGCCTCTCTCCTGTTGTCCCTGTCCCTGCTGGGACAGGAATCACAGCAAGATTTCCACCAGAGATGCGGCCAACGAGAGACCCAGGGCTAAAATTCCATCTCACTCGGTGGCAGTGGGGGTGGGATGGAAATTAAGAAAATTTAACCCTGAGTGTTGTGTTGCCCCCAGAATTCCTCCTGTGACACCCACAGGGAGATGCTTTAATGAGAATTCATCTGCAATCCAAAAGATTGGGCTTGTTCTGATTTCTTTCGAGGTGGGATGGCCCAATAACACACCAGGGATTACGGGAAGTCAGCGGAAGGGTGAGAAAAAATTTTAATGGGGCTTTATGCAGCTGTAATCGCTCTGTTAATGATTAATCAATGTTTTAAGAGCTCAGCACTCCCAGCAACAGCTCTCTGCTCACGGTTAACTCCGGATTTCATCGCTGTGGCCTGAAGAGTTTGGCCTCAGAGCTCATCTGCTCGATCCTCAGAGCCCTTCCCTGCCTGAGGAGGCAGAGTTGTGCCTGGTTGTGTTTGTAAAAGAAGTTTTTAGCAGGGAAAATAGGAGTGTAAAAGGAAATGTTCGTTTTTGCTGCTGCGTGGTGTAAAAATGGATGCAAATGCCACCGATGAGGCTCAGGGATGGGACAGGGAGCCACCCGTGGGTAATCTGGGCGATGGGAGGCGCCCACGAGGATGTTTAAACGCAATTTCCAATTTATTATCCCAGGCTGCAATCTTGGGAGATAGACGGATCAACAAGGAGATTGGAATGGAGCGCTAATTTACAGCGCTAATTAGGATTTTATTGTGTGCACTGGGGTGGCAGGAGATAAAGCCTGGCCCTATCTCTGCTCATTACCCTGCCTGCTAAACAGATGCCAATTTTAACGGCTGGGCCCTAAAATATTTATTTCTCCGAAACTCTGCGGGAACATTCCGTGAGTGCGGGCTCTGGGCTGGTGCAGGTTCCAGCTGGGAAATTGTGCTGGGGCCTTCTGGCCCTGTGACCCCAATAACCTCCCCAGCCTGGCAGGAGACAGGGAAGTGAGCGGAAATTGGGATGAAATACTTGGAAATTAGGGTGAAATGAAGAGAAATCAGGATGAAACAGGGAATTTGCCCTGAAGACATGAGAGGGAGAATGACACTTTTTTTTTTTTTTTTTTTTTTTTTTTTGGGGCAAAGCATGGCTTTTGTACTATTTGAACAAGCAAGAGTTGAGGGAAAGCTCAGCTTGGAAGCAGAACCAGCCTTAGCAGGTGTTTGATCACAAGTGTCCAGTTTGATTATTAATATTTCAGCAATTCTGTAGGATTTTTTTGTTTTGTTTTTTAATTCCCTCTTAAATCTGGTGTCTGAGAAATACAAATGGTCGGGGACATTTTTTTTCTCATGGTGCTCAGCTCCTGGGTGAAATCTTCAGGCTCCTTTATTCTCAGGCTCTTTAATCACTTGGGAATTGGGATTTCTTTTTCAACCCCCCCAACACCACAATGAAGGCAGGAAATAATGGGACCAGTTTTAATTCCTTAATTTATTTAGATCGGTTTAAGAAAAAACAAAATTACTTTCCACAAGCTGGAAAATTTCTGAATAAAATTTCTAAATAAAATTTCTAAATAAACGTTTTACCCATATAAAAATACAAACAATAATAATAAAATCGAGACATCCATTGGCCCACGCAATCTTGCCCTACAGCAAAATCAGATGTTGATTTTAAACTAAAAAAAGGAACAAAAAATGCCCACCTCGCCTTTCCAGAAAATCAGAAAAAAAAAGGAAAACCAACAGAGAGAAAACAAAGAGAATCTTTGCTGAATTCAACTGCTGAAAGAACAAAATTTAGGGCATTTTGGAGCAAATAACATGGAGCATAAATTCCTGAGGCCTGGTGAGGAGGATGCAGATCTCCAGCTGCTCCTGCTCTCTCCCATTGCAGGTTTGGGGAGAACATTTGCTCTCCCTGGGCTTGCATTGGCCGTTTTAAGGTGATTTTTGAGCAGGATTTCCCTTGCCAGGCTCAGTTCTGCTCCCTGCAGCTCTGGGGCTGTGCCAGGCCCAGCAGATCCTGGCAGAAACAACCAAACCCAGCCCCTCCTGGAGCTTCTCAGCAGGAGAGCAGGAACTGCTCCCTCTCCGGGTGTTTTGTGCTTCCCAGGATCCCAGGGGATGAGGAAAACATGGATTCGTGAGTGTCCCTTGTCAGGTGGGGTCTCCTTGCCCGTTTTTTGTGCTGCAAGGCCAGGATAGGGGCGTCTCTGCTGTGAAATTCCATCTGGCTGAGGGGAGCAGGGGCAGGATCAGCGCGGGGGTCAAACGAACCTGCAGAATTTCCTGTGCGAGCGCAGCTTTCATCCTAACACACTCCAGGGAGCCGCTTTCCTGAGCGGATCAGCTCAGCCCCCTGTTCCCGGGGAGGAAGAGGGCAGCAGAGCCGGGTCCCCTTCCCTGCTGGCCCTAGGAGAGCAGTTTGCCGGTGAGGAGCAGCAGGGGCAGCTGCAGGGCAGCGAGGACGAAGGAGCTGCTCTGAACCGTGGGCACCGAGTTGGGGGTGGTGGTGGGGGGCAGCTTGGTGGGCTCTGCTTCTGAAATGGAAGGAAATCGGGTTAGAAATCCAAAGGACCGGCGGAAACCGGCTCAAACTGGGTCTGATTTCCTCTGATGGCGCAGAAATGAGGGGTCAAACCCATGGTGGAGGCGTGGGGTGTGTGAATAGATCCCCTGACAGCGGTGGAGCATCATCATCCTCCGGAGGGGGCTCCTGTGGAGCACCAGAAACACTCCCTGATAGCCCGGCCACAATTCCCAATCCATTCCTGAGCAGAAATAAAGGGGTCCGGCCTCTTGTTTGTGGCTGTTTCATGGCCCTCGAGGCAAAAAGGAAGCTTGGAAAGGTTTTAAGTTGAACATTATAACCTGAACACCCTCTGTCCTTGCCTGACTGTAGGAGACACGGGATATCCCTCAGCTCCAGGCACCCTGAGCGCTTCTTTCCCCTCTCCCCAAAGCCCAGAGCTCGAGTGAAGCCCCTGCTGGGTGTGTCCTTCCGCAGCTGTTGGAAATGAAGATTATTTACCTGCGTTCAGCATCAAAGTCTTGAGCTCGGTGGTGTTGCCAGGGAGGCTGAGATAGACCCTGGGGAAAGAGCGAGAGAGAGGAAAAGTTCAAAACGGAGTGTCTCGTGTGGGGATTGAAGGGAGACAGATGAAGAGATAAGAATTTTGGAGCCATCCTGAGCTTGCTTATGTTGCCCTCCAGCCAAATTGAGCTTTTTTGGGGTATTTTTAACATCTAAAAACAGTTTCTCCATCACACTTTGGCTGCTTCCCTGCCTTCCTCTGGCTGGGATGGGGATGCCTTGTACCGGGTTAATTAATTGGGAGCCATCTGCTCCCTGTAATTAGAACCATTCCCGTCAGGAACTCCGCTGTCCTTCCTTCCCGCAGAGAAGCAGGGCTCTGCTTCCCTTGGACAAACACTTTCCACTCCATTAGTGCTGACGGACGAGCTCAATCCAGCCATTTCCATGGAGCCAATTTGCATTTTTACCGATGGGAGCATCCTGGAACTCCCGGAGCATCCACGGCGTTGCCAAAGTGCTTCCCAGAGAAAACCCAGAGAGGCCTCTGGAGGTTTTTCTCAGCCCCCGAGGTGGGGCTGGCTGTGGGTTCTGTCCAAGCTGGAGGCTCAGGGCGGGTAAATCCTCACCTGATTTGCACAGAGCTCAGGTTGCTGTTGGGGGATGTCCAGTGGGTCGTGTTCTGGGTGATGTTTAGCACGGCTGTGTTGATGGAGTCGCAATTCCTTGCGGGCACCTCCCACTCCCCCACGGAGCTGTTCTGGGGGGACAGGGCCTGCAGCAGGAAGCGCCCCAAGCTGTTGCTGTGGTTTCTCTCATCCCTGATCATCACTGGGGACAGAGCGAGGGGGACAAAGTCAGTTTGTTGCCCTGGAGCAGCCCAGGCCTTCGGGGTTTCCAGGATTTGCTCACGCTCTGGGTGACCCTGGTGGTGACAGCACCAGAGGCCTGTGAAGAGGGGGATTCACCTCAGTCCTGCCCCGAGCACAGGAGGAAAAACAAAAACCCTTTATCCACTCCCCGAACTCCTGGGTCACCAGGCTCAGCCCCAGCCACGCCTGGCAGTGAAACCAGAGCCCTCTGGAGCCCATGCAAATGGAAAGGGAAGGGAAGATGAACCCTTGGGCAGCCCTCAAGCCCTGCCTGGGTGTGCCTCCCCTTCCCTGCTCCGGGCTGGGCTCTCCCTGCTTCTCTCCCCAGCAGGAGCTGGACAATGACCACGGGAGCACAGAGGGTCCTGGGAGTGTCCTGCCATGGCCTCAGCACCCCTCACGTCAGCGCTGCTCCAGACCAAAGCTGCCAGGACTGGCAGAACCTCCAGGAGCTGATGTGAGGCAGGAACTGCCATCAAACCTCAATTCTGCGCTTGAAAAAAATGAAATAACAGCAGTGAACAAATGAAAAAAAAAATCCCAACCAACTGCTGTGGATGGTCCTGGGGCCAGATCTGAAGGAATCTCTGCCCATTTACACCTCCTTCCCTGCAGGAAGGGTTCACGATGTCTCTCCTCCACTATTTTCTCAGCGTTTAGGTTTTGCTGGGCGTCAGGGCAGAGGGAGATTTGTTGACAGGGACCAAACAGAGTCAGGCTGCCATTCACCCCATCCTCTTGTAGGATTAAACGCCATTTCCTGTGATGGATGCTGAGTATTTGTGACCTCTTCCCCTTTGTCTCTACAGCCGCTGAGAAGGGCAAAGGGTCCCAGAGAAGGGAAGGGAACCAAACCACAAAACAACTTCTGTATTTTCAAGAGCACCCAGGTTCTCCTGTGCAAATTTAGGCAAAAAGATGAAGGGAGAAAAACCCATTCTGAGGAAGGGAAGAGAATTTGCGATTGAGCTGTGGACAGGAACATGAGATAGGAACAAAGAGGTAACAGCAGTGCCGTTTACCCATGTCCTGCCTGAAATGAAAAAGAATTGAAATAGAAAATGAACTTTAAACCCATCTGAGAGCAGCATGGGAGTCAGGAAAGCAGCTGAGGTGGGACAGAGTGGGAAGGCTGGGAGCGAGCTGGGAGCAGGGAAGGGAGCAGGGATGGGATCAGGGCCGGGAGCAGACCTGGGAGCAGGGAAGGGAGCAGAGATGGAAGCAGGGCTGGCTTACCCAGGTAGGTTTTGTTGGCCTGGTACATGTCAGATGATGTTTCCACAGAGAAATTCCCTTCAGTGGCATTCCCGAGCCAAGGGCATCCGTCTGTCTGTGCCTGGGCTTGGCAGGCTCCCAGGAGGAGCAGAGGTGCCAGGAAGAGCAAAGCTGCCATCACCCCCTGGGATGTCTCCTCTGCACCCACCTGCACCTGGGAATTGAGAAAGCCTCGCGCTGTCCCAGCCCGCTTTATACCCCGGCTCGGATGAGGTAAAAGCAAATATTTCCTCCTCCCCATCCAGCTCACAGGCCCACACCCCCTGGGAGGTTTCAGTGATAGAGACACTTCCTCCTGACCTGCCCAGCCTCGGGGAGAACTGCTGAAAGTAAAGGGGTGACCCCATCTGAGGGGTTAAAATGGGCAGCGGGAACATCCCTGAGGAATCCACGGGCTGGACATCGAGATCTCTGCATTTTTGGATCTGTTGGAATGGTGATTCCACTGTTCTGAACTGTGGAGGAGCATCCTGCTCCCAGCTCTGGGCCAGGCTTTTCTTGAGGGCCAGACAGTTCCAGAAAATGCGAAAAGCACAGACAGGGAACATCCTGGTTAAAATGTTCAAATGTGGCTTCTGCTCCTGCTTGGGAAAAGCTGGATCATGAAGGGCCAAAACCCAATGGAAGGATGGGCTCCCCTAATCCCCTTTCCCAGCTCCTCAGGGATGAACACGACATTTTCTCGCTGGGGACAAATCCCTGATACCGAGATTCCTCTCCAGTGATTTGGGCTGAACATTTCCTCAAATGACATTTCATGAAGAAAACAGCTCGGGTTTCTCTTGCCTCTCCTTCCTGGATTTCCCCATTCTCCCCTCAGGCCTGTGGCTGATTTCGAGGCCGATTTTGAAGTGGATTTTGAGGCTGATTTTGAGGTTGATTTAAAGGCTGATTTTGAGGCTGATTTTGCAGCTGATATTAAGCTGATTTTGAGGCTGATTTCAAGGCTGATTTCTCAAAGTGCTCCCTGAGCTGTCGGGGCAGCACTTTGGGATCATTGCTGGGGACAAGGGCAGCGCTTCCCTGTCCCTGGAGCAGGTGGGATTCCTCCCGCTCACCTTCCACCTCCTTGGGAAAGGAGCGAGAGCTGGGGCCAGAGCGAAACCAGTAATTAATTACACCCAGTAATTAATTAGAGGTGACGATCCTGAATCAGCTTCCCTGGAACGGAGATCGCTCCAGAAGCTGCTCCCAGGGATGAGCCCAGCACAAAATGAGCAGCACAGCTACTCCAGGTGAGCTGGATCCCCAGAAATGGGAAGGAATGGCCTCTCTTTCCCCCTCTCTGCCTCACACTCACAGATCACAGGATCCCAGGATCATCAAGGATGGAAGAGACTCCAAACCACAACCCCTGTGCCACTTCCAGGGACTCTACCACCTCCCTCGGCAGCTCATTCCAATGCCTGACCACTCTTTTTTTCTACTTTTTTCCCCCCTAATATCCAATCCGAGCCTCCCCTGGTGAAGGGGCTAAATCTCCCTGGTGTTTCTGGTGTCTTCATGCTGTGGTTTCGCCAATCCCGCTCCATCCTCCTTCCTGGCCCTGCTGAGTCACTGGTGCTGCCTGAAGGGGAGGTTTGGGTTCCCTTCCCTGTGCTCATCTTCCCGTGCCCCAGCCCCAGAGCTCCTCACCCCGTGGGCTGCAGCTTTGGGAAGAAGCTGCTGGGGGAAATCCTTCCAATAAAAGTTGGACAGGAGTGGGAGAAAAAGGAGGAATGGAATAGGGGAGTTCAGGGCAAAGAGGAGAGCGGCAGGAAAGGTGCCAGGGAAAAGGAGGACGTGTTGGAAGAATCTTCAGTGGTGCTGCATTGGTTGGAGGTAAATTTGACTCTAAAGCAGAGCGTGGGCAATAAAAATTTGAGATTTTCTGGCCTGCTGAGTTCACAGAATCAAATTCCCTGCAGAGCCTCATTTCCTTGTGGTTTTTGTCTTGTCTTCTGCTCTTCTGGGAGCTTCCCTGGGCAGTGCCTGGGGCTCCTCTGCTGCCCAGGGCTGAGAGGGAGAGAGTTCCTCACAGGGGCCTCAGGCTGCAGCTCCTTGGAAATGGGAGCTGCTCTTCCCCACCTGCTGGAAAACCTTTTCTGGAAGCACCATAAGGAACAGCAGGAGTGTGTCAGCAATCTGGGAGCCCGTGGAATGGGGAAAAGGAGTGGGGATGGCAGCAGAGAAAGGTTTTGCAAGCCCAGCTTCCCTCGTGGTGCTGCTTGCCCTGGGCAGTTTCATATAGATCGTCCTTGCAAAAGCCCTGGGTGGTGGGGGTGACTCAGTGGGTGTCACTGGGACGGGGCTGGAACCACTTCTGTGCTGTCCTCTCGGAGAGAATTCCGCTTGGGAAGGAAAAGGCAGGATGGGATTGCTGCAAAATCTTCCGCAGGGCTAAAGAGAGGGTGAGGGGTGGTGGAAGTGACAATTTTTGTTCCATGATCTGCGCTCTGGGGGTTTTCAGCTTTGTTCCTCGCTGGTTCTCGGAGAGGTTGATCTTTGGTGGGGAAGTGGGAGCGTGCCTTGAGGAGAGGATACAGCCAGAGAGCTCTGGGAAGCTGTAAAATTCGTATTTTTATCCCTGAAGGTGACTGCACAATCGTTAATTCAGCCAGGGATAAGCCCATGAAATAAAACAAATCAAACGGGCGTGAGGTCCAGTGGAGGAAGAGCAGGAAACAGAAATTTCTGTAGGAGGCTCAGGTGTGTTACAGAGGAGCCTGAGCTCCCAAAGTGCCCGGAATATCTGGAGAGGAGCTGCCAGGGCTGAGACTGCTCAGAGCAGCCTCCAGAACCGGCCCAGGGAGCAGCGGGAGCCCAGAACACACCGGGGCTCCTCCGGCTGGAGCAGGAGCAGCCGCAGGGTGGGGAATCCAGGATCCGGCCCCAGCTGGGCTGACAGCTCCAAAGTCTGGATTTCAGGTGCCAAAGTACACAGAGGCCGTGGGTGAGGGCAGCTGCTGCTCTCCCCAGCCCCAGCTCCGCTCCCAGGGGCTGTTTGGAGCTGATCTCCGGGTGTTTCCCCGGCTGCCGCCCACGCTGCCGGGGTTGCAGAAGATGGGATGACTCGTGCTTTTCCTCCCTCTTGGCAAGCAGACAGGAGTTATCAGCTTGTCTGGCTGCCTCCTGGCTGGCACCAGAGCCCTGGCTCCTCCCTGCTCCTGTCTCCTGGTGGGTCTGTGAGGGGAAGGGGTTCAGTGGATATTCCAGGCAGGAATGGAGTCCCCAGGCAAACAGCAGCACCTGGAGCTCGGGGCTGTGCTCCAGGTGTGGAGCTGAAACCCTCCAGCACTCTGGGAATAACCTGGAAAAGAGCAGAAGCCAGGAAAGCCAAATCTCCTCCCACCTGCAGCTCACCAGGAGGGGATGGATTTTTTTTTATTTTTTTTTTATTTTTTTTTTTGTCAAAATGCATCAGTCAGAGAAAATAAACAACTGCAGAGCAGCACCTGCTTGGGAGCATGGAAATGTGAACCACAGGGAAAGCGGCTCAGGCTCTCCCTGGGTCAGGCAGCAGTGAGGGCAGGGCCAGGGCAAGGAGCTGAGGAAAGCGAGGACACGGAGTTCCCTCGATTCCCTTTCCTGGTGCTGGAACTGCCCTGTCTGGGCTGGTCTGTGCTGCAGCCACCCTGCACATCGGGGCATCCTCTCCTCTCCTCTCCTCTCCTCTCCTCTCCTCTCCT
>VZRN01001461.1:46672-85513 GCA_013397935.1 Dasyornis broadbenti | reverse complement strand
TTTTTTTTTTTTTTAATGTGCATTTTACGTTTTGGAGGACAAGGGCCAGGTAGGCAAAGGAAGGAAGGGAAAGAGAAACTCTTTGCATTAAAAAAAGGGAAAGGGAAAACTCTTGCATTCAGGAAAGTTGCTGTGAGTGGATTCTGTCTTGCATTTTCAGCTGTGAGAGTCCCACATCCTCGAGGCACTTCAAAAGGAGACTTCCCCCCCTGATTTCCCACCCCAAGCCCCTGTACGTGATGCAAGGGATTGCTCCACTTACAATCCCTGTGCTGGCTGCAAGGGATTGACCGGCCGGGCTCGGCTCTGACCTTGCAAGAGCTGAGCTTGGCTGTTCCTGGACAGCGCCTCATGAGCAATCCGAGCTCTCAGCTCCAGCTCCAGGAGCCTTGAGCAGTGACTGGGTTACCAGGCACGGAGGAAAGGGCTCGTGGAGGAGACACGGGGCTCTGTGATGGCTGCAGAGACACAAGTGCAGGAAAATCCACTGCAGAACTGGGCTGGGGTATCCAGGCTTTGCCAAAACGCTTCCTCTCCATCTCAGAGCGCCGTGACCTGATCATTTGTGTCCGTGCCTGGCAACTCTGCACTCACTGGGGAAATGGGAAAAAAAAAACAGAGGAGGAAAAACATTAAAAACGCTTCGCTTGAGCTGGAGATTCAGCCCTGCCTTGGCTTTCTGCCGGCTTCAAACACAGCAGCAGAACCTCTTGTGTTTAGCCCCAAAGGAGTCCCTAATTAGTGGAGAAACTGCAAAGCTCTGAACTTGTTTGGGAGTGCTTTAGTGCAGTGGCCCCCTGAGGTTCATTAAACAAATGAATTCAGAGCAGTCAAATAGCTGGGATCTTCAAAGTGACAAGGACCTCGGTCCCAGGGCTGGCACTGCAAAGAAAATGTTTTCTGAAGTGGGTGGAACTGCTGGCACTGAGGAAACAGAAAAACGAGCGCAGATTCCCAAAGGGAAGGGGCAGCAGCAATTGCAGCCCTGCCTGCACCCTCTGCCAGGGGCACTGCGTGTCCCTGGGGGCCGTGGGGGACAAGGAGCAGCCAGGACACTGAGGGGAGGGTGACAGGCAATTCCCAGTGGCCCTGGCGCAGGCTGAGGTGTGGGGAGCAGGAGCCCCCAGGAGCAGCCCAGGGCTGTGGGGCGGCTCCAAGGCCTCGGGGAAAGCTCCACCCCTGCTCTCCTCATCCATTCTGAGCAAATCCCTGCACATCCCCAGCCCTTTGGGGCACGGGGGTGCCTCAGAACCGATGTCCCCTCTCTCGGTGCAGATGGGGCTGGCAGAGCCCCGGGCAGTGACATTTCAGTGGCAGGGCTGTGGCTGAGCCTCGTGGTGCTCCACGAAATGTTCCCAAATATCTCCGCTGCCTCCAGGGCACGGCTGCTCTTTCAGTCCCCGGCCCTTCCCAGCAGCGGGGATTCAGAACCGTCCAGACTGAAAGGAAAAGGAGGGAGATGTGTTTACAAACAAAGTGTGGGGCCTGCTGGTAAAGAAGGCCAGATCCTGAGAGGTGCAAGAAGCAATGGGAGGAGCCATAAATTCCATAGGAATTCCATGAATTGACAACTGTGGGACCCAAGGCAGTGTTAAATCCCTGGACTTAGAGAAAAAGAACAGAGACACAAAGAAAACAAAAAGGGGGGGATGTGCATTAGAAGGGGTCTGTATTGGGCAATTTGGGAATTCTGTACCTCCCGAGTGCCTCGCCAATGGGGAAAGAGAGAGGCAACTGCGGTTGGGAAATGAGGATAAAAAGAGGAAATCAGGATAAAAAGAGGCTGCGTCCTCTAACAATTTGAGAGACCCCATGGGAAATGCCCATCACCCCTCCCTTTATTTGAATAAAGTTCCAGGACTCCTCTGTCTCCTTTTTGGACATAAACCTCTGGCGTTTGTGGATTCATTTTCCCGACAAGACGGAGTTTAAACTCCGTCAGGATGGAGGAGAAAAGAGGGAAGAGCTCCAGCCTTGCCCTGTGCCTGAGCTGTGGGGTCACTGCTCAGCTCAGCAGCTCCGGGGCTGCCTGGGCTCATCCTCCTGCCCCTGGGGAGGGTTCAGCCTCTCCCCTGGACTCAGGAATGACAAAGCAAGGGTTGGTGCTGTTTGCAGAGCCCGTGTGGCACCAGAGCTGCATTTCTCAGAGCTGGAGAGGGAGCAGAGCTGTTTGTACACCCATTCACGACATGAACGTGACCTGACGGGCTGGAGTTCAGCTCTCCAGCCTGGCTGCTCAGGTACCGGCTGCTGCTCCCTGGAGGGCATTTCAGAATGGCTGGCGTGTCCCAGAGGGAAGCAGAGTTTGCCTTGCCCTGGGTTTTCTTTCCTGATTGCTTTGAGCAGGAATTTGCAGGCAAACCAATTCTTTTTTATCAGGCACAGTTATTTAAACTTCAGCTCTTGATATTTCTCTCCGTTTCAATGATCATTACTGAGCTGCTGCCAGATGCAAACTCGTTTCTTGGGAGTTTTGGGTAAGTGCAGCTTCTGTGCTGAATATTTGGTGACTTTTTCTCTGACCTTGCCCCCTCCTCCTGGCCTGTCCTGCCCTGGCACTTGTTCTGGCCCTTTCCTGAGGATCATATAATATATTAAATATAATAATAATAATAATTATATTTAGATTTATCTAGGATATATTTTTGAGAGCTGAGTCTTTCCAGTGCTGGATTTTATCTGTTGGAGCTTCCCACCCTCTGTGCTCACAGGGAAAGCACAGCCTGGGGTGAGCTCTCTTGACAAAATCCTGATTTTCTGTGCCTTGCTGCTGCTGTTCAGCTCTGATCAGGGCCACTGCGAGGTTCCTGCCGGAGGGTTTGGGGAGGAAGGTTTTGTTTCCCTCAGGGGACACAGATTTCCCACCGAGACAGGGCTGGGGACAGAGCCAGAGCTGAGCCCAAGGTGTCACCCTGCATAAATCACCCTCATTTTCTCCCTCCAAACACACACAGCACTTAAATATTGCAAATCCCTGGCAACCCTTGGATTTTATAAACCCTTTGGACTGTTTTTTTTTTTTTCCCCCTCAATGAAATCCTCCCACCGCGAGATCCAAGTTCACTTGTATGAATTATACAGCGATTTGGTTAATGACCTTCCCCGAGCGCTGTAAATTCCACGGTGTCCATGCAATTTATTATTTAAATGCTGCTTAAATCATGCAGGACAGGGAGCGGGGAGGATGGGAGTGGAAGGGACAGCGGGGATGGTGCCTGACCGGGAGGAAAACAAGGCGTGGAGTGTGGGATGAAGCGCTCTGGGCTCTGGGCGATGCCTGTTGGATTTCCTTGGATCCCAAGGTTTCCAAGGCGAGCTCCCAGCGAATCCAGGAGTTCCTCCCTCCAGGCTTTGTGCGCTCCCGGGCGGGCTGAGGGCAGCTCCCACCAGGTGCTCCGGCTCGGAGATGTCACCTCGCATCCAGCGCCGGCCTGAGCATCCTCGGGAGCTGCCAGGGGAGGGCAGCGGGGCTTTCCCTGCGTGCAGAACACGAACAATTCCTGCTGGGAAATTCCTTGTGCTGAGAGGGAGAGGAGGAGTGTGAGGAAGATGCTGCTTGAATGTAAATTTCTTTTTTTTTTTTTTTTTAAACTCTCTCCTAATGCAGGGAAAGGCTGAGTCAGCACACGCTGAGATGGGAATTATCCCAGATCCTCACAGGGCAGCTCCTGGCTCTTAGAACAGCTTAAAATGCGATTGTTTGGGAGGTTTAATTTTTTTTTCTTCCAGCTAAACACATCACAAAGGCATTGATTTGCTCTAATATCTGTTCAGCGAGTGCGGAGCCCACAGAACCACATCAAAGGAGTTGCGGGCTCACCGTGGCTGTACCTGAACCTGGTTTTCATCTCCTTTTTCACCTTTTTTCTTGGTTGTGATGGGGTTTTTGACTCATTTTTGCACAGCTGCCAACCCAGTGCTCATTTTAACAGCTGCGTAATTGTGGTTTGTGCTCCATTTTAATTTCTAATGGATTCCTGCGTTGCTCTTCCGAGGTGAGAAGAAGTTGGGAACACGTGGATATAAAAAAATCGAGGAAAAGCTGCTCTCAGAGGCCTCTCCTGCCAGCAGCTGAGTGCTGCAGGGGTGATCCACACTTGAGGATGCTCCAAACAAAGGGCTGAAAGGTGTTAATTACTTTATGCAGTAAAGAGCTCTGAACGTGGAAAGGCGCCCACAAAAGGTAATTATTGTTGTTGTCATCACCCGCGTCACTGAGCTCCCCAGGCTCGGGCTGATCCCGAGGCGCAGCCCTGCGGGATCACCGGGATCAGCCCGGGGAAGGCCGGAACGTGGGGATGCCACTGCTCTGAGAGGCCTCTCCGGCACCCGAGGTGTCACCGAAACTGCGGGAAAAACAAAAAACCCCCTCCAACCACATTTTGAATGTCGGAGAGTCAAGGCACTGCTTTATTTTCTGGCCAGGATGTTGTTCTGGCCAGGACGTGCCACAGAAATCATCTCATCCGCACACAGAGAGAATCATTCCATGCCACGTGGATTTTAGGAGATTTCCCCTCAACTTTGCACAGTAAAAATCCACAGAACTTCATGGCTTTAACGTTCATTGCTCCAAAGTTGCGCAGCCTTTATTTTTAAATGTGCATTTCACTTTTTGGAGGACAAGGTTTGGTTTCTTACTGGATCGGGATTTCTTCGCCTCTGATGCTGATTAGGTCTTCACTCCTTGACTTCTCATCAGTCTTTTCCGGATGAGATGTNCCATCCCTTTAAAAAAAAAAAAAAAAACAACAACTTTTAAAAATTCCTTTCCCCAAGGCAAAGGTGAACCGAGCCCGATGGAAGAGATTTAAAAAATTTTAAATTAAAATGTTTAATTTTTAGGCAGTGGTTCCTAACAGAAACGCCTGAAGCTGCACCCACCTTCCTGCAGGAGAGAATCCCGAGCGGATGGAAGCCGTGAATCGTGAGGCGTGGGCACCACTCCTTGGCTTTGTGGCACCTGATGTGGGACCCAGCCCGGCTGTGATGGCACGGGAGAAATGAAAATATCTGTGCCAAGTGTGCAGGGGAGGGACCGGAAAGCAGAACTGGCTCTGGGCAGAGCCACACGTGCTGCAGCGCGAGGGTGTGGGAACCAGCCTGGAATTCTGGCACGCCTGCCATGGATTCAGCTGGAGCCAGAATTCCCTGTCCCTGGCAGTGCTCAGAGCAGGCCCTGCTCCCAGGGAATGGGTGCTTTGTAAATCATTTATTCCAGCAGGATGGGATCCATCCCTGGGAAGTTCTCCCTGGATTTTCAGCTGGAGCTTTCGGTGGAGCTTTGAGAGCAGCACGTGCAGAGCGCCCCTGACACCCTGAGCAGGGAAATCAGCCACGGATCTGCCTGTGCTTTGCTTGCTGGAGTTAATAAATTCTGCTGGAGAATAAAAAGCTCCTAAATTACACCCTGGCCTGGCCAGAACTTTTATCTTGCCTGTCAGGGCTGTGTAATATTAATTACAGCCTGCTTCAGCTGCCCTCAGGGAGGGCTGGCACACGGCTGCAGCACTCAGCTGTGACTCCCCCAGCTCTTATTTGATTTTATTTTTTTTTTTTGTTTCTCATTTAATCAATGCCCAATAAATCTGTAATCTCCTGAGTCTGGACATCTGTGCTTTATGCATCCGGGGAGTGACCTAATTAAATTCCAGTTGAGACCATCTCAGCGTGGGGCTGGACCCTCGGATTCCTGATTTTGGTGGGGAAACATTCCCAGAAGGGGAAAATATCCCCAGAGGGGAAAACACCCGCAGTGAGGTTTGTGAAGGCCAGGGAGCCACCAAAAAAAGTGAGCACAGCACAAACTCCATCATCACAGCTCCTGCGAGGAAAGGTCGCTGCCAAACCCAGCTGAAACCAGGGCAGGAACAGGCAGGGCTTGGAATTCCTGGCCTGGTTTTGGCACCAAATGATGAATATTTAGGGATGCAAGAGCAGAATTTATGAAGTGCTGCCTTCACACTCGGTGTCTGAAGGACTCGCTGAGCTGGAGGGCACCTCCAAGGCCTCACCTTCAATGGGTGCTGGTGACTGATTAAGGACAGATGGATTTCCTGCTCCTTCATCAAGCCTGACCCAGCGAGCTCCGCTCACCAACCACAGCATTTGATCTGCAGCTCCCTCCCTGCCTCCTCCTCGGCCCGTGAGCCCTCAGAAACGCCTGTTGTGGGTGAAATGGATTAACAGCGCGTGGTTTTCATTTCAGATGAACAGGAGATAAATCCCTCTGCGGCACAATGAGATTTGCTGGTGCTTTCTGCTGGTTAATTCAGTTTATTTCCCTCCCCTGAGCGTTGTCTGCATTACGGGGAACAGATCCCGGTCTTTTATGGGGCAAGGCCCTGCTTTGTTCCCTTTGTGCCAATCCCAATAAACCCCGTCTAATAAACGCTAATTGTCCTTAATTCCGTAAATTAACGGCAGTGTTCCCGCTGCCCCTCCGTGCCCCTCTGCGTCGCCAAAGGTCTCCATGGCAACTCCTCCCCAGGGAGAGCATCCCGGGCCTGCCGGGCCTCGGGATCAGGGTCAGCTCCGGGCACATGCTGCCCCTGCCCTCCGGGATTGCTGGGAGAGGAGCCCAGGGAGGCTCCGAGCAGGGGGAGAATGAGATTTAAAAAAAAAAAAATCTTGAGCTGGGAGCAGCCCCAAAGTCCAGCTGGGCAGTGTGCCTCCCCCAGGGCCTCGGCTTCCCGTGCTGCAAACCAGAACCCAGCTCTCCCAGACCACCTGGGGATGCACAGACGGAAAAAGGAAATTGATTGGCGTCTCTCCCTCTGTGTCTGTGTCTGGGATTGATGCTGGAGGAATTCAGCGCTCACCCACCCTCCCAGGAGAGCATTTCTCCCTCAGGTCGTGGGGGGATGCAGCTGTGAGGATCCTTGGGGATCGTTGACGATCCCTCCTGATGATTCCATGGATTCCCCTTGCTCCAAGGGCCGGGCAGGCTTCCCCTCGGTGCCAGCAGATGGCAATCCCTGCCCGGGCAGCGCCCTGCTCCCTCCGCCCTGCTCCCTGCAGAGATGGGCAGCTCCGAGCATCCCGAGCTTCTCCCGAGCATCCCGAGGCACTCCCGAGAATCCTGAGGTGCCCCCGAGCATCCCGAGGTTCTCCCGAGAATCCTGATGTGCCCCCGAGCATCCCGAGATGCTCCCGAGCATCCCAAGGCTCTCCCGAGCATCCCGAGGTTGTCCCGAGCATCCCGAGGCGCTCCCGAGCATCCCGAGGTTCTCCTGAGCATCCCGAGCTTCTCCCGAGCATCCCGAGGCTCTCCCGGGCGTCCGGAGGTGCTCCCGGCGGTGCAGTTGCGAATCCACCCACGACAGCAGCTCCAAAGGCTGGAGCTTCCAGCAGGAAGCTCCAAAGGAGTGGGTTTGTCCCAAGGAGGGGGAAGGAGACTGCGGGCTCTGAGAGGGGCGCGGGGTGGATTTTTGGGCAGTTTGAGGGCAGGCAGGACTGGCGCCCTCCCCTGCCCCGCACCATTCCCGGTTCTCCCGCACGGATTCCAACTCGGAATGTTCATCCGAAAAGGAGGAAAAAAGGAGGAAACGCTGCTGGCTTTTTGCTCCTCTCACACGCTGTGGGCAGGAGA
This sequence comes from Dasyornis broadbenti, assembly GCA_013397935.1. Taxonomy (NCBI): domain Eukaryota; kingdom Metazoa; phylum Chordata; class Aves; order Passeriformes; family Dasyornithidae; genus Dasyornis; species Dasyornis broadbenti. The sequence goes on along the minus strand of VZRN01001461.1, from coordinate 77,922 downwards.
GGGGCAGAGCTGGGGTGTCGGGGATTGCAGAGAAGGGAAATGAGGAGAGGGGCTGCCCCAGAGGTCTGGGGGTGATTTGTGGGTGGAATTCCCTGCTGGGGAGAGGAACAGGCGGGACAGGATTGCAGGTCTGGTGCGGAATGTGCTCCTTTGGGACCTTGATCCCAGTCCCTTGCTCTGACGCCGAATTCCTGCAGGACCTGGGTCACATCCTGAGCCTCTGCCTCCCTTTTGTGAGTGAGGAACACTGCGGGTTCTGCAGGGACAGCAGCTTTTGTGGTGGGACACGAGGAGGCAGAGCTGGGGCTGCTCGGGGACATCAGGGATTGACCCCCGTCCCCTCCTCTCCCTTCCCTCGGCAGCTCCACGCAGGGGATAAATCCTGCTTTTCTCTCTCACTCTTTGGTGTTTTTCATGGCCCACTGGCTCTGTCGGTGCTGGGAAATCCAAATGAAAACACAGGGCAACAAATCCAGGAGCGTTTGCTCCAGTGGCTCCTGATGAACCCCTGGCAGCTGAGCGTGAATTTTTCAGTCACTCCAGTGCCACGTGCATTTTCCCATGGCCTTTCTTGCAGGAGGTACAAAATCCCAAACCCTGCAATTATTTTGTCTCTTAAAATCCTTTCCGAAGCACAGTGGGGCTTCTTTCCGTCTACAGTGACTCTGAGTTTGTACCCACACGCTCAGCTTTGGGATTTCAGGGCTTTGCCAAGGAAATCCAGTCCCCCAGGAGCTCTTCCAGTGGCTCCAATTCCTTAAATTTGGAGCTGGAGGTGGGTGAGGTGCTCTGCAGGAGCTGGGGGTTCCCCTCCTGCAGAGGAACAGCACAAACTCCTCTTTTAAATTTGTATGGAAGGGAGTGTGGCCTAGAAACCTCACTGAGCCCACTTCTTGTGTTTTCTTAGCTTCAGCCGAGAGATAAATCAAGAGATAAATCCCAAAAGGAGCATTCTGAGTTCTCACTTTCCTGGGTTTCTGTGTTCTTCCTCATGGAGGGAGAGTTTTCTCTGCAGTTCCACGCCAGGAACTGTTTTCTCGCTCAGAAAACGAGTGTATTTTTAAACTGACTCTTATTTTTGCCTGTGCCTCAAAAACACTCATGAATTTTGCAGGAACATCTTGAAACCTTTCTTGTCTCGTTACATCAAAAGCGTTTTCCAGGCAGGGTACAAGATCAGCCATTCCTGGGACCATTATCATTTAAAAGCAAGCAGCTATTGTATAATTTTAAATAGTCTTGGATAATCTTCTGACAAGAATCTTCTGAAGGCTTGTCCAGGTTTGGGATTTTTTTGGGTTTTTTTTTTGCCAAATTTCTCTTAAAAACCCTTTTCAGTAACATTTTACATCCTGGCCCTTCTGGTTTTGGGTTAAATCTCCTTTAGTGAGTTTTTTTTTTTTTTTTTTTTCTTTCCCTATTTATTTTTAAATTAGTGTCTAAAGCTGACCTGGGAGCTGAAATCCTGCAGCATCCAACCCAAGCCTTCCCTCAGCTGCAAGTGCTCGGCATCTGCATTTATTGCTGGGGATTGATTTGTAATTCTGCCTGGAGAACGGGCAAACAAACCCAAAGACCACAGAACTCAAAAGCTCAGAAACGGAGGGATAAAAAGCACTTTATTGCAGCCCTGTAAAGCTATTTTTGGTGGGCTTTTTCAGAGCTACCTGTCCTTTAAATCCACCCAGGAAGGAGCTGATGCCAAGACTGAGCTGTGCTTTGGGGAGATTTTGCTGTCACTGTCCCGAATTCCATCTCCATACTTTCCCCATCAATATTTGGGATGGATCCCTGTCCTCTTTGTGCTTTCTCTGGTGGTGTCAGCCATCCTTAATTTAAAGTTTTCCACCCTAACAGGCTGCGAGTTTGGTTATGCACAAATTAAACCAGCAAAGTGCAGCAGGATCCGCGTTAAAAACATCCTGCCCATTAAAGTTGCCTGAAATTTCCTCCTTGATCCGCGGCTTTTATCCTCCCAGACCTGTTAAAAAGAGAACGTTTTCTGTCTGGGAGCCCGGGAAATGATCAGCAGAAGGAAATTGTTGCTCTTAAGCGCCTTATTGCTTATTAATGGCGGTAATTAAACAGCTCTAGGCCGGGGCCAGCGTGCAGCTGAGAGCGCAGGCACGCGCTCCCCGGCCTGAGAGCTGCACTCAAATTAATAAAAGAATTGATGCAGACAGTGGCTGATGGCTGGGAATTGCTCTCGAGGCTGTCATGAACACAGTTGCCTCCTTTAAGCCTCCTTTCACTGGAATGAAGCTAAAAATAGCCCGGGTTGACACTTGCAGCAGAGCAGCTGCCGTGCACCGGCGCCGGATGGCCCAGAGCAGCCGGAATCGATGCGGGCTGGAGGATCCGGGCTGCTCCTGCTCCTGAGGGAGCCAGAGGGAGGCCAGGAGCTGGAGCAGAGCAGGAGGAGATCCTTGAACTGATGCGCCCCAAACCGGGCCCAGGACACTTCGGAGACAAAGTTCAAGAAGGAGGGATTTGCTTTGATTCGGGGTGTGTTGGGGATCGCTCCTCCGAACACACGCCCACCCCGGCACGTCTTACGACACAATATTAAGGGTAAAAGCCGTGAATATTCATCACGTTCTTTGGGACAGGCGGGGTTATACAAATTATTTCTGGGAAATCATGAATATCATGAGCACAGGGGCCATGCCTGCTGGTGGTCGTGTTGAGGTAGATTCCAGGCAGAGATTCAGCAGCTTTTCCTTGTCCCCTTTATCTTGACAAGATCAAGGCGACTTCGGCATCTTAGCTTTTGTAATCAGCATTTGCTGTCTCTCAATAGTTAATTGTGCTTGCATGAGTTAAATATCCATCACGCCTTTTCCAGAACCCTCCGGCGCCTGTTCAATGCGGAGCTTTGGGCTTGGAACCAGGCAAACAGCGAGTTCTGCGCTCGCTCCTGGCCTGGGTGAAGTCCCGCAAGCGCTGGGGAGCAGGGGAGCCTCTGGGACTGGGCTCGGAGAGTTTGCCGTGTGTAAAGAACGGGAACGTGCAGCACGAATGTCCCGGCAGTGCCGCTCCCCATGGGATTCTGCAGGGCTCGCAGCTTGTTCCGGAGCTGGGGGCTTGGGGGCTGCACCGCCCGGCTCTGAAGGGAGATGTGGAGGGATGACAGAGGTGGAACTTGGGTCAGGAAAAGCTAAACTGGCACAAAACCCTGAATTCTCCACTGCCCAACCCTCTGTGCTGATGTGTTGTTATTTCACTCTCACAGATGCATTGTTATTTAACTTTTACTCATGCATTGTTATTTAATTTTTACACACGCATTGTTATTCCAGTCTTACACAATCCCAGGGAAGAGAGGTTAAATTTGCAGTTTAACCTGCCAAGCAGCACCGGTGAATCAGAGCTGCTGTGTTTTGTTTAACTCGCCTTAATCCCATCAGAGGTTGCAAAGGTCCTGGGACTGGGGCGGCCGAAAAGCAGAGCCAAGTGAGCAATTTGGATTTCGTGAATAGCATCAGCTCTGCTCTGCTGAGCAGCTGGAACACCCTGCTTGCAGTGAGGTGAGGCACGAGCAGGAACTCGGGATTCAGCAGGTTATAGAGAATATTTTGGCTTCCGACTGTGAACAGGGAACATCAACTTTGGGTTCTGGATGAAATATGCTCCAGGTTCTGCTGTAGTTCAGTGGTTCAGCCTTGATTTGCTGCCTAATAAAGGTCCCAGCAATGAGAAATTAAAGCTCTGAGCTGGGCCAGCTTCACCTCGTGGGGTTTGTGCCCACGAGACACGAGGAGAAGGAAGAGCCTGGAAAGGCACTCAGGGAGTTTCAAGAGATTTCCATGAGGGTGAATGTGGTGGTTCATGGCATGGACTCCACAAGATGGGGATCAGCAAAGACATTTCATTGCAAAAATCCAGGGTTCCTAAACGGTTCCTTTGTTCTGAGTTCCCAGCCTTGTGAGGCACAACAAATGTGTTGAACCAACCCCCATGAACCACGGCAGGAACACGCATCAGGTGGAACCAAGCAGCAGCCCCACGCTGGGAGCACCCATTGGCTCTAACAATTGTTTTCCAGCTCTGTCACTTGTTTTTCACCTCTGCTTCAGCTGAGCCATTCCCAGAATGCTCTCTGCTCAGCCCGAGGAGCAGAAGTGAGCGAGGATTTTACGAGGGCAGCGAGGCCCTCCTTTTGCAAGGCCTTGCTGCTGCCCAACAGGGGAACCCCTGCGAGAGCTTCTGCAGGGAAGAGGAGCCGCTGCTGATCACAGGAGAGGCTCAGCCCAGCGCTCCAGTGATCTCCCACACGTTGGTGGAGCAGTGATTCCTCTCACCCCCTCGGCCTGGTCAATCGTCTCTCTCACTCTGCCGCTCTCTCACTCTGCAGCTCTCACTCTGCAGCTCTCACTCTGCAGCTCTCTCTCTCTCTCTCTCTCCTGCTGCTGGAAGCCATCTCTGGACGTTCTTTATGGCTCTGCCGTTCCCCACTCATCAGCGGAGATGAAGCATCAGAACCTCGCACAATCTCCCAATGATGTGATAAGCGAGGAGCGAGAAGAAACCAGATTTTTTGGCAGCGCTCAGTGACAGCCCGTGCCTCCGAGGGATGGCACACCAGCTTTTCTTTGTCAGCAGCTCCGTGGCTCCCCTCAAAAAGTCCTGGTTTGCTCCAAAATAAGGTGCACTACAAACTGTAAAGATATTTTGCAGTCAGGAAAACCCTGTCTGGCAAAAAATAGGGCCCTTCCCTGGAGCTGCGTTAGATTTCCCTGCCTTAGGTTGAAGGTGGCAGTAGGAAAGTTCCTCTCTAAAAGCCTGAACGCAGCAACATTGAGCCTGAAGGAGCCGATCCCATTTGACCCAGAGGCTCCTGGGATTGTCTGGAATCTTGCCCTGCATTGCAGGTGGCGAATAACAGGAGCAAGAAGAATTCTCAAGCCCCTTCGTTGGGAAATCCTGTTTTAACAGGAATGTTTTAGAATGTTTTAATGTGTTAGAACGTGTTTAAAATCAATGCTTTAGGGCTCGCCCTGCGTGCAGCCACGTGCAGGTGGGGGGCAGAGCAGGACAATCATCCCGGGGAGGATTCGTTGCTGCTCTCCAGTCATTTCTGGGAGGCAAGTGCTCGGTCCCAGTGCTTTAAGCAGAGCCAGCTCCAGCACCTCGTGTGAGCAGCCTCTGAGTGGAGTTCCTGCTTTCCAGGAGAGGAAAACTTGTGGAAAATGGAGCTTTTATCCCTCCTTGGTAGGAAATGGCCTCAGAGGTCCTGCCTGAAGGACGCTGTGCCTGCAAGGGGAGCAGAGAGGAGCTGGGGCTGCCTCTGCTCCTGGCTGGAGCCCCAAAACCGGAGCAGATCAGCGCAGCTGAGGTGGGAGAGCAGGAGCAGAGCCCTGGGATCCGGCTGTGGGGAGCTGCCTGTGGCATCCGCCACATCCCAGCTGAACCCCAGCCTCCTCCGCGGAGCCGGAGTGGAGGTGGCAGGGCTGGGAGGAGGCTGAGAGGAGCCAGCTTTAATTTACCCCGGGGAGAGGAGGGAGAGAGGCTGGAAATAGCGGAGAGAAGGCAGGGATGGAGAGGGAATCCCTGGGAATGCGTCACTGGAGCGCGTTCACATCATCGCACAGCCTCCCGCGCCCGGCCGGGCCACGGGGAAGGAGCTGGATCTCAGTCAGGAGGAGGAGGAGAGGAGCTGGGCTGGGGAGAGGCTGAGCCAGCCGGGTTCATGTGCGGGGCCTGGCGCTGGGAGCAGCCCGGGGCACTCCAGGACTCTCCAGGGAGGTGGGGAATGCCCTTTGGCATGCCCCCAGCACCAGGTGGGCTCGGGGAGGGATGGGTTGGGCACTCCCGGTGTCCAGGACTCAAATTTGCATCACAGATTTTACCAAAACAGAACCAGGAGGGAAACGGGAGGAGCTGAGCAGGAGCTGAGCAGTCAGGGGTGATCTCTGACTTCTCCTCCCACCCCTTCCTTGCCCAGCCCATTCTTTTCAGGCAGGTGATGTGACAGCTCCCAAAGTGAGACCTTTTCCCCAGGGCAGGCTCCCTCTGCTGCTGTCAGTATTTTCCGAGCTGGAGATTTCCTCCCCTGCTCTAACAACCTTAGAAATGAACCCCGGACATTTCCCTGCTGATGGGATTTGGGCCATGACTGTGCCAGCCCGGGGTGTAACCACAGCCCCCAGGGAAAACCAGCCGGGTTTTCGCTCTTTTTTTCACCCTTTCCTCGTGCGATCTGCTCCAGCCCAGCTGCCTGGGCTTGGTTTGCCAGGCTCTGCCTGGCTGGAGGCTGGAGATGCCCCTGGATCCGGCCACATCCAAGGGCTCCCACTCCAGCCCAGAGCTCAAAATCCCGGCTAATCCATGCCATCGGGAGAGACCGGCAGCGCTGATCCCTCCAGGCCGTGGTTTCACGTGGAGATGGGGCTGGCAGCGCTGAACAATGGCTGCGGGTTGGGTTTAATGCAGCTCAGCCCCCGTGAGGACGGAAAATCACAGATAAACTCCTCATATTGGCAAGAAACAACGCTAATCCCGGGGGATTTCCTTGGTTACAAATAAGAATTTAAGGCGAGCTGTTCCCTTGCCACCTGTTGGCTGGATTTTAGCAATTTGTTTTTCTTGTTGTGGTGGTTTTTTTGTGGTTTGTTTGGGTTTGGTTTTTTTTTTTTTTTTTCTTAATCTGGAAGATGATCTGCCGGAGGGAAAACAATGCAAACGTTGTTGTCCCAGTTCCAGCTTGGAATTCTTGGTGGTTCTACCTGTTCTGGGTGCCAGAAGCAACTGAATTCCCTCAATAAAAGAGGAATTTAGCATTTCAAAGGCTCGCCTGCCAGGGAAAAGGCTCAGCTGTAAATATTATGGTGGGGAGTCCTGAAGCCCAGTCGTTGCTCTCTCAGGTTTGTGATGCTGAAACAGAGGGTTTTTTGGGGATTTCTGCACTCTAGGAACTAGACACCCATTAATTCACCCTTCCCAGCTGTCAGAATGGGATTTTCTGGGAAGGGCGATGTGAGGGGATGGTTTTGAGCCAGGAGGGTGCAGCCTCCCTTCTGTGGCAAAGAGCCTGACCTGTGGCAGCCCCGGGGGCCAGCAGGGAGCTGGCCTGGCTGGCCCAGCCCGGTGACAGCTCCCAGACGGTGACAAAACCAGCCCCAAGCTCAGGGGGAGAAGCTGAGTGGCAGCTGCGGGCAGGGGGAGCATCAGGAGCTGTGAAAAATAAAATCAAGCTGGTGCTGCCGCATCCCTGCGCGAAGAAATTCAGCCTGGATATTCCAGAATCGCCCTGGAGAAGGAATTGTGGTGGAATCCATGCAGAGCTTGCATTCCCAGCTCGTTCTGCTGTCTGGAACGGCGTTGGAGGCAGCCAGGATGCCTTTGCTGGGTCCCTGCTGTGTTTGCAGAGGTTCTGCTCTCTGAGGGACCCCGTGCCATAACGAGGAATAACCCCACTGCTCTGAGCAGTCCTGGGCACAGAAAATGCTGATAACTGCTGCCAGTGGGGGGTTGGGGTTTGTGTTTTGGGGTTGCGGCAGTGGACGGGGAAATGTGGGGTGTCAGCGGCTGGAACGCCCCAGATCCTGGTGGTTTTTGGTGTCACCCCACGCTGGGAGCTCAGGGTGAGGCTGCCAGCCCTGCGTCTGTCAGTCCTAAAGCCACCAGTGCTCATCAGACACAAACATCTCGCTTTGCTCCGCTCTCAGAGGCTCCCTCAGCCCTCCCGCTCCTGGTTTGCCTCATTCCCTTCTGATGTTTTCCCCCTTTTGTCGTTTCTTGGCGGCTGAACCCGAGGTCTTCCGCAAAACCCTTTCTGGTGTTTGCCTCTGCTGCACAGAGCAGGTGCCAAGTGCCCCAAGGGCTCCAGTCTTTATTGGAAACCTTCCTGTGGAGATCCAGGGAGGCGTCCAAAGCTCAGAGCCCCTGTGGGGACTCTGACCCAGCTGCAGTCCTGTGTCTGAGAAGGAAAAAAGAAGGAAAAGTTTCTTTTCTGTGGCTGAAGTTGAATCTTGGAATCCCCATCCCCCTGGAATCCCCATCCCCCTGGAATTCCCATCTCCCTGGAATTCCCATTTCCCTGGAATCCCCATCCCCCTGGAATTCCCATCTCCCTGGAATTCCCATTTCCCTGGAATCCCCATCCCCCTGGAATCCCCATCTCCTTGGAATTCCCATCCCCGTCCCACCCGGGCTGCTTCCCCCGGATCCCAGGGCAGTTCCCCACTTGCTGTCACATCCCCCGTGTGCTCCAAAACCCGAGCGGCCGCTCCCCGCCGCGTGTTTGCGCTGGGAGCGGGGATCAATCCAGAGGGGAAGGAATTGAGAAGAGGGAAAAATGCCTCGGTGATGCTCGGCTTAGCTCGTTGCTATGGAACCCCTGCGGTAACCATGGCAACGCCCAGCGTACAGCGCTTTTCTGGGACACAAAACGGGAATTGGGATCCTGGGGGCTTCTCCACGCGGCCGTGAGGGTGGGCTCAGCAGCCCCAGATTTGTCCCAGCACCCCGTGGGTTCGCTTTGGCAGCTACAGCTGGTTGTTTCTGCAGTCATTCCCGCTGAAAATGTTGGATTTTCCTGATTGGCGGCTTTTGGATGGAGAAGGCCCGGCCAGAACAGCAACAAAACTGCAGGGGAGCCGAGCAGGCGGTGGTGACACGGAGCTGAGCTGTCCTGAAAGCAAAGCAGCAGATTTGTTCTGCGTGTTCCTGGGGAAGGGAAGGGAATCGTGTCCTCGTGTGAGCCCGCTCCTGCAGGGCTCAAAGCAATGGAAACCGGCACAAATGAACATTCCAGGTTCTTTTTGCTTCTCCCAGGGAAACGGCCCCAGCAGCAAGGAAAAGCGGGAGATCAGGGGTGGGAATGAGGTCAGAGTGAGGAGTTGTGGAGCTGGGGAGCCACGGGGGGCTGTGCCAGCAGCTCTGCCGCTCCCTGGCCCCCAGGAAAGGTGGCAGGGCTGGCAGGGCGTGGGTGGCGATGTCAGCTCTGGCCGGGATCGTTCCTTTCTGTTCTCCCAGCCGAGGAGTCTCCTCTGCGTCCCTTCGAAATGCCAGGTGCCAGCTCCGGGCACGGAGCGTTCCCGAGGATGTCACTGTCATCATCCCTCCCCACCGCCCCAGCCAGCGCAGAGCTCCTGCTCTCCCTGGAGGAGCGCACAGCCCGCAGGACAGCAGAGCAGGAGGGACCAGCTGGAGACGCTGCTGCAGAGGAGATCGTGGAAGAGATTGGGAAGGAAAAGCAGCTTTTGGGAAGAAGGAGCACACACGGGAGTAGGAGGCTTGGAGTGAAATATGATAAATGTTTGGGATTAAGCACTGAAGCCAGAAGGGGAGAGGAATGGGGACGATTCCTGAGGAGTGGGAGTGACTGGCTCTCCATCTGGAGCGAAGGGAGCAGCGCAGATGTGCCGGGAGAGGCTGGAACAAGGACGGGGATCCCAAACCCTGCCAAAAGCCGGGAGCAGGGCGGACAGGGCTGCTTTAACCACTGAATTTTCCAGCTGGGGGTCAGAGCAGCTCCTAGATTTGACTCTGTTTGCTGTCAAAGCCCTCGTGGGAGGGGAGCTCCGGAGCTGAGGGCAGGGATTGCCCTCCGGAGCAATCCAGAGGCTGCAGCCGCTCTCCAGATGCGGAGCAGGGAGGCGCAGCCCTGGCTGTGGGGTCACTGGGCTCTGCTGCCTGAGGTTCAGGCACAGGAGGTGCTCCCTGGGCTCTGGAGGCCACAGCTGAGGAGACAGGGCCAGGGCAGGAGGGTCCGTGGTCACTCCCTGCTGGTGCCTGATGATTTTTGTCTTTTATACCCTTTTTATACATCTTATCCCCTTTCCCTTTCCTTGTACCCTTCACACACACTCTGTACCTCAGCCCCACGCTCCTGTAATTCTTGCAGTCTGAGATTTGGCTCGGTTTTGGGGTTTTGCAAAGCGGGAAAACCAAACATTCACAGCAGGAGGCCGAGAGCTCTGCACCATCCCAGAACTGGAGGCTCCAGCCTTGGATGGAGTCTCTCTCTCTCTGGAACAGATTTTGTAAACGGGACTGGAATCTCATTTAGGGGAGTAAATAGAACAGGGGGACAGTTACTTCATCTATTCAGTTTCTTATTGGGGGATTTTAGGTAGATCTGCTCGTTTGAGAGGTCCATAAAAATTGTATCCACGTTATCCGGGGTGTGCTCTGGGCGTGTTTCCACCTGTGACGAGCCGTGCACCCAGGATCCCATTAAACCTGAGCTAAATCCCCTTTTTCCCTTCACGGCTGTGTCTGCCTCATATTTTTCCCAGCCCAAAAGGCAACGGTGCCAGCACTGACCACTCCAGCCCCATCGGATGCTCGGGCACATCCCGACCCCGGGAAGTGCAGGTGCAGGGTTGCTAAGCAACACCACGATCCTGCAGCAGCATCCCGTGCCCTCGGCTGCTCCCTGCCTCCCTCCCCTCCCGGGGGCTGCTCCGAGCCCTCTGCGCTTCTGTCTCCTTGGAAAAGCCCAGCCAGGAGCTGCTCTGGGGCTGGGGTGGTTTGTGGGGTTTAGGATCGGGGAGATCTGCAGGAGCTGCTCTGGGTGGGGTGCAAGGGGCTGGAGCTGAGCCTGGGAAAGGCACGGCCTGGTTTTTCTGGGAAAAACTGGAATAAACCCAGGCAGCACCTGGAAAGCTTTGTCCCCTTTGTCTCTCACAATGAACTGCACCTGGAGTTCATGAAATCCACAAAAGCTGTCCGTGGGACACGGGGAGTCCATCAGGAGGGGCTGAGCAGGGCACGGTCGGGTGTGCGTCCCCAAATTCCCAACCCCGCGGCATCGCCCTCCCCTGGATCCCTCCCCGCCTCACCTGGAAGGGCTCCCTCCAGCAGGGGTCACGATCCCCTGCCCACGCTGTCCCAAAACGGCGAAGGATGGACCTCAGCAAGAAATCCAACCCAGCTGAAGGGACAAGAAGGGAGCTCAGGGCAGCTGGGAAGGAGCGTGGGGGCACTGGGAGTCAGAGAACGCCTGCTCCTTTCTTTTTGATATTTAGTCATTCACTTTCATTACAGTTGTAATGTTTTTAGTAGGAATCCAGTTGTAATTTTTTCTGAAGGAAAATTGTTTTTGAGGTGTTCATTCCTCCACAGAATTACAGCCCGGCTGCCTCGCTCTCTGAAATTTAACTCCCCCAGGCCAGCATTTCCCCGGCAGCAAATACCTTGTCCTGCCCCTAAAATCCATGAAATTCCCGTAGAATGTCAGGGAAACAGCCATGGCAGAGAGACACAGGGAGAATTCAGCTGGAGGTGTTTGCACTGCTGGGATGGAGAAAATCAGTTATTGATGCCAGGGGAAGGAGATTGGCCACGTTCAGGGGGTTCAGGCTCAGGAGCTGGGCCCTTTCTGCTCTGCTTTTGGTGCTTCCCAGAGGTCAGAATGGTTTAGGGGTGAGGAGTGGAGCGCATCCCACAAAGAGAGGGGCGCTGATGTTTGTGTGGGGTGTGGGATCCTCCAGAAAACATTCTGCACCAGCCGCAGGGAATATTCCAGGCAGTCACAAAACCACTTCCACACCGACAACAGCAATTCCAGCAGAGGGGAGCTGGCCCTGGTGTTTGAATTATGGAATTAGCTCCATGAGAGGGGAGCTGAGCGCTGACTGCAGCTTTGACGCCGTTTTTCTCCTCTCTTTTGTTTGGAATTCCAGGTTGAGGACACATTTGTGGGCTCTCCTTCATTGCCAGATTACACAGGGTCCTCCCCTGGGTGTTTGTGCCTCGCCACAACTCCCTGTTAATTTGGGGTTTGTGCTCAATAAATAGTGCCTGGCTATTTGATTTTAGCTGTTTTTTAAAAACACATTTGTGATGACAATAAATTAAATTGCTTTCTGATGTTTGACAAATATAATTTTCAGGGTGGGTTTTTTTTTTTCCTATTTTTCTCCCGACAAAGATTGCAAATAAAAAAAACCAAAAAAACAACCCAACCAGTCATCAGCTCCAGAACGCAAGAAAGTGCATTTTATCAACAGAATGAAATTAGATACCTGTCAAAATACATTTGTCCTCAAAATAACTATTCATACACTTCATTTTCCTGCATAAATAAATATTCATCTGCTCTCTTCTGCCTGTCATTTGTTGTTCACGAGCCAGCACTGGCTGTGGGAGGGAAATATTTAAAGATGCTTCCAAAGCAATGGGCAGGCTGGGTTGGGAATTTTTGCCTTTGGCTTCCTTCCCTTCATTATGGACGAGGAGGGAAACATCCATTTAAAGTCAATCAAATAAAATTGTCTTCCAAAACACGAATTCCTGGCTGCACGCCCCTGTTTGGGCTCTCTCAGGTGAGCAGCTCTGGGGGTAGAGCAGAGCAGGGCAGAGCTCAGGGAGTGCTCAGGGAGAGCCAAGGGGGTTTAGGGCTCTGGAATGGGAGCATTTGAAGGCCTTTCCTTATGGGATGGGTGCTCCCAGTCTGCGGTGTGGGGGTCGATGGCATGGGCTCCACGGGATGGTGATAAGTGAAGACATTTCATTGCAAAAATCCAGGGTTCCTAAACGGTTCCTTTGTTCTGAGTTCCCAACCTCGTGAGGCACAACAAATGTGTTGAACCAACCCCCATGAACCACGGCAGGAACACGCATCAGGTGGAACCAAGCAGCAGCCCCACGCTGGGAGCACCCATTGGCTCTAACAATTGTTTTCCAGCTCTGTCACTTGTTTTTCACCTCTGCTTCAGCTGAGCCATTCCCAGAATGCTCTCTGCTCAGCCCGAGGAGCAGAAGTGAGTGAGGATTTTACGAGGGCAGCGAGGCCCTCCCTTTGCAAGGCCTTGCTGCTGCCCAACACTGCGGTGCTCAGGGAGATCCCGAGGGATCAGGGCTCTGGAATGGGAGCATTTGAAGGCCTTTCCTTAGGAAATGGATGCTCCTGGTCTGCAGTGGTCAGGGAGACCCAAGGGCATTTAGGGCTCTGGAATGGGAGCATTTGAAGGCCTTTCCATGAGGTCTGTCCCACAGGCTCTGTTTGGAGGGCTTTGGTGAAAGGCCAGGTTTATCGGTGCCAGGGATGGTCGCCCACCCTCCCTCTGTGAGTGTCCTGCTTCCTGAAAACACTCCAGCTCTTTCCAGGTGAAAATTCCCACTGGAAACAAGTGGGGAGGTGGCTGTGCCAGTGCAGCTGGGCAGGGAGAGCTCTGAGGAGATGGTGGGGAAATATCAAAGTGAAAACTGCTGGAGGTGTTTCTCCTCAGATCAAAACCCTAAAGATCCCAGATACCACATGGAAAACAACTTTGCAGCACAGCCTCGAGGCCGCTGGGATTTAGAATTCGATGTGGTTTGGATCTAGCCTTTCTAAAGGTAAAAAATGGTTGAAAATTCCTGCCCTGCTGCTGAAATTTGGGAGCTCGGCTCTCTCCCCTGCTTTGTACGGCAGAGGCAGCTCGGGCAGGCAATTCCTGGAGGGAAAGGAGCGGCTCACTGGCAGGTTTGTCTGAAGTGTGTGGACTGCGTTTTAATTTGCCAGTCCCAGCCCACCGTGAGGAGCTGTTAATAAGATTTCCTCTCTTTTTAATTCTTCCAGCACGAGCAGAGCACATCTGAAAACGCCGCAGATAAAAGAACTTTTTCCCGACCAAAGGAGAAAACACGGATTTGAAACCCTGCCGAACCAACAACACTCATTAGCATCTGCCTTTCTTCTGGAAGGGCTCTCGGGAGGAACGGGAGCTCACTGAACACCGGGGGTATCAAAGGGAGCCGCTCGCAGCTCCGCAGGAACATCACTCGTGACAAAGTCCTGGTGTCACACAACACCCCCGGTGGCAAAGGGCTCCGTTCTGCCCAGCAGCCTCCCCGTGCTTGGCTCCCAAAGCTCCCAACAGCCGGGAATTCAGGCACAGCTTCTTCATTCTCTGACCTCGCTCCAGTTCTATTTCTCTGTATCTTTTGCTGAAAAAAAGGGAGAAAGGGGTGGATGAGGAGCTGGGGAGGGGAGCGATCCCATCAGTCCAGCGCATCCCTCATCCTCGCCTTTCCTTGGAAGTTTACCTGCCTAAACGCCCTGTATTTATCTGCTCCAGACACCAGCAAGGACTGCTTTTCTTCCTGGATCTCCTTCCCTTCTCCCCACAACGTTCCATTCCCGAATTTGCATTGAAATTAAGTGGGAAAAGTGCAGGTGGGAGAAGAAACCGCGTCCCCTGTCCCCTGAGGCCCCACGGGCTTGGACACATCCACAAGCCAAGCCCAAATTTGCCGAGGTGAGCCTGGATTGGTTCTGCTGCCTCGAGATTCAGACCTGGGCAGATTGTGTGCGGTGTGAGATCCTCCAAAAACCCATTCTCCACCAGCCACAGGGAATATTCCAGGCAGTCACAAAATCATGTCCACGACAACAACAGCAATTCCAGCAGAGGGGAGCTGGCCCTGGTGTTTGAATTATGGAATTAGCTCCATGAGAGGGGAGCTGAGCGCTGACTGCAGCTTTGACGCCGTTTTTCTCCTCTCTTTTGTTTGGAATTCCAGGTTGAGAAGACTCAGAGCGTGGGAAATATTCCAGTGGGTTTCCCCAGCTCCAGAGGGTGCTGAGCCCCCCAGCACCTTGCTGTGATGCAGAGAGGGGACAGGGCACATCCCAGCCCCAAACCCCACTGATTTAATGCCCCCCTGAGAGCCCGGCCTTGCCCTGCAGAGGTGCAGGAGCAGAGCAGCGAAAGCATCGTTAAATCTGCAGTGTGGAGCTGAAATATCCTTTATCAGAAATTTATAACCCACTTCAAATGAATCCATTCAGGGCCCAGCGAGGGTCCTGGCTGAGGGAGGAGATCATTCCCCAGGTTTATTTATACAGTTTGATAGCTTTTATGCCAGGTTAGTAAAAAAGAGCCTGTGCCAATAAAATCCTTTCCCTGCCTGTGCAACTCGGGAATGTTTTATCTGCGGTGCTGAACGGTGCTGCCTTTGAGCTTTCCATGGGGTCTGAGGGAGGCAGCAGGGAACCCTGGTGAATGATAATTGTCATTCCTGATTCAGGAAACCTGAATCCTTGTTCCGCCTCTCTTCCCAGGATCCCAAACCATCCCTCGGCATCCCAACCATCCTTTTGGTCCTCCCTGAACTCCTAATTTGGGCGTAGGGAGAGCTGGATGGAAGGAAAACCCATCAATGTCTAATCGAAAATCCCTTTCCGTCACAAGGACAACATCAGGGAATAAAGGAGATGCTGGGCCCTGGGTGAGATTTGCCCTAATCTGAGGCTCTTTCTCAGCTCCTCAGCTCCAGGGATTCCTGCTTTGGACTGAAATTCCCTGTTTTTTCCCCTCACGCTTATCCCAGCTGGATGAGGCTCTGGTTTTGATACCTTTTAAGCACCAGTGGTTTCCTTGTCCTTGTTAACGAAAGACGAAAACCGAGTGGGAAAGAAAGAACCTGAAACTCCAAGCCCCACAGGGCAGTTTTAGTCTTGGATTTCTGTGCTAAGCTGTCCCCAGGCTGAGTTTAGTGCTGGTGGGGTAATAACAGCAGCTTGAACAGCTCCGGTTCGATTGGAATGCAATTCCTGCTGCAAAAATATCGTTATTGGGGAATTTACTGCACTGGGGAAACGCTGGATAATCCTCTGTGAGGTGAAGCATCGGGAAAAGGCAACAGAGGTGCTGCTGCTGTTTAATTTTGTGACCCAGGAATGGTGCTGGAAACTCACATTCTTGGAAAAACAAGCAGGAAAAATGCTCCCCTGGAGCGGGGGGATTTCACCTGGCAGGGAACGTCCTGCCCAAGAGCTGCTCTTGCATTTTCTGCTCTGGAAAAGGTCTCAGAATCGCCTGAAAGAATTCTCTAAGGGCTGTAGGTGCGCGAGCAGCGGCAGCAGCGCCGGGAATGGGTGGCAGGGAATTTGTAATCGGACGTGCCCTTATGTAAGGAGCTTTATTCAGACCCGCCGCCGAAACCAGCCGGATTAACGGGAGCGCTTGTCGTGCACGCGGAGGAAAACGAGGAGATCGCATCGGAGTGAATTCCCCCACCCCTTCCTCAGAGATACGGCAGCAATTACAGGACAAGGGAATCTGCGGAGAAATGAGAGAAGCCTTTGTATCCACACAATGCGGAGGAGAATGGGAACTCCGCGGGGAGAAAGAGGAGCTGGAGGGAGAGACAGCGGCAGAGAAAAAAGCCAGGAGCGGCAGCGTTATCTGAGACAGGGACGCGATGTAAACCGGCGACATCAGAGTGACAGCGGAGCCCGGGCGGAGCGGGAATTGCGGCTGATAAGGGAGGGGAGCAGCGGCACGTGGGCTGCGGGAATGAGCGCCAGGGAAATGCGGGATGAACGAGGGGCAGAGGATGGGGGCGATGATGGGGAGCAGGGAGGGAACCTGAGACTCAGTGTCCAGGGGCTCTCCCCTCCCTGTGGCAGGGAGAAAGCCCCTGGACGCTGGAATTCCGATTTTCTGGGATTTCTTGGTGGTTTGGACCTTGCGGGTGGCGCTTCCCCTGAAGAGGCCAAAGCTGGAAGTGGCTCGTGGGAACAAAAGGGGTAAATCAGCGCCTGTTTTATTTACAGAGCTCCTTCCCTTCCTGCGCTGCTTTTACGCCCCAATTCCTACACGGCTTTTACTCCTCTGGCTCCTTGGATGGAATCCATTTATTAAACTGAGATGTTCCTGGCACTGCTCGGGAGGACAGAACCCAGGCTTACCTGTTGCCTTTCCTAAAGTGCAGAAGGGAATTCTGACATCCAGCCTGCCCAGGTGAAAATGTTAGAGTGTTAGGGTGAGGCACAGGCTCGGGTTGGGGATTTCCCCTGAAGAGCTTTAGCTGGGAAAAGAAAGCTTGGATTTGGGGTCTCGGTGAGCAATGGGCACAGGGCTGCAGCTCCTCTGCCCCAAGCACGGACAGAAATAGCCCAGCTCCTCCAAAATGTCCCAGCAATTCTCCTTGGGACACAACCTCGGCCACGATGCCCCCACGTCCCCCTGGATCAGCCCCAACATCCCAGGGGAGCAGCTTTCCCTGCCCTGTTCTCCTCCACGGGTAAATCCTGCCACTTCAGGGAGCACAGGGAGCTCCTTAACGCGGCTTTAGGAGCTGAATTCCCCCCAGGAATGCACATTTAATGTGAGTGAGAGCAGGGCGAGCCAGCCCGCAGTGCCAGCACACTGCTTGCTAGAAAACTCCTTTCCCCCAACTATTAAATAACTATAATCAATCTCCCCGCTGCCAAAGCAGGAGGATCCTTGTGAAACCAAATCGGAGCTGCTGTCAGGGGGATAAACATTGCTGGGAATGGCTGGGGATGGGGATGACAATTATCGTGGCAATTATCCACTCGTTAAAAGGTGTTTACACCGACGTGTGGCAGACATGGAGTGTGCAAGAACAGCTTTGGATGGGACACTGGGGAGAAATCCGTCCTGGGAGGGTGGGGAGGGGCCGGGTGGAATTCCCAGAGAAGCTGGGGCTGCCCCTGGATCCCTGGGAGTGTGCAAGGCCAGGCTGGAGCACCCTGGGATGGTGGGAGGTGTCCCTGGGCACGGCAGGGGTGGCACTGGATGAGCTTTAAGGTCCTTCCATCCCAAACCGTTCCAGGATTCCGTGTCTTGCTTTCCTGGAGCAGTGGATCTGCAGCAGAACAGGTGAGAGTCCTGAGCGCTGAGGAAGGAGGGCGGCCATGGGGCAGAGGGGTCACTCTGATGTCCCAAAACCCATCAGGATTCTGGTGGGATGGGAACAGCAATCAGATGGATTCCGTGGCAGATTTCCAAAGAATGAGGAATAAATCACCTCCATCCCTCGCTCAGCTCCAGCAAGAACCAAACACCAAATCCGCCAACCAGGGCCAAACATTGGGGCAAAACCAGAGGGGAAAGGGGCAGCTGGAATGGCAGGGAGCATTTCCAGGCTGATCCCTCCAAAATGCTCCCAGGGGATCCAGCAGGAGCAGCAGGGCCAGGCCCTGCCCGGGGACAAGGCTGAGCTTGGCTGCCCGGCTCATTTACATCCAGAACCGGCAGTGAAATGAGGGAATGGGAGCACAATTCCCGTTCACATCCAGAACGAGCGGTGAAATGAGGGAATGGGAGCACAATTCCTGTTCACATCCAGAACGGGCAGTGAAATGAGGGAATGTGCTGCTGACAATTCCCGGGCAATTAAATTTCACCGGAGCCATTTTTCTGAGGTGTCCTGCGAGGTTTGTGACAAAATCCTGCCCGGCACTGGGGATTAATGACCCTGTGCGATCTGGAAGCCAAACTGGGAGGAGGGAGAGAAAACACTGATTTCCACCCCCCCTCCCCTTTCCTGTCTTTTATTAGCCTGTAAATAATTAACAGGCGAATCCTGCTCCGTGGCTGCTGCTCTGCAGCCCGAGTGGGCCCTGAAGCAGATGAAATCCGTGGCTCGCCATTCCCAGTTCCCTAGCAACAGCCAAAGCAGGGAAAGGCGCTGGGCCTTGGCACGGGGAGATGTTAAAATAATTAATATTCATCAGCGATGGCTCTCTGCGCTGGAAGGAGCAGCCCTGGTGGAGGGATGGGCTTGGGGAGGGGGAAATCCTGGCACTCTGGGGATGAGGGGGCACGAAGGGAACAGCTGGGAGGGGGAAAGGGGAAAATGAGGCTTTCCCTGGCACAGCAGCGGGTGAGGGGTGCGTGGAAAACAGGGATTTGAGGGGTAAATCGTGGTTCCATGCGATGCTGCCAAGCTGAAGGACTTCATTATTTTAATTTTTCCTTTCTAGCAGTTTAAATCAAGCTCAGAAATCAGATTTCTTAGGTTTGGTGCCGATCCCACACGTGGCTGGCGGCCTGGGCCAGGCTCTGAGTTCTTCCACGCTGTGGCAGCAAATAAATGAATTTTTGGGGTCCTTTTTTTTTAGCAGCCGGGGGTGGATGGAAAACTTTGGCTGTGGAAAACACAGCTGGGCTGGGGCAAGGAGGGCGAGGCAGGGAAAGGAATTATTTTAACCATTTAAAAGAATGAGATTTAGAGGGATAAAGTCACCTGTGCGGTGGAGAGGGATCAGGGTCAGCAGCAGGAGTGGGTGAAGATGAAGAAGATTAAGATGATGAAGATGAAGAAGATGAAGAAGTGTCCAAATGGGGCAGGAATGCCACAAAAGGAAGAGCTCCGTGTGTTGCACGGTGTCCCCAAAATTCCAGGTGTGCTCAGCCAGATTTTTATTTTTTTTTGACAACGTGAATTATCCCAGAATTCTCTCGGCTGCTGCAGGGAAATCTCCCTTCTCTCATTTTACTTCCCCACTAAAGCTCGGACGGGTATTTTTTTCCCCACCAGAATGAGAAAATTTGGGCGTGAAAATGTTAAAAACCAACTCAAGGACGTGCTCGGAGCGCTCGCGTTTCCCACCGTTTTTTCAGGATGAGGAGCAACCTCAGAATTTCCTCCTGACAGAATAAATTCCCTGCCGGCAGACCAGGTTAAAACACACTTAATTGACCCCTGACTCATTAATTGTCGAAGGGGAAGGTGGCAGCAGATTCGGAATATTGAATTAAACGCGGAGAATTCGGGGCCGCGTTAATTACCGAGTAACATTTGCCTCGCTAACAAACACTTCTCAAGACGGGGTAAGCAAGGCAACAATAATTGGAACAATTAATTAGAAATTCGACTGATAATGGCTACAGCTGCTGACAATTAGCTGCTAATTACGTCAAGCACTTTAACCGTTCGGAAAAGGACTGGAGGCTGCTGGGAGGTGCAGGTGGGAGAGGGAGGAAGAATTCGCTCTACCCGTCCCGAGAGCGGGGTTTTTTGGGAAGCGAGAACTTCGGCTGGGGCCCAGATAAGGCTGGAAATTCTGAATTAGCAAGGAGGGGGAAGGAATTAATTTAAAAACTCATTGTTTATCAGTAGTTATCCATGTTTGGAAGGCTTTAAATGCTCAGGTTTTAGGGGAATATCAGTATTTTTCACTTTATTTCAATGGGAACGAGTCTTTCTAAGAGGCTCCGCTCAGTGAAAAAGCTGCTGGTTCTCAATGCTTTATTTCTTCTTGCTTTGGAAAATAAAAATTTCATGTTTTAAATGCCTTGGGCCTCTGGTTGCTCCTGAAACTCAGTGATGGGGAAAAAAAGAAAAAGTGAAAAGATCTGACACTTCGAGACAGCAAAAAATCTCTGGTGCTGCTGAGATGTGATGGGTGATGTCCCCCTGAGGCCCTGCTCTCTGCTTAGGCCTTGAACTGCATTTAGAGGAGGAGAAATTCATCTTTTTTGTGTCTCTCCAGCCATGCCAGAGCAGGAATTCTTTCCCTGCGGAGCACCAGGGCTTTTCCCTGTCGGCAGAGGGAATTTGCCAGGCTGGAAGTGCAGGGAGGCTCTGACCCCGCGGCTGAATTTGCTGCTCACACTGGTGATGGCGAAGAGAAGAGCAACCCAAGGCTTGGCTGCATTGCCAAGGCCTGGTGGGAATTCCAGAGCATCCCAGAGGCGGAACATCCCATCACGGATGTGCCACAGGGACACAAATTGTCCCAGGAGCTGGAAGTGAAGGGATGTTTGGAAGTGCTGGCTCTGTCCCAGGGAGTGGCTCTGCTGCTCAGCAGGATTTGAGTGGGAATCCCCGGATTTGGGGTGGGAATCCTGGGACTGGGGGTGGGAATTGCAGGATTGGCGGTGTGGATCCCTGGATTTGGGAGCGTCTCTGCTGCGAGTTCTGAGGTGGGACAGAACATTCTGGCATTCCCAGCGTGTCCTGGCTGCCAAAACCTCGGTGTTCCATGATGGGATTTTCCCTGCCATAAAAATCATCAGCAGAGCCACGGAATGGGTTTGGCTCCTCGGCTCGAGCTGCAAGATCTGTAACTCAGAGGTGAATGGGCAGTAAAAAAAAATATAAAAACCAGCAGCACGAGTTTACTGGAAGCGTTTTTCTCTCCTCCTGAAGCTGGCAGCGTATTTAAGGATGTTTGTGGCCTTGTGCTTAATATTTCCTTGATAAAATTTGGGTCAGAGCTGGATCTCTGCAGGCATTTGAGTGCAGAAGAAGAAAATATTTGTGGAACAGGAGCTGAGTGGAGGCTGGGGGTGAGCAGTGAGATCCCTGCGCTGGTTTTCGCTCTTATGGTGGGAACTGGGCACAACATCGTCAGTCGTTTCTGCTCTGGAGCAGCGTCTGTGGAGCAATTCCTCTCCTCAGCCCCTGATCCCGCTTTGGGCCCCTCCTGGAGCGTTGCTGGAGCCTCTTCCAGCAGTGGATTCATGGATTTGTGGATTCTGATGCACAAAGGTTTATTTTTTTTAAAGCCAGGCATGTTTGCAATTACCCTAAGTGTGAACACATGCTTTCAATCCTGGTGGGAAGCAGGCCCTGGCTCCTAACGAGATTTATTCCTCCAAGCCTGAAATAAATGAAACATGGCAGCGCGAGCTTTCCTTTCTGCAGCAATGCAGCGGGGCTGTAAATATCCCCGAAATGATCTAATCCTTTCATCCTCCTCACCAGGCACAGCCACTTCCAAGCAATTCCCTTTTAAGGCTCCTTTTCCACCCAAATGCCTCTCCCGTGCAGTCACTGGGGTGGTTTTGGCTGGGTCTGGGGTGATTCCCCCTCAGCACTCAGAGGAGGACAGGGTGAGAGGGAGAGGAGCTGCCCGAGGGACGTTTTGGGTTGATTCCTGATGGGTTTTTTCCCCTCTTATTCTGGCCAGGAGGCAGTGCTGCGGGGTTTTCCGTGCTTCCCCTGAGCTGCAGGCAGGAATTCAGCTCGGGGAGGATCCAAGTGCCCTCCAGGAGCTGGGGTTTAGGTCTCCTCAAAGCCCCTCTGCTCGGGACAGGAGGTGCTGAGGCTCTGGCAGGGCCCACCAGCGACACCATCCCAGTCCTGGGCAAATCCCTTCAACCTGGGCCTCAACTTCTGCTTTAAACTGGGCTTTAAACCTTTCCTTCTGTCCCTGTAAATCCAGGCAGGAAACAGGGCCTCGCAGGGAAGGTGGCAGCAGGATGGATGTGAGGCAGCCGAGGAGCTTGGCTTCAATCCCTGCTCCAAGCCAGGAAGGCTCCCAGCTGTTTGCACATCTGGATTCTGTGTTTGTGGTCGGATCAGATGCCCATTCTTGTGCTGGAGATGACAGAAATTGCCCTGAGAGGGAAAAANGGGGAGACTTCTCCTGAAAATCCCTTTGCCGGGAGAGAAAAAAAAAAAAAAAAAAAATCTCCCTTCTGCTGGAGGTTTAATTTCCAGGAAAGGCCCCAGATAAAAGTCAATTAAAAGTTTGGGGTGTCCAATACATTATTACCAATGGCTATTACCCATTTTTAATGCAGGAGCACTCCAGGCCCTGATGCCCCAAAAGTTCCACTGAGCCAAAACCAACCCCAGTCTCAGAGAACTCAAAGTCAGCCCTCACAGAAGTTCTGCCTCCCCTTGCTGCTTTTCCTTGTGCAGATTCCAGGCTGGAGAGCTGCTCACAAAGCCTGCACTGTGCTCTGTTTTCCCCTTGCTTTTCCCTGACCTTGTAGAGGCTGCAGTGACCGAAACCCCAAATATTTTGGCCCCTTGGTGGCCCCAGGGCTGTTCCCCGCTGGTTTTTGGGGCCTGTTCCCGTTGTTCTCTCAGTCTGCCCTGGCTCTGCCTCGTTAGCACCGATGATCAGCCCCTGGCTCGCTGCCCCTCACGGACTTTAATGTCAATTTTTATTTGGATTATCGATTGTTAATTAGTCCCTCCTATAATGACTGTGAGGAAAACCTTTCCTTCGGCACCAGGGCCTGTGGACTCAGCTTTCCTTGGGAATCAGCTCAGCAGATTCGATCCCTGACACTCATTCCCAGCATTTCCAGCCCAGGGATGAGCCCGGAGGGAACCTGGGCACCCCTCTGTGCTCTTCCCATCCACGTGGCACCACTCCCTGTGTTTTACATGGAATAAGGAGATGAATCAGGGTAGAACTGGGATTTCAGGCCTTTCTCCTGGAAGGAAATTCCTCCCCAAACGAATCCTTGAGCCTTCAAGGGAGCATCTGTCTGCAGCACATGGGAAACAAAGTCTGGGGCTGGAGCGTGTTCAGGGAGCCAGGGTTCAAAGCAGGGAGGTGATGCTGGCAAAAGGCATTTGATGGGATATTTGGGGATGAAAACAGATTTCTGGGTGAAAATGAAATGGGTTTTAGGATTATTTTTCTGTACAACTTCTTAAAATTATCACCAGAGAATCTCAGTCTTGGAAGATGTCATTGCAACTAAAGCTCAGATCTTTAATTTCCAAATTTTCAAAAGTTTTTGAAAATGGAACCGTTTCAGCCTTTTTTCCTGCACGTGGTCTGGGCTGTAAAAGCCTCCAGGTTTCCAGCCATTTTTCTGGGGGAAAGGGCTGAAAAAACTCATTTGATGTTGTTTCTCAGGAGACAGAAATGGCTTTATCCTGGATCCCATCATCCCTGCTCGTTTCTGTTCAACCCCACAATGAAGGAGCTGATAGAAACCTCCCCCCACATCAGCAACGTGCCCTTATCTTAATGGGAAAGGACCTTTGGGGTTAAAAAGGACTGGAGGGAGTCAGGAGAGGGAATCTTTTCCAGAAGAAATGAGGCAGCACCGTATGCTGACACCGCTAAATTGATTTTCACAAGTGGGGCACTTCAGCATCTTCATTTTCAAACAAATATTCACTGGGTTGCAGATAAGCTGGGAAGCTCAGTGGTCTGGGATGCTGGAAAATCCACCAGGTGGGAAGGATTTGGGCAGGAAACTTTTAAATAAAAACGCTCATGAATTGAAATTTTTGACATTTGGGTTTTTTTCCCTCCTCAGAGCAAAAGGGAGCCGGAGCTGAGGACAAAACCTGCCTTGGCGGGGAGGGGAAGCAGAGGGGATTTGCCCCCGAGGTGGGGCCGGGGGGCTCGGGGCTGGGGCCACTGGATGGCACTGCTGCCTTGCAGAAACCCGGGAGGAGCCGCCGGGATGGGCAAGGGAAGAAGGGAGCGCTGGCAGGGACAGAGCCCTGGGATGGCACCTGCCCCATGGCACCACGGCTGGGTCCTTCTGGTGCCGGTGGGAAGAGGAACTGGGAGTGTTCTCCAGCCAGGAATGGCCCAGGGAGCCTCAGCCTGGGCACTTTTCCCATGGATTGTGCCATTTTCCCAGCCTCAACTGGGTAAAGGTGGGATCAGCCACCCCTTAAAGCTCCAGATGGATCCCAAACCTCCTTTCCATCCCTGGGTGCTCTGAGGTGGCTTCAGCCACCTTCAACTTCAACTTCGTGGCTGAAGGGCAGCGCTGCAGCTCCCAGGGCTTTGCCTTCTGCTCCCTCCCCGTGTCTGAGCTGCCTAAAGGGAACAGGGAA
This sequence comes from Dasyornis broadbenti, assembly GCA_013397935.1. NCBI lineage: Eukaryota > Metazoa > Chordata > Aves > Passeriformes > Dasyornithidae > Dasyornis > Dasyornis broadbenti. The sequence goes on along the minus strand of VZRN01001461.1, from coordinate 53,685 downwards.
AAGCCCAAGGAACACCAGGCAGGACAAAACCCGCAGAGAGAAGGAGCAATGACATTTCCCGGGCTGTGCTCAGAGAGTTTTCAGGTCACCTCCCGTTCTGGGCCTTCTTCAGAGCACAGGCCCGGCTGAGGGACAGTCAGGCCCGGGAGGCAGAGCGGTGATGACGGGGCCAGAGGGTGCACAGGGAGAGGGAAACTTTGTGTGAGATCAGCAAATGAAAACCCGACCACTTGACCTTCTTTGAACTTATTGCAAACCCATCAGGCATGGAGAAAATTGAGGCTATAACTCAGGTTGCTGCTGCTGGTCACATCACCGATTCCATTCCGCCGGGCTCTTTGTCTTAATTGAGCTGCAGCCCGGCCTGTGACTAATTGCCAGGTCACACTGGCCCTAAATTAAAGAGCGGCGTTGGTTTTTTTCACTTTTAACAACTTTAAAAGTGGCCGGTTATGGTCAGATTTCTTCCAAAAGTCTGTGGGTTTTTTCCAGGCAGGCTAAATGGTGTGCTGAGTTCAAACCAATGCACATTTTTTATCTTGGGGTGGTTATTTATATTCCAGCAGTGGCTACACAGAAAATGGCCCTGGAGGTTACTCTGGGCACTGGGAGTTCATTACATCAACAGAAAAAAAAGTGAGGAAACGGCTTTTTGCTCAGAAAAACTCCTTGGAGTTTTTAAGAGAGCTGGAAAGTGAGGAAAGATGGAGTGAAATGTGGTGGCTTTGAGTAGAAAGAAGGGTCTGTAAAGGAGAAATGATCCATTTTTCCAGAGTGCAAAAAAGCCCAGTCTGGGCCACTGATGGAGCCCCATTCCCTGCCCTGTTCCCTGGAGTTATAAAGGAGGTGGGAAAGGTGAATTTCTGGCAGATTGGGTGCTGAAGATGTGCCTGAGCTGTGCCAGCCGAGCCTCCTGGGCCTTGCTGAGCCTCCCCGTGCAGCCTGGCAGAGCTGGTTTTTAGCTTTATTTCACAGAAATCACTCTGCAGGTGCAAGAATAGCCCAGAGATGTGTTTTCCCCTGGCCAGTCCCAGCACAAGTCCTGTCCCTGCAGCCGCAGTGAGATTCCCTGCTCCTCATTTCACCTCCTCCCTCGGATTCCCTCCCCTGGGATGGGTTTGCTGCAGGACCTGGATGAATCCCTGGGGCTGCAGCTTGGCAGGATCACGGTGGGATTTCCCAGGGGGGAGTTTCTCATCCTCTGCCTCTGCAGGGCACCAGCAGAAGCTGCTGGGGTGAGCTCCAGGCTCCTGCTCCCCTCGCTGCTCCCTCTTGTCCCCCACCATGCCCTGGCAGTGATTTGGCTGCCCTTGCTTCATCCCCTGGGAGCCTCAGCGCACTCCGGGGGCTGGGACTGCTGCTCAGAGCTCCCCTGGCAGGTGAAATCCCCTCCTTGGGCCTTTGGGATAAACCAGGAGCTGCCAGGGCCTGGCTTAGCTCGGGAGCTGCTCCCTGTTGGGCTGGGCCCATCCCAGCCCCTCCACCAGGGCACACACAGGGGCAGGGGCTGCCTGTTCTCACTCTGAGCAGCTCTTCCCTCCCTCAGCGTCTCCCAAGGCTCTCCAGGCAGTCCCACAGGATTTGTGTTCCTCGGCAGGAGCTGGCACCCCCGGAGGGAGGCACAGGGCCGGGCCTGCAGGAGTTCCCATTATCCCAGCGCATTCCTTATGGTTCAAGGGCCTTGCTCGTAATTATTCTGCCTCTAAATTGCACATCCATTTAAAATTATTATTACAAGATGGCTGGCTAATGATTCTTCCCCTTTGATTATTTATAGGGCATTTCCTCTGCCTCAGCTGTGGCCGCCAGGATGGGTTCCAGGCTCTGCAGCTCTCGGAGCAGGGGCTGACAGGCCCTTTTTGCTGTGGCTTCCAATTAGGGAGGAATTACAGCACTTCTGGAGGGGAAATCAGCGGCAGGAGGGGCTGGGCTGGATCTTTCCTTCCTTGCAAAGCACTGGGAGATGCCCACAGGCATCGCCTGCCTCAGGGATGCTGCTCAGAACGAGGTGAGCTGGGGTTCCAGCTCCTTCGGCGAGGGCTGCAGGCATCAGTCCCCAGCAGGGGAAGCTGCTGGGTGTCCCAAATGCTCTGAAAAGGGTTTGTGAGGGGTCTGGAAAGGGTTTGTGAGGGGTCTGGAAAGGGTTTGTGAGGCTGGGGCAGGGCTGACGTCGCTGCCCTGGGGAGATGGAGGAGGTGGCACAGGGAGCAAACTCCTGCTGTCCTTCCCCTGCAGAGCTCAGGGCTGGTATTCCTGAAAAAAAAAGGCAAAAAGGAGCCAGCCAGAGCAGTGCCCAGGCTTTGGGAAGGTCCTGCTCCCTGCCCCATGGCAATTACTGAACTCCCTTCACTCCTGGCCTAGAAAATGAGGATCAAACCCTGCCCTGCTGTGTCACAGGGAGACTCTAATCAATATTCATGAGGCAAGGTAATATTCCAGAGGAGGGAAAGGCTCTATCTGCTCTGACTAATGAACATCTGTCATCTGCAGCGCTCGGGAAGGTAACACTGATATAAAAATGTGAGGTTCTGATGCACACCCAGACACTTTAGAGCTATTTACCCACTCACACAAACCAAATTAGCACCTGCCAGGGGGAGCGCAGGGGCATTCATTCACACAAACAGATTTTTTTCCATCAAGGAATGCGCTGCAGAGATAGAGGCAGCCTCGGCTTCCCAATTAGGCAATTAACGGGGCCGTGAAGAGGGAGTTAAGCTCATTGAGCCAAAATGAAGAGCACCCAAAAATTTGGAATTGGGTATCACAGACTCCAAGGTGTGGCTTCTCATGGCTGGTGCGGGTCACTCTGCATCCTGGGAAGCAACACAGAACCGGCTCTTCCCAAATTTCTTGGAGCGACATCAGCCCTGACAGCAGCACTGCAGCAGCTTCAGCTGTGAGGCATCTGCTGTGTTCTGTGCCTGCTCTCTGTGGTAAATTGGTATAAGAATGTTTGATTCAAAGGGCAAAAAGTTAGAATTAAACCAGGCCAGGTGCTGGATAATGCCTGCTTCAATGCCAAGCACACTCCCTGAAAGCTGGTGAGGCCCGAAGTCCCCAGGTCCTGCTGCAAGCCAGGTTTTGTGCGTCGAGACAGAAGTTGTTCTGTCTGAAATGATCTGCCCTCCAAAAGGCTCTGAGCCCATCCTGGCACCAGGGAATCCCTGGAAAAACGCTCCCAGTTCTTTGTGCCTGTAGGGTCAAGGCAGGGTTTGGCGGTGCTGCCTCCCAGGTTTCCCTGCAGGGTCCGTGAGGCGTTTGTGGTGTCAGTGCTGGGATAAAGCTCAGGACGGAGGGCGCGGAGCAGCACCTGGAGCCTGCTCTGCCTCCTCCTGGCCCATCCCTGCGCGTCCAGCAGCTCCTGCTGCTTTGGGGTGGGATCCACGCACACTTTCTGTCCCTCTCCTGCCACCTGAGGGGCTCTGGAAAGCCAGAGTGCCACCAAGTGTGGCCAGAGCCTCCTCTGGAGCTGATATTTTCTAATTACAGCAGCTGGGATAACAAACTCTATTGGGAAAAGCCTTTTCCAGAGCTGGGCTGATTTGTCCTGAGTTTTTATTGATGAATGTCAGCCAAGCCTTCAAGCTGCTGAGCACTGACTCCTTTTTATTTATTTCTTTTTTATGGTTTATTAGCATTCACCTGAAGGAAGATGGTGAACAGAATTCAGAAAAACAGCTCAGTGCATAAAAGCCACTTCACCCTTGGCTGTGCCCCAGCCCAGCGATTTTGGCTTCCCCACAAAGCTTCTCCCCCAACTTTTTGTCCATCCAGGAGCCAAGGGAAACACTCAGAAACAAGAGCAGGGTCTGCTGAAAAGGAATGTGAGGGAGCAAGAAAAATCCCCGGCAAGGAAGGAGGTCAAGGAATTATCAATAGGAGAATCTGTCAAGGTGGCCACTTGCTCAGGTTTGATTTCTGTGAATGTGTCCCCTCTGATTAGCTTTACATCTCGGGGCTATTATCGAAGTGTATTGTGTTGGAAACCATTCTCCAAAGTGAGAAAATGCCCCACTGCTTCTCAGGCCCCTTTGTGAGAGGCAGGGAGTGGGAATGTTTTGTGTCTGGGATGAACCATGGCCTCTCCTCCCTTCCTGATGCTTCACGGATTGTTCTCGGATTTGGACACACTTCAATGGACACTTTTTAATAATATTTTTCTTTATCCTGTCTATAGGTCTTTTGTGTGTTCTCTTTCTTCCTCTTCAAGGCTGCGAGGGAGTTTTGAAGATAACAAGTCCATTTGTCTCCTGCTTTTTTTTTGAAATGCAGATATCGATTTTTGTTCAATTCCCCCTGTTTGCACCTGAAGTCAGCGGGACATAGGAGGAGGGCCAGGGAGAAAATGCTGGATCACTGAGGAGAAGGATGAGCTGGAAAGCACGGGAGACTCCCCAAAGGCTGAGTTTCAACTCTGCCGTCCTTTCCCAGGTGGTGTGAGCGAGTTATTCTGGCCAAAAATCTGCTTCAGGCTTCCCCCAGTGCAGCCAGGAGCACAGGGAATGTTATCCACAGGTGCTCTGGATGCTGTTGATTGACGTTTTATTGACTGCCTAGCCCAGCTCTGGGTTTGATGTTGGATTCTTCTGAAGTTTATTCCTTCATTTGTGTGGGGGTGTTCGTTGGGAGCGGATTTGGGGCAGCAGAAGCGAGGAAAAAGGAGAGTAGGTCATTAAATAATAAGCAGGAGGTGCTGAATTCCCTGATTTCTGTGTCTGGCAGGATCATGTTCCTGCCTGGATGCAGTGGTCCCCAGAGGATTGGGATAATTGGATTTTTCCCCATGATTTTGCCCTGATGCTCTGGAATCGCTGGGTGGAACCTTCAGCGCTGTCTTGGATGAGCCTTTCCTTTTGGGAAAACAACATTTCTGTGACACATGCTGGCACAAATGTGGGGTTTTTTCCCTGGAATGGACCATTTCACCTGTGGAAACATTCCAGATACCCTGGAAAAATGCCTTAAATCCACACACCTCGTTCGGCAGCCCGGGTTTTTCTTGCCGTGAGCTCAGGATGCTCCAGTCTCCCTCTCAGCACTTCGAGGGCTTTCCAAGGAATTTCTCTTTCCCTTCCCGAGAGGCAGGGCCGATTCTCTGCACATCAGGTGGGCACATCCTCCTGCAGCAGCGTGGTTGCTAATTTGGAGCCGAGGTGGCTGTCACAGCACCACCGGCACCGTCTCGGCGGTGACATTTGAACAAAGCTGCTGCAGGCTCGGTGCCGTGTTGCTCTGACGATGAGCATGCTAATTAGATGCAAATCGTGTCTAAATATTGAAACTGAAATCAAAACAAGCCACTTTCCCGGCTCCGTGCCAAGCACCCGGCTCACCCAGGGCATGGCAACCATCTCCAGCAGGGGAAGGGGAGTGGGGAACGTTTCCAACGTGACCTTTAAAGATTAAAAGCATTTGTTCAGAACAACACATGGGCACACGGAGCAGCTCTGACAGCTCCATTAGGGAGTTTTCACAAACTGTTGTTCCATATTGGAATCTTATCATGGCTGCACATTTATTTATTTATTTGGCTTTTTTTTTTTTTTTTTTGCAGGCTGTTTCTTGGGAGGGAGGTGGGAGAGAGGAAGATTCAGAGTGAATTTCCAGCCCTGTGCTCGGGCACTGCTTGGCAGAGACGGGATTCACCTCCCCATCCAGGCACAAATCAGATCAGACATCCGCAGTTTCCTTTCCTGGAGAGGTTTTTCCCGTTTTCCCCAGGGAAGGGAGGCTTTTCCCAACAAAACTGATCAACACCTTCTGCTGTAGCAAGATGAAGCTTCAGTGTGCTTCAGTGAAGAAATCCAGCGTGGAAGGAGCCACCTCAGCTCTGCAGCTCTGCCACAGGGGCTCAACCCATGTGGGAACAATGGAAAAGCTTGGATTTTGTTTGGGGAGAATCAGACATCCCCAATTGCCTTTCCTGGAGAGGTTTTTCCATTTTCCCCAGGGAAGGGAGGCTGATCAACAAAACTGATCACCACCTTCTGCTGTAGCAAGACGTTTGTTCTTTCTGTGCCTAAATGAACAAACCCAGTGTGGAAGGAGCCCCTTCAGCGCTGCCACAGGGACTCACCCCGTGAGGGAATGATGGAAAAGCTTGGATTTTGTTTGAGGAGAAGCCTTGGCAGCAGCTCAGGCTCCAGCAGCTGCCTCCTGTCAGTGAGGGGGACTGAAGGACAGAGACTGAAAAATCTGTGAGATATGCTAGCTGAAGGAAAATGGAGAAGGATTTGGGATGCGCTTCCTTGTTTACAAATGCATCCGTGGGAGATGTGACTTCTTTCTCCTGCTCGGAGGCTGAAAATCTTCCCTTGTGTTTTATTCCTCATTTTCACCTCTTTTTTTCCCCATCTCAGGTCAGAATCCTTGGAATCTCAGGCCTGGCGCTGTTATTCCAGCTGTTCTTCCCCCACACGGAGATCTGCTCCATCCACCCAGGATTTTCTGTGTCATTGCCACTTTCCACGGTGCCCTGGGCTGGATTTGGGGACAATCCTGGTGATTTCAGACTTTCCCTTCCTGCCTCAGCCCCCAGCTGGTGGGATGGAAACACAACAGAATCTGGGATAGCCCCAAATCCTACCCCGCACCTGCTGAATTCCTGGGGAATTCCTGTGGAATTCCTGCTGGATCGGGGCTGAGGATGCCTGAAACCTTTCCCTGCACCTGCTGAATTCCTGGGGAATTCCTGCTGAATTCCTGCTGGATCAGGGGCTGAGGATGCCCCTGGTGGGCCAGGACCTTCCTCCCTGAGCACCCCAGCTGCTCCTCTGCCCGGAATTCCGTGCTCCAGGTGCTCAGCAGCTGCAGTGCAGCTTCCAGGGATCCCTGGGATGTCGAACGCTCTGTGCCCTCACAGCCCCAGAAAACCCCAGCCACGGCAGCTTTGCTTTGCTTTGCCTTGCTCAGCCAGATGCCTTTAAATTGAATTAATCTCCAACTCCGGTTCCTGTACAAACTCCATCCATTTGTCTGCAATTAACTCGTGGCTCTTGCAGAATTAAGTT